>NW_021025869.1:966703-1043654 GCF_004153795.1 Camellia sinensis
GAGGGCATGGAAGACCCTCTGACCTCGGGGTTGGTACTTCAAGGTTTGTGGATTTTTGCTAGACGCACCAGCAAAGGAATTGGCAGGTGCTGGCCTGGTTTGCTGACCTCTTCCGAGTGGAGGATTAGAGCTAACAGGATCGTTTCTGGTATGATGGCCCTTCTCTCGATTTTCCCCTTACTTCGAACTGCTCTCATTCTGAGTGACGAAAGTATCCTCCACAATCTTTGCAACAACTGTGAGCACTTGCTGTTTGTTTAGCTCTTTTGCTTTCAAAGCCTCCATAGCCCACAGAAGGTGTTCATGGGGATCAATGCCTACCCCTACCTTGTTCTTACCTCTTGCCTCCACTTTGCCAAGGGATTGGCCTTCTTCCAATACAACCCGTTCCAAGATTGGGGAGCCATTTGTCGTGAAACTCCTAGCATGTGATGTGGTCGATGAGGGAGCCAATGTCCCGGAGGCCAGATTTGTCATAGTTCTTTGAAGATCTTCAATCATTCTCATCAACTCAGAAGTAGTGGGTTCACTGGTTTGAGATGATTGGGGTTCAGGTGCACCCATCATGCATAAGTCCATGCTTTTTGGAATGAACACCTCAGGTTTGGGTAGATGGGCCGAGGTGATGTATATGCTAGGGTCAAAGGTGGATGGTAGTGTATGGATGAGGTTGAGGTGGGGAGGTGACGAGTCAGTACTAACCTGAGGTCCTTTGGGTGGAGCTGGGGTCTCTTCGTCAATAAGATCGTGAATCTTATGACGGAGGCGGATGTAACGGTTCATATCATGACCGTGTTGTTGATGATAGGCACAGTATTTAGCTAGGTCATATCTTGGTGGAAGAGGATTTGGAAGGGGTTGGGGTTCTAGGAGTTCTAGGTGCCCTTCTTTTTGCATCTTTTTCAAAGACTCATGCAAAGAGGATTGAACTTTCAGGCTTGGGACCGATTTGAAGTGATTGGTTTCTGGCCATTGAGGGAAGTGGTGATAGAGTCTACCTCTGAGCATTTTACAATTGTGCTACAATCAGTGGTAGCATTGGAACTGCGAACAACATTCTTCTGCAAAGGCTCATCATCTTCCACAAAGATTCCTTGTCTGATGGCATCCTCGATTTGAACCCCCATTTCATGAAGGGCTGGAAAGGTAAACAGAGGTAGAACCACCATCTTTTGTAGCAACTTGCCATGCAAATTCCAAACAATCATCCTGATCTGATCTTTGTCGGAAGGCCTTGTAGTCATCATTGAGGCCTTTGCTCTCCATCTCGTCACGAACTCTGAGAAACCCTCTTTTGGTTCTTGGTGGGTGACTTCGAGATCACGAGTTGTGACCTCGATCTGTGTGTTGTAGGAGTATTGAGCAATAAAGGCCTCAGCCAGCTCTTCCCAGTTCCATTTCACAGAGTCCTCCAATTTCACATACCAGATTGCGGTCATCCCAGACATGGTTCGGCCGAAGAGAGACAACTTCTGGGCTGTGGTCAAACCAATTGGCCTCAGGATATCGGAAAACAGGTGGAGGTGCACCATTGGGTCTCCAAAGCCATCGAAGCAGTCGATATGCGGCATTTTGAATCGGTCCGGTAGAGTCACGGCCGAATCGATGTACCCATCCTCAATATCCGGAATGGACTTCATGCCCTGAGACTTCTTGAACAGCTTTTCTAGCTTGCTCACTTTTAGTGTTGTGGGGTTTCGAACTCAAAGGGAGAATCTGGTAGGTTAGTGGGTGTGGGTGCCTTGGACAGTTGGGGTAGGATTGGGGGCGGAGCCGGTCCCGTTGGGATGTCCGTATCTTCCTGGACATTTGCTGTCTCCCTGAGTATTGGGACTCTTGGTGGGGAAGGATCTGGGTGTGAAGTAGATGCCTCGGTTTGTTGCTGTAACCTGGCAATTAACTCTGCCTGTTGGGCCATAACCTCAGCCTGGCGTGCGGAAAATTCTGCTTGACGGGCAGCATCCTGCTGCATGGCTTGCATACTTTCCTCGAGCTAACGCATCATCTCTTCCATACCTGCCATAGAGTGTTGGTTTATCTGAACAACTGGTATATCTGTCCTCGTAGTAGAAACTGAGACCTCAGCCTGACTGTTCATTGGTGGGGTGGATAAGGGCCACTGATCTGGTAACTGCTGAACTGCTGATCTGTGCCTGACTGGCCCTTTTACCCTGCCTCTGGCAAAGGAACACTGATTTCCCTTCAACTGAATCTCTGAGCAGACAAAGTCTATCAGTACAAGTCCGATGAACCTCGGGAGATATTGGAGCTTTCTGAAGCTACGGTTCCAAGACTATCTTGCAAAAGAGAAAACAGGCAGCATCTCAGCCCAATTTCACTGGAATAGATGTGAACATAGCTGAATGACTGCACTCTGTACTGAATTCTGCCCAAAATTCTGCCTGTAAACTGATACCCTCAGGTAAAACTGATTCTTCACATACTGATGCCCGCAGGCCTGATACCCCGACTTGCAAACTGATATATGCAACCTGTAGAGGCACACTCTAATAGCACATAGCAGGCAAATGAGAGCCAAAACACCCCTATGGTGGGATAGGGTTTCCCTGTCCTATTTTGTTAGGAGCTAGGGTTTCACTACGCACATAGCGGTTTCAAACAACCTACAATCGGGTAAGCAGCTTGTCATATCTTGGAATAGTCACTATGGATTCCGAATATGCACTAGGTCGAATGGTCAAATGGGTGCCCCGGTAAAAATCGGGGTTTGTGTTCCCATCGTGGCAGAGCCCGTAACCGGTCAGCTTTGTGGCACGCTTCTCGAAGCGAGCCTCCGACAAACTGTTCAAGAATAGCAGACGGCAAACATGGTGTCCTAAGCGCATCAATGCATATGCAATGCAAAGAAACACATAAGTGTAATCAAAACAAGATATTATGAGTTCGAGTCAAGTTCTCTGAATCCCCAACAGAGCAGCCAGAAACTGCAGACGTCCCCGAACGTCCTGAGAAAAATCCCGTTTTGTTCATTGGGCTCACTACAGTTCGGACTCAAAGTCACAGTTCTTAATCTGATCTCGCAAAGTGCAATGCGAGATTGATAAATCACCAAAGAGTCCAAATCTGGCAAATCATTTTGAAAAATTGATTTTTAGAAAGAAGTGCCAAACATGGACTGCTTTGCCATATACAGAGTCACCACCTAAATATTTTATTTTAGGGGAATTTAGGAAACCCTGACTCGTGCCTAAGGCCACGTGTCTGTCATCACCAAAGTTGCCTCGGCTCAGGAACTCGGGTACGAGAGGGGAAGGTCATGCATAACTTCGGCTGATGGGAAGAAGATCTCAAACCCTAGCAAGCGACGCTTCTCTGCGTTCAACCATGGCTCTGGGAAGCCGTAGAATGGAAAATCCTCTCCCTCCCAGACAAAGCATCCGTTTAGGGTACCCTGGATGGAGCATTGAAACTAGCGAAGTGTGTTACACTATAGGTATGCAAAGCAAGCATCATTCGACCAAGAGGCCTCAAAACCAGAGCTAAGGCAGCCCAAATTATTAACAAAATCAGTTTAAAACATGGCCAAAACATGCTACAATCAAGGGCCAAAACAACATGCAATGTGATCTAGTAAGCGTGGTTTACACTACAAGCATGTGAAACAAATGAGGGACCACCAAACCATCCAAAAATAGTTTCAAGGCATGCCAAAATAAGCCCAAAGAGCTACTGAAACATAGTCAACACAGACTAGAATGGGGTGCTCCTTTGATAAGCCAAAAAGGGCGTTACTCTACACATGCAAGAGGCAAACAAAAATGGACCAAACCAGCTATGGAAAGAGTCTATGCAAGTCCCAAAAGTCACCAAAAAGGGCTTGAACCAAGCCTCCAAATGATCTAAACATAAGCCCCTTTGTAAGGCCAAAAATGCCAACAAACAAGACAACAAGGGAGAGGGTCACCCCTCTCTAATTTAGGCCCTCAAAATAGTAAGCCTACCACTGAAAATCCACTGGATTTCAGTGGCTAGGAGGCCAAGCAAAGACTAATACAAAGGCTTCAAGGTATGGCTCAAAACAAAGCTAAATATAGCATGCAAGAGGGTAGATGACCCACAACACCAAAAGAGCCTCCACCAGCTAGCTAATCTAAGCTAATCTAATTAAGCTAGTTATTACACAACCAAAATGAATAATAAATTACAGCTAATTATTACACAACTCCAATTAATTAACAAACTAACTAAGTAAGCAATTAAACTAGCATGCAAACTACATGAATGTGGACTACCTCAGGTCTGCCTTGAATGATAAAGGATGCATGCATGCTTGAATTGCCTTGTTCGGAAATCCCTCGCGACGCCCCAACTCGCCTTTGTTTGTAATTGATCTCAGAAACTTGCACAAAGCTCCAGAGAGATAAAACCCCACCCTGGGAATTTGTGGGAAGGCTGCCGACCAGCTTATAGGCATGGGAGACCAACTACCGACCACCTTTTGTGGTGGAAACCAAAAAAAGTGATCGGCCGATTAGTTTCCACTCCTGGTTTTTGGTTTTCTGCAATAAAGGGAAAAAGAGAGGCACGACAAAGTATTTGCAACACATGTGTGCACGACCACTCTCCCCATCATTGCATAGGCTCAAGGGAGTGTAGTCCTCGACCCTCGGGCTACCAATCATGCATTTCGATGCATGATGGCCGAGGAGCTGAATTGCACGACTCAATGTGAAATGAATGCACATATAAGCACCTAAAGCGACCAACTCCATCATGGGTAGTCAAGAATGTCGACGACCGGGAATCGAGGCACGTTTCGTCACTTTGAGTACAAGACGTCCCTCGTTTCCCGTGTTCGGACTAACCCCTATCCAAAACACAATGCAACAAACATGGCATGCACAATGCGACTCCAAGTACGCAACCTAAATGCAATGCAACTAAGTCATGCAAACATGCAAGGGATAACATGCAAACATGCAACTAGCATACACAATGCTATGAACTAACATTGGTATACTCAATGCACATGACACTTAGCATACACGATGCACATAGAAACTAACATACACAATGAGATGAACAGGGCATGCACAATGCAATGATCAATCATGAGACAACATGGCGTACTCGGTGCTATGGACTACAATGGCATACTCAATGCAAAATGGACTTAAACCAAAGTGGATGGGCCTCAGCCACACCCAAATCAGTGGCCAAAGATGATGAAAGTAAGGCACACAAAACATATGCAAGCATGCACAATGCTATGGACCAAACTTAGGGCATAAAACACAACTTTCCAAACGCATTGAAAGGATGAAATATGGAGTGCAAGGACACATGTTCCAACTCTGAAATGGCATACAAAATGACTCCAAATGATGTAAACAACTCACACAATGCATGTTGAATGGCTCAAGCACCGAAACTAGTGAAGTGTATTACACTATGGGCATGCAAGGCAATGCTCAAATGGCCAAACCAACTCCAAACAGACCCTATGCAGGCCAAAATAGGAGCATAAGTGAACTAAGATGATGGCTTGAAAGGCACAAAAATGAAGCTCATGCAATGACTCACAAATGGGGTATAATGATGCAACTCTCAAGCATATTAAAAGAGTGACAAACATGAGAATATGGCCAAGAAATAAGCTCTGAAATAACATTCCTCATAATGCCAAAACATGCAAATACCTCAAGTTAAGCATGGAAGGGACCTCAAAACTCAAAGCTAGGCAAGGCTATTACACTACAAGCATGCATGGCAAGCATCATTCGACCAAGAGGCCTCAAAACAGAGCTAAGGCAGCCCAAAATATGAACAAAATCAATTTGGATCATGGCCAAAATATGCTAGAATAGAAGGCCAAAACATCATGCATTTCAAGCTAGTAAACATGATTTACACTACAAGCATATGAAGCATATGAGAGCCTACCAAACCAGCCAAAAACAGAATCATGGCATGTCAAATGATAGCCAAAAACCCACTGAGACATGACCAATACATGCAAGAATGAGGTGCTACTTTGATAAGCCATGAAAGGAATTACTCTGCACATGCAAGAGGCAAACACAAGGTGACCAAACTAGCCATAGACAGAGTCTAGGTAGGTCCCAAAATTCACCAAAAAGGGCTTGAACCAAGCCTTGGAAGTATGAAAGTATGTGCTCCTTTGAAAGGCCAAAAATGCAAACAAACAAGGCCAAAACAGAGAGGGTCTCCCCTCTTTGATTTAGGCCCTCAAAACCACATGCCAACCACTGAAAATCCGCTGGATTTCAGTGGCTAAAAGGCCAAGCAAAGATCAACACAAAGGTCTTATGGCATGGCACAAAACAAGGCTAAATAGAGCATGCAAGAGGGTAGATGACCCTCAACACTAAAAGAGTCTTAAACAAACATGAAAAACACTTAAATATGAAGCTTTTTTTAGTTGACAACAAAACCTAAATATGCATGCAAGTACGGCTAAGAGAATGATCAAGATAGAGCTTAAAAAGAGGTAAAGTGAGTTACCCTTGAAGCTCAGCAAAACCAGCAGGTTTTTAGACCAAAAACCAACTCCTCAACCTCTGAAAATACCCTCCAAGAACCTCAGATCAATGGTGGAGGTGTATGGCTATGAGGTGTGGTGCAATAGGTCAAGAACAACACACGTTTGAACCCAAAATGTAGAGATATAGAGAGATATATATATTTTGCCTTAACCAAAATCTGAGCCTGTGCTAAGGAGAGGGAGGGCCTCTCCTATAGAGGTTTGAAGCCAAAGCTTCTTCAAGAAGCTAAAAACTTGGATGCAAATCCTCCATACACGTGTATGGAGGATACAGTCTGTGCCTTCCAGCTGGCACAGCTGGCATCCACTCAATCTGACAAAACAGGGGGAAACCAGCCGACCAGAAAAGGTGGTCGGCCGACCACTTTCCCTGGTCGGCCGACCAAGGCAAGTGGTCTCCCAGATAAAAAGTGGTGGGCTAAGGGTATTAGTGGTCTCCACATTGAAAGCAAGGCAATGGTGGGGTGGGAAACCAGTAAATGTGGCTCAAATATCAAGAAAACCAGTTTCCCGACAAGAAAACCGACTGGCGGGGAAAAGTGGTCTCCAAGGAGAAAAGGTGGTCTCCCACCCTTGTACCACCTCCCAAACAAGGAAAACAAGGTTCATGCCAAAAATGAACCAACACGGATGCAAAACGAGAGTTCGGAAGGCAAAGCGCGCGGCCAGGGGCCTCGAAAACTGGCTGTTGAGCACAAAAAGTGGCGCACGACCACAAAAGTGGTCTCCCGGGCCACAGTGTCCCTCTAGACCGAGGAAACAAGGTGTGTTCCAAAAACTGTGCCAAACGAAGAATGTTAAGCGGTCTCGAGCTGAGGCGCGCGACCGACGGCTCCGAAAATCGAAAACTAGTCTCCGAACAGGAGCAATGGCCTACGACCACGAAAAGTAGTCTACGACCACTGAGAGATGGTCTATAAGACCTCTCCCTCCCTCCAGGAGGAGAAAACAGGACTTAGTTCGCAGACCGAGTCAAAGTACAAAAGGGGCCCGAGGTCCGGAGGCGAGGCTCTCAGCCAAGAACTCCGAAACCTTGAAACGAGCACAACATGAGCAATCACCGAGCGCTCCATTGATGACGACTGAGTCTTAAGGTGGGTCAAAAATAGGGTGTCTACACGTAGTTCTGGGGCAAAATGCAAATGATATGCCCAATCCAACTTTGAAAGCTGGACTCACACACTACGCGAAGCCCGCTATTTTGAAAACTTATGATCATGCAAGATGACGCAATAAGCAATAGCAAATGCAATAAGCAAGATAACGAGATAATAACATTTGAATGAGAAACTTCAAGCAAACGAACATAGGTTCCATGCAAAAAGATCAAACCACACTCTAACGACGCGAAAACAAGAGACGAGGAAAGAAAACACTGCCCAGGGTTGCATTTCATGCATCTTGAGAAACTGACAACAAAAACTGCTCAGGGCCATGTTTCACACATCCTAAGAAATTGAAGAATGAAATCGCTTAGGGTCACGTTTCACATGTCCCGAGAAACAAGAAAGGCTGCTCGGGTCCACACTTCATGCATCCCAAGAAACAAGAGAACCAACTCAGGCTTGCACTTCGCACGTCCTGAGATACAACATGCCCAGGGCCGCGCTTCATGCGTCTTCAGATACAAGAAAACCTCTTAGGCGTGTGCTTTGCACGTCCCGAGATGAAACACGCCTAGGGCCGCGCTTCACGCATCCTAAGATTCAAAAAAACCGCTTGGGCATGTGCTTCACATGTCCCGAGAAAAAACACACCTAGGGCCGTGCTTCGCACATCTTGAGATACAAGAAACCGCTTGGGCGTGTGCTTCGCACGTCCGCAAATGAAACAGAGAGGTGTGCGATAGATGCACAAAACAAACAAGTGCGATAGAAGCACAAAGTGAACAAGTGCGATAGATGCACAAAGTGAACAAGTGCGATAGATGAACAAAGTGATTGAGTCAATTCAGTGACAACACATATTCTATGCAAGATGGATACCAATGTATTGAAAGCATATTCTATGCATGAAATAAGAGCACATTCCTTGCAAAATTGATAGCGTGTTCTACGCATAATTGATAAATGATGTATGACATACGTGCAACATGCATATACGGGACATGCATACTCTATGCAATGGAAAATAACAAAAGCATAATTTTGACAAAAATGAATAAAATGATATTCGGTGGCAACCTCCGATTTACCTCTCGGAGATGTTGCAACATGTTCAGAAGGGATACACCTCGTTCATGTTGACAAGCGATGAACATCGTGTGCCAAAACATAGTTTTGAGCTTCCGTAGAGACAATCTGAACCTAACAATAAATTCTCCTTGCACTTATTAGGAAACAAAGACATAAAACAGCATCAGGACTCAGAGGAAGGCCACTGGCCACCTATCGGCCACAAGAGGAGGCAGTGTGGCCTGCCGGCCACCGATGGCAGATTCGGGGGATTTTGGACATTTTACCTCGGGTCTTTAAGTATGCACCTTGACTCCTCATTTCCTCACTTCTCTAGGTCCAAAATTCTTTCCCCTCTCTCTTTAGACACTTTCCCTCTCTAGATCCAAGCTTTTTACACATTTTTCAACGCCCCACGCAAACTTTATTCTCTTCACTTTGAACCAATTGGATTTTGGTTTCGATACTTTTTTCCTCATTTTCACCCTTCTAGGCTCGTTCACCTCGAGTTTCTCTCGGGTTTCGTGAACTTTACCAGCCTTTAACTTTTTCTCGCATTTTCTCTCTCCTTGAGTTGACTTTTTCCAAGTTTACCCTGTTGTCTCCATTTTTCTTCACTTTTCACCTACTTTTCATCCATTTTCCAGATGGCAGATGGTTCACCACATGACGGGGCTCCTTTAGAGGTTCCCCCCGTATTTTCACCCGTTGTCGAGGCAGAGGAGGCGATCGTTGCTGAAGCTAGTGAGGCACCTCAATGTATTGAGGCTGACCTCGAGGTGGAGTTTGAGCCTGAGGTTGAGCTGGAGCCGTTACCATTAAGGGTACGTCCTTTTGATCCAGCGAGGTACCATCCCTGAACACATCTTGCCACCTAGAGGCATCAGATGATTCAGCGATTTTGCTCTGAGTGCACCAGAGGGCCTCCTGCTTAGGGAGCCGGCTTCTCACCTTTCATCCATCGCCGTTGAGGTATGAACTCCGTTTTGATGCATTCCCACTTGTCTCTAAACTACATTTCTTGCACTGCCTTTTATTTGACTGTACTTTCATCACTGCCTTATTTGATTCATCTATTCTTTGCCACCGGGGAAGTCTCGTGCCTTCAGAGTGTACAAGGCTACGACTGCACGAGATTGGTACGACGAGCTCGCTACTGGGGTTTGGGACATTGTTGACCAGATTGGCTTTGACCTCTTCTACTTCGGCCTGACGCGGGTCATTGGGAGCCATCCTCTTCTAGGAGGGCTCCTGGAGAGGTGGTGGGACACCACCAACTCCTTCCACTTCTCCACTACCGGGGAGATAACAATGACTCCTTATGACTTTGCCATGATCACGAGCTTAGGAGTAAGGGGCGATCTGATCCCGTTTGACACCGACATGAGGGAGTGGGAGGCCACCCAGGTCGAGCTGCTAGGAGCGCATCCACCCTTGTACCGAACAACTATGGTCAGATATAGCTGGTTCGTTGAACAGTTTCGATGGAGCGAGCCGGAGACAATAGAGGAGATGGAGCAGTACGCCAGATGCTTTTTGATATTTGTCCTCAGTACCACCTTATTTTCGAATAGGTGGAACACTGTGGGCTTGTATCTGTTGAATGCCCTGGTGACCCTTCCCCGGGTGCGCTTTTATGACTGGGGCAGAGCTGGCCTCGCCACCCTTTATGGCTATATGGGCTCTACCTCTCGCCTGAGAGAAGAGCGGATCAGAGGCTATTGGCAAACTTGGGTGGTATGCACTTTGGTTCCCTCTTTGCACTTTACATTTTCTGTTTCACATTTCCTGTTTTACATCTGTTCAACACATGTGCTTTCTGCTTTGCACTTTTTGCATCTGTTCATACATTGTGCTTTATGCTTTGCACTTTCTGCATCTGTTCCTGCTGTGTTGATCACATATTACTGCACTTTCTTTGCAACTTTGGGTTTATGCTTATTTTTCAGCACACGCCCAAGATCCCGTGGAGGAGCTCCCCCTGGCAGTTCCCTACTCAAGGTAGTATGATGACAGATACCAGCGCAAGAGCCGCGAGTTGTTCATATTCTTCCAGCACTATTTAGACACAATGACTGCTCATGAGGTAACCCAAAACACAGTCATTTTTACTTTAAAACTGTTCTAATTCACATTTTAGCAACTAACATCAACTAACAATCTGTACACTCTCCATTTGCAAATCATGTGGTAGCCTTGGGCCATGATACTGGCTGGGGTACGGGACCTGGGCCACTTCTCGTTTCCGCATTCTACTTGAGGGCCCAGTCTGTCGGGCCGGGTTCTTGAGTGAGCGGTTCGTTCGACAAACCGTTGGCTTGTCGGACCTGATCATTTCGACGCCACCACTAGAGTCTATGAGATCGGCAGACATCCTATCCGTTAATGTAGTTACTCAATTTATGATGGGCTTGGATGCTGATTACTTTACGGCATAGGGCGACTACACGACCTTCATTCAAACTCACCTCATGCCACCTCCGGCAGACGCTCGCGAAGGCGAGGGAGCGAGGGCTCCTATAGCGGGAGAGATGCGTAGGGTGACCAGGGTCCGTACTAGAGGGGCTCCCTCAATGGGGCAGGGCACCGGTTGGCGAGAGCTTCCCACCACGCTCACATGTTGGCAGCATACTGTGGTGGCTTACTAGGTCCCGATTGGGCCTGCAGTAGCTGGGCACGAGCTTGTCGGAGTGCAAGGCCCATCCAAGGTATGGACTACACTTTGCTATTTTCATCCCGTATTTCATTTCAGATATGTTCATTCCAGACATTGATCATCCAAATGCATTTGTAGGTATCCATAGAGTACATGAGGAGCGCTCTCGAGCTGATAGCCTCTTTGATGGGCATAGTACAGAGGAGGGAGACGTTGCTTGGTCTCCATGGCATCCCAGTAATTTCTTTCAATTTGCGCTTCATGCTATCAAATTTCTATTGATACACTGGCATACTGTCGTCTTTTCTAAACTGCACTCACATACTATATCTGACACACTGCATTCACACACTGTACTTACACCCTATATATAATTTTTGCATGCACTCATTCTGTACACTATACTTGTATCTGATACGCACACTGCAGCTAATATTTTGACAACTATCTTTTCAGATCACAGTTATACCGATTACGCTAGCGGTAATAGCAGAACCAGCACTGGCAGTACCCCCTCTAGCAGCATGGGAGAGAGGCATAGATAGGGGTACTTGGGGCCAGAGCTGTCCTCCAGAGCCCATCTTGTGCAATGACAATGCTGAGACGAGTGACTCCGAGGAGGCAGTGAGTCGGCATTCTGAGTCGTTCGAGAGTGGAGTCGATGGTGCTGGCTCGGGTGCTGAGAGTGGAGGTGATGATGCCGAGGCGGGTTTTGGGACAAAGAGCAGAGGCGATGCTGGCTCTTGTTCTGACTCCGAGACTGATTCAGACAGTGGTGCCGATGGAGATAGTGCCCCAGAGTGCTCTCCTCTGAGGAATAGGACAAAGAGGGCCTCTCCGGCTTAAGGCGATTAGAGCTAATTTTTTATTTTTTTCTTAGTTTCTTTTTGTTTGGTAGCATTAGCAGATGTATAGCTTCAGATAGGTTTATTTTACTTTAAAACTTGTACTCCCCTTTTGTAAAAACCATGATCGAAATAAAACCTCACAGTTTTATAATAATAGAAAAAAGTGTTGTCATTTTTCCATTATGAGCACCATATCTGCATGAAAATGACATGAAATCGAATTGGCCAACAAAAACTGAACACTTGTATTGGCACAACGTTCTTAATTGGCAATGAAGCAACTAACAAATGAAATACAAAATGAAAACACAACTTGATAAGCAAAAATAACTCAAGTACAAATAAACAAACTTACTAAAACCAAAAAGACTCAAAACAAGACCTTAAAACGCATAAAGATCAAGACAAAATACACGTTTTCAACACTGCCCAACAAACAGGTGGATAGCAGGGCAGAGAAAAAGGTTGCTAGCCAGAGATGGAGCCTGCCGGCCATATGCCGGCCACAAGAGGCGGTCTGCCAGCCATCAAAGGTGAGAATCGCCAGATTGCTGACAGTTGGCCTCCACTCACAGCCTTATCTTCTACAAAAGGTCCAGCTTCGTGAATTCTTTTCCAGAAGTTCATTTCAGCTGCAATTTCTTCACAGATGGAGCCATTTTTCGCCGAAAAGCTCTTGGATTGGATTGCAACTTTAGATGGCTCAGCAAAGGTTAATTTCTGGGGTTTCGGCATAAGTGCACTTTTTCTGTTAAGCCGAACTCCACTTTGTATTCCTTTCCTTCATACCGCAGCATGATGCTGGGACCCGATTACACATGTCTTTTGTTTCGAGGGACAAGAAATATGCCCAACAATTGAAGAATTTCAAGCACTAATGGAATCCTGGCGCGATGAAAAAATCGTGCCTCAGCCCCGTTTTGGCAACATTCAAGCTTTGGGACGGATGTGTGGGCTCACTCTACACTAGACTTGATCTTTGGTCCACGATGGAGAGCTGGACATTCCCAGCCTCATTCATCGATTTTCCGACATCAGTGATAGAGGTGACCATTTCTGGTGAGGTTTTGGGCAACATGCCCTTTCCTTATGTATGCTTGCTTATTTCCTTCTTGCCTCTAGTTTCGGCGGGTCCAGCATTCGGTTGGTCGAAGTGGCCCAAGGTCTGAAAGAAGGCAAGAGTTGCATTGGTTTGGTGTTAGCCGAGACTTTGATGCGCTTAGACACTTTTCATCGGCGAGAGACTACCAGATTTGTGGGGAGCCCACTACTTCTTCAGGTATTGTTTCCCACCCTTTCTCATATGTGTTTCTCACATCGTTCGGCACTCATGCTCTATTTTTCTCTCAAAGCTTTTTTCTCATTTTTCTCTCAACATACATCTCTCTATTCTTTAATCTCTCTTTTCTTTCATCCCTCCCCAGGTGTGGCTTATGGATAAGCTGAAGGCAGTGGACTCCTGCCCTGAGCACTCAGCTCGAGGCTATTTCTTCCACTATCGTCTAGTGGATTCCCAAATAAGGGATAGTGGTGCGACTGGATATGCAACCAGTCGGCTGTTGACATAGCTTGGCGTTACCCCTGGCTTAATCTGACCGAGATAAGTTACAACATGGCTCGGCAACCTAGTATACAGTTGATCGGCCATACACACTGTGTGTTTTACTTCCCCTTCTGGTTCAGGCGTCAATTTGGGCATGATCAGACCCGGCCAGAGGAGGGCGTAGAGTACCCGGTTTTATTCCCCATCCGAGGTTCACATTTAAGTAGGTACTTCACTACTTGGAGGACAAGAGAGCTTCTAGCCCCTGCACCTAGTTTCAGTTGCGCCCTTTCTGGCGAATGCTTGGCTTGGCTTGAGGATGAGGGACAAACCGGGCTCACTTTGGCTTCAAAAGCTTTCACAAGCACGAGCGGAGGATGTAGGAGCACCTGACTCATCTATGCCCCTAGTTTATTGTTTTGACCTTTCTTTTCAAGTTTTTGATGAAATAAAAGCAACTTTGATTTGTATCATAGAGTTAGAGAACTTTAAGTTGAACTCAATGAAATTAAAGTTATGAGCACTGAAAATTTTCCTTTTGGTCCAAAAATAGTCTAAGTTGTAAAAGGTAAAATTTGAACAAAATCAACTTTTATTAAAACTTTCCAAAACCATTTTCGGAGAGGATCACCACCTGACACAAATGGAATCAGTCCTCAAGATGTACAATCCCGAATCAAAAGATGATAACTGCCCCTTGTTTGAACACCACTGCTCTGTATTGTAACTAGCTCTTCTTTCAAAGTGAAGATCACAACCGAACCCTCAGGTAAAGAACAGACAAAGATGACTTGATCGATCACATGGACAGGACAATTGAGTTGGAGGTGATTACGGCTGAACTTTAGGATAAAGTTGCCTACGTATCCCGAAGATGGGAATCAGACCTTATGTAGCTCGGTTGACTCTCTCCTTTTGTGCTCTAACTTTTGCCAATACCGCCCTTTAAGGTTTTCAACCTTGCGAGCTTAGTTTTTCTTTATTTCTAATTTTTTTCATGTTCTAACTTTTGCCTAGGTCGCCCTTCCAAGTTTTTGGCCTAGCGAGCCTCTCAGTGATAGTATTTCTTCAACTTGTCCATATTGATTGGTTGGGAAAATTCCAGGCCATCCAGGTCCATGAGAATAACAGCTCCACCCGACCAGATAGTTTTGATGATGTAAGGACCTGCCCAATTGGGTCAGAACTTGTCCCTAGGGTCATGAATGGGAGCTCGGTTGTCTTTCAGCACCATATCTCCCTCTTTGAGATTCCGGGACTTAACATTCTTGTTAAAAGCCCTAGTAATTCTACGTTTATAGCCCTGAACATGATACAATGCTTTCAGCCTTCTCTCATCAAACAACATCAGCTCTTGGAATCTGCGCTGTTGCCAGTCCGCCTCTACTATTTGACACTCAGCCACAACTCCTAACGATGAGACTTCTACTTCAATTGGCAAAGTAGCTTCCATCCCATAGACAAGAGAATAAGGAGTTACTCCTGTAGACGTCCGGATTGAAGTTCTATAGCCCAAGAGTGCGAATGACAATTTGTCTAGCCAGTCCCTATAGGTCTCAACCATCTGTAAAATATGCTTGATGTTCTTGTTAGTAGCCTTAACAGCTCCATTGGTTTGTGTCCTGTATGTAGATGACTTGTGAAAAGCCACATTGTATTTCTCCAACAAGTCGATCACCTCTTTCTTGAAACGGGGGCCATTATCAGATATAATCTCGTTTGGAACTCCATAGCAACGAATGATATTATTCTGGATGAACTTAGCCATATGCGATGCTTTCAGCACTGCATAGGACTGAGCTTCTACCCACTTTGTGTAGTAATCAATTGCGACCAAGATTTATTCATACCCATTCGATCCTTTTGGCGTGACTGCCCCAATGACATCAATTCCCCAGACCGAGAAAGGCCATAGGGAAGTTATGTTGTACAGTTTTTATAGCGGGATGTTCATGCGATTAGCATGAATTTGGCATTTGTGGCATCATCGAACGAAACCAATACAATCTTCCTCCACAGTGGACCTATAGTGACCTTGCTTGAGAATCTTTCGGACTAACATCACTCCATTTATGTGTGCTCCACACTCTCTCCCATGGATGGCCTCCATCAAGCGCTTTGACTCCTCTTCTTCAATACACAACTTGTGCATTCCCAGATGACCTCTTTTGTACAATTTACCTCCACAGATGATAAATTGGATGGTCATCCGCCGTATTCCCCTTTTGTCCTTGGCATTTACCCCTGGTGGATAAATCTCATTTTCTAAGAAGTTCCAAATATCGTAGTACCAAGGGTTTGTGTCTTGCGCTTCATTTATTGCAGTGATAGTTTCATAGGCCGGCGTGTGTCTCTGCTCAATGATAATCGGACGCATCCAGACTCCTAGTGGGATGTCTACCACAAAAGATAGAGTTGCTAAAGCATCAGAGAACCTATTGTTCTCTCTCAGTAAATGCGTAAAAGTCAGCTTTTCAAACTTAGGAATTAGAACTTCCAAGGTCTACTGATAAGCTTTCATGTTTTTTTCTTTGACTTTCAACTCTCCATTTGCTTGAGAAACAACTAAGTTCGAGTCCCCGATAACATCTAATCTTTTTTCCCCTAGTTCCAGGATGGCTTTTAATCCAGCGATATACGCCTGATACTCTGCTTCATTATTGGACACCTTGAACCGGAGTTTGAAAGCTAAAGATATATGGGAGTTGTCGAGTGCTATCAGCAACAGACCTATCCCGTAACCGTATTGATTAGACCCTCCGTCAAAGTACATCGTCCAAGTCTCTTCCTCAACTTGCAGAATGGCTTCATCTGGGAACAGGTATTCCACCGCTTCATCCGCTTCTACTGGGTGATCTGCCACGAACTCCGCTACAGCTCTTCTCTTGACCGACTTACGGGTGACATACTTGAGATCAAATTCGGAGAGGAGAAGCAACCAACAGGCTAGCTTACCCGCAAGCGCTGGTTTCTCAAAGAGCTATTTGATGGGATCTAATCTGGAAACCAGAATTATACAGTGAGCTAACAAGTAGTGCTTCAACTTCCTGGTAGCCTATACCAAGGCTAGGCAAGCTTTCTCCAACAGAGTGTAGCAGGTCTCATAATCCAGCATTTTCTTGCTCAAGTAGTAGATGGCTTTCTCCACCCTATCCTCAAATTCCTAAGCAAGCATGCACCCTATTGTGGTGTCTGTCATTGACAGGTACAGAATCAAAGGCTTCCTCGGCTCTGGTGGTGATAACACTGCGGATTCTGAAGGTACTACTTAATCTGCTCAAAAGCAAATTGACACCGATCATCCCATCAGAATTTCTTTCCTTTCTTCAGGAGACCAAATAGTGGTTCACAAGTCAAGGTTAATTTGGAAATAAACCATCTTATGAATTGCAGTTTACCCAAAAAGCCTCGCACCTCCTTTTCAATCCTTGGTGGTGGCATTTCTAGGATGGCCTTGATTTTGGAAGGATCTACCCCGATGCCCCTCTGTGTGATCAGAAAGCCCAGCATTTTCCCTGCTGTTACGCCGAAAGTATATTTCTATGAATTCAACCTCAATCTATATTCTCTGATCCATTGAAAGAATTTCTTCAAGGCGGTGTAATGGCCCTCTCTTTTTTTGGACTTGACAATCATGTCGTCCGCATACACTTCGACCTCTTTGTTGATCATATCATGAGGATAGTGGTTGCAACTTTTTGATAGGTAGCTCCGGCATTCTTTGGCCCAAACGGCATGACCCAATAGCAGTAGGTTCCCCACGGTGTAGTAAATGCAGTTTTCTCTCTGTCCTCGGGCGCCATCAGAAACTGGTTATACCTGAAAAACCCATCCATGAAGGATAGCAATGCATGACCTGCCATGAAATCCACTAACTCATCAATGTACGGCAGAGGAAAGTCATCCTTCGGACTGGCTCTATTCAAATCCCGAAAGTCCACACACAGCCGAACTCTACCATCCTTTTCCGGCACTGGGACGTTGTTGGCCAACCAAGTCGGATATTCAGATATTAACAGGAAACCTGCCTCGATCTGCTTGGTGACCTCCACTTTAATTTTCAACGCCCAATCTAGGCAGATTCTGCGCAACTTCTGCTTAACGGGTCGGGCCTCGGGGTCAAGAGGGATCCGATGTTGAACAATTTTAGGATTGATTCTAGGCATGTCTTCATAGGACCATGCGAAAACATCTTTAAAATCTTTTAATAAAGCGACTAAGTGCTCGCGCTCCTCTGAAGACAACATGGACCCGATCTGGACCAAACGCGGATCGTTCTCAGCACCCACGTAATAGCAATGATTTCATTAGCACAGGATTTTGTAAACCTCTCATCCTCTAGATTAATCAAGTTTGTCAAAATCAGAGGAATTCCTTCCTCTTCTTTTTCATTAAAATTCTGAAAATCTTGGTCAATGCAATAGACAAGCGGCATAGAGAAATACTCCGAATCAACAGCGACATTCTCATTCATAAGGTCCAGCTCTGCGGTTACAACTGACTCAAAAGCAAAAGAAAAAGAGGACCTAGACAAGACCTTGGCATTCGGGTTATCAACCCCAGAAATACCATACTCAGACTCAAAAGAACCAAAATCTGATTCCGTCTGCACAGACTGTATGAAATCATATTCTGCCTCACCACCCAACTCAGAACTAGATAGGTAGCCCTCCTCCAGCTGCCAGACAAGAGATGGTGCTTTAGGGGCATCCAAAATGTTGCTGGATGGGTTCATACCTAGTTGGTCCCTAATCATGGAGATGGTAAGGTTATTCCCCAAGTTCTCTGAGTCAACCGGAGGACCTGTAAGGAGACATGCCAGTGTTGCCCCTACTCCAAGCTCATTGTTGTCCGAGTCACTTTCCATGCTCTTTTCAGCTTCAGCACTTCGTTCAGGCTTTTCCTAAGCATCGCTATCTTGCAGCTGCAAGTCAAAGAAGATTTCGACTCCAGGAACACGCTATTTCGCAGAATTCATCCAAGGCTCGAAAAAGCAGCAAAAAAGAAAATCTTCTTCCTCCCGAACAAAGTGCCCATTCAGCGTTCCCCGGATTGGCCTGTGAATGAGCTCATAGTGTTTCCCAGCCTGCTTGGCTCTGGCTCTGCTTGGTTTCTCTTCTTCTTTCCTGACCCAATCGTCTTTGGTGGGTACATATCCCAGACCAAAGGCATACAGATTATGCAGCACATCGGCCAATGCTATGACACCTTTCTAGCCACTTTTTCCAAAGCCCACTCCTGGCACATGTTGCAGTTTATTCATGACATAGATTAATTGGGCACTGACATACATGCCTTCATCAGTAGCGAAGATGGTTTGCACTACCTGGGCCTCATCCAGCGTAAACCTTGAAAGGAATACATCCTCCTCACCATGAACAATCTCTAGCACTGGTGTAGTTACCTCTGGTGGGCGATGGATAGACGAATTCCTGAAAACAATTGCCACCCCTTTCCCGTGAGGGTATTTCAATATTTGGTGAAGGGTGGAGGAGACAGCTTTCACCTAATGCAACTAGGGTCTCCCTAGCAGTAAGTTAAAGGTGGGCGGGACATCCTCGACATGGAACTCGACATCCTACTGAGCTGGGCCTACCTGGACTCTAATTTGTACTGTGCCCATAACCTCTCTGCTTGTATTATCATATGCCCGGATTACTTGGGTTGTGGGCACGAAGTCTACCGGTCTAAGACCGATGGCATAAGCTATGCAAGAAGGACATACGTTGATAGCCAAACCAGTGTCGACCAACACCATTGGTACACATTTCTCTCTGCACTCAGCAGATATGTACAGGGGTTTGTTGTAGGCTGAGCCTTCCTGCTGTAGTTCTTTGTTAGAAAAGGTTAGGATTGGTACAGCACCACCTAGGAAGAACAATCCCACAAGTTGTTTAGGGATAGTGTTAATGGACAATTTAGCTTTATCTATTGCTGATAGTACAGCCTATTAATGTACCCGGGAAGCCATAAACAGACCCCAGATTGAGATGTCGGCTTAGATTTTCTTTAGTTACTTCAACATTGCTTCTTCTTCCAGCTGCTTTTCTTTTTATTTCTCAACTTCTCTGTCTTTCACAGAGGGCTCAGCTTGGTCTAAGCGTGGTATCTTGAAATACTGCCCACTTCTCGTCATGTGGTCTATCTCTTCTGCGAACCACGTGTTATTTGGAAGGCACTCATCCCACTCTTCGTCGGTGTGAGCTAGATGTAGATCTTCATCTTCCCACCATACACCTCCTGCAGCAGACAAACAGTTGTCTGGCTCCATTTTGATCATTCTCATATCACAAGTTCCCCTCACAAGGTGTTGGGCCATTATAGCTTCGTGGTTGTCTGCAGCCCTCTCTTGTGCAAACTACTTCAGCGCAGCTTCCTGTTTTGTCTTCACAGTACTCACAGTGCCCAATTCCTTAGCTGAATTGTTCATGCCGATGTTCTTCAGCAGTTTTCCCTTATTATCGGCCATTCTGGCCACTGTAGCAATTCCTACTTTCTTTTCCTCCGATTTTGTTTCAGTTCCTTCCTCCCTGCCTGGTTCATCACTCAACCACCCAGAGTTGTTCGTTGATCCATTCAAATCGATCCAGTTAATCTGCACATCCCCTTGATCTTCTTCGTCGAAGAACTGCAAGTCGTCTAAGTCCTCCTTAAGCTTCGCCAAATCATCTAAACCTTGGCTCGAGCCATCCTCTCTAACCACATTAACCTCCACTGCAGTTTGCAATACCAATTCTAGCTTGACTTGATCAATCGGCACAATGTAGCAGCTTGGATCATACTCTCCCTCAGACAAGTCGTCAAAGCACTCAAGCAACGGACTCATACTCTCCTCTAAGGCCAGCCTCCCTTCTACTCCAGTGGTTACCACCATAGATTTAGGTTGAAGTGGGGAGGTGTCCATCATGCACAAATCTATGCTTTCAAGAACGAACACCACCGGTCTAGGTAGGTAGGAAGGGGTAATATATACGATAGGGTAGTAGGGGATGGTCAGTGTATGGATTAAGTTTAGGTTGTGAGGTGAGGGAACTTGATTATGGGCCGGGAGAGGGTTCGTGGTCACATTTGCTTTCTGGAGTGGTGGGATCACCTTGTGGTCAATGAGGTCTTGAATCTCATGACGCAACCTGAAGCATTGGTCGGTGTCGTGACCGTGCTGCTGGTGAAAAGCACAGTACTTGGCTGGGTTGTGTTTGGGTGGGAGTGGATCAGATATTGGGCTTGGCTCTAATGGCTTGAGGTGCCCCTTTTTGATCAACACCTTCATGGCTTGAGATAACGGCATGTAGAGTGGGGTATAGGTTCTCTAGGATCAGGCAGGGTTGTTTGAAGTTTGTGCTGCTATATTGGCAAAGGGATTGGTAGTCTTGGTTGCGGTGGTGACAATGCTCACATCTGATGGCCGCGTAGCTGTGTTACCACTGGTTGTTACATTGGAACTGCGCACAAAAGGCCTCTTGACCTGCTCTTTCTCATCAGTAATCAGCCCTTGTTTCATGGCATCTTCAATCTGAACCCCCATCTCATGGAGCTCGGTGAATGTGAACAGAGGTAGGACGATCATTTTCTGCAGAAATTTCCCGTGCAGGTTGCAGGCTACCATCTTTATCTGATCTTTCTTGGAAGGTTGTGTAGTCATCAATGAAGCCTTAGCCCTTCACCTTGTCACGAATTCTGAGAAGGCCTTCGTTCGGTTCCTGGCACGTTGTCTCAAGATCACGACTTGTGACCTCGATTTGTGTATTGTAACTGTACAACAAAGGCCTCAGCCATTTCCTTCCAATTCTGCTTCACAGAATCCTCCAGCTTCGCATACCATATAGCTACTATTCCTGACATGGTCCGGCCAAAGAGTGAGAGCTTCTGCAATCTGGTCAAGTTCATTGGCTGCAGAATGTCTGAAAACAGCCAAAAATGAACCATGGGATCTCCAGAACCATCGAACCGATTGATGTATGGCTTTTTGAACCGATTTGGGAATGCCACTGTAGAGTTAGTATACCCATCTTCTATATCGGGCATAGAGTTAACACCCTGTGCTCTCTTGAGGAGCTTCTCCAGCTTGTTGACGTTAAGCAGAGTCGGGTCAACCTCAAACTCAAATGAAGCCTCGATTGGATACAGAGGTGCTTTGGAGGCTTGTGGTGGGAATGGCTCTGCAGGATTGCCCTAATTCTCAACATGATCATTAGCAGTGTGGGCAATGGCTTCGGGCACTGGCATACCCGTAGGAGGTGCATGAGATGCAAAAGCCACAGTGCGCTGCAGTTGTTATTGTTGTAGCCGATTTATTACCTCAGCCTGACGAGCTGTGACCTTGGCGCGACGAGCAGCGTCTTTCAACTGTTTGCTGAAGATAATGGATTAGGCCCTCCATGTTGACTGGGATATTATGCCATCGGAATGGGTGAATAATCTTATGCTGGACTAGATGTAGAAGACTGTGCTTGACTAGGTGCAGGTGAAGTGAGGGGTGACTGCTGTAGAAATTGAACCGGTGAACTCTGCCTTACTCTCCTCTGTCTAGTAACCGGTGGGAGTGAAGTAAACACGGGTTGTCCCCTAACAACATCTTCAGTTCTATAAAGCCTCCTGACATGGGTCCGGAGTGCTTGGGGGATATCCGAACTGTCTGAAGCTATGGTGTTAAACTATCTAGCAAAAAAAAATAAAAAAATAAAGCAAAAGGAAAGTAGTAATCAGAAACCGCATAGCACCTTAGCTCAGATATTAACAACACACAGATGTAATCAAAGCTGTAGGACTGCACTTAACACTAATTTTTTTCCCTAAAACTGATATCCAACTTGCAACTGATATGCACGTTCTTGTAAAGTTTCACTGTAAAGCACATACCAATTAAGTGAGAACCAAAACACCCCTATGAGGGGGTAGGGTTACCCTATCCTAGTTTCGTCAGGAGCTAGGGTTCACTATTCAAACAATGCGGTTTCACACAATCCTCTATTCGGGTGAGCATCATGTCCTAGTTTGGAACAGTCTCTACGGCTTTCGATGTGTAAGTAGGCCAAATGGTCAAAAGGGTACCTCAGGAAGACTACCTAATATACCTCTCGCACCTAACACCAAGAAGTGAAAGGACGATCAAACGGTACAGCGGTAGTCCAGATCCAAGGGTTGTGTTCCCATCATAGTAAAGCCCGTGACCGGTTAGCCTTTTGGCAAGCTTTTAGGCAAGCCTCCGGCAAAGTGCCCAGGAATAGAAGATGGCAAACACAATGAAATAAGCCCTATAGTTCAGACTCCTACGGTTCTGAATCTAATTTCATAAGTGCAATGTTAAATTGATAAACACCAAAGAGCCTAAATTCAACAAATCTTTTGGAAAATCGATTTTCAATCAAAGATGCCAAAAATGGACTGCTTTGCAAGATACAAAGTCACCACCTAAATATTTTTGAGAAATCTAAGAAATCCATGACTCATGCCAAAGGCCACGTGTCCGTTATCACCAAGATTGTCTCAACTTAGGAACTTAGGTATGAGAGGGGAAGGTCATGAATGCATTTGACCACCCCCGCTTGCCCGATCAAAGATCGGCCTCTACTGATCATGATATGAATCTTATGTACATTATATGTTCTACTTCTGGTTTATTAGGCTAGCATTATTATGTGATGCGTACACACACAAGTATAGACTAGGTTTGCAAGAATTGGAACATTTGATTCATGTTTGTTTTCAAAATAGTTTCGAAATATGTACCACTTGAAAAAGTGATCACATATGAACATTAATCAAATTATTCCAATTCAAGCAAATAAGCCTTCATCCACAGGCAATCAAGTAGTTATAGCATTTAGGCAATTAGCCTCATGGTGAGCATGCTAGACATGGAAACATAAACACTCATGCAATTATGCTAAAGCGAATAAAGGCTCACCAGGTTCTCCAAGCCAAAAAGATATGAGTTAGAAAAATGCATGATTCCTAACTATGCAATATGACTAATTCAACATATTTGATATACAACTAATAGGCTCGGCTACTAATACGGCATACAAAACAAGTGAATAGCATGCGGTCTAAGCTCGTATTCAAAGAAGTATAAGAAATAACAATGCAGTTAGAATGGTGAACAGAGCCTCGGTGCATGCAATACCAATGGCTGCAAACATGAAGTATGCTAATTGAAACATGATGTCCCTAAACTAACCATCATAAGCTAGTAAATAAAAGGGAGAAAGACGTGGGGTTGGAAGACATCCACATTATTATTACATTGCACTCTCATGAAGGAGTCTGAATGAATAAACTAACTAACTAACTAGCTAACTAATTAAAGCTAAGCTAACTAAGCTAATTATTACAAAACGAAATGAATAAATTAGCTAAGCTACTTAACTAATTATTACAAACCGAAGTAATTAACTAACTATTTTAGTTAACTAAAACAATTGCAACATTATAACTAGCTAACTATGTTAACTAATTAAATAATTCCAAAAGAAGTGCAATTAAAAGAAGTAAGTAAGATAAACAATTCAGTACTAAGCTAACTACTCTGCCTTGGGAAATGAGGGATGTTCATGCGCATGCTTGTTTTCCACCCGAAAAGACCGCTGTTTTGCTTCCAGACAGCCTCTGTTGCACAGAGAACACATACACTATTGCCCACTTCCAGAATAACTCTGTTTTGCCTCACAAACACACTGCTGATTTTTGCATCAGTGGCCGATTGGCCAGTGATGAAGGTTGTCGACCATCAAAGGTGGTCTGCCGGCCACCTGCCAGCCATGGAAAGTGACCTGCCGACCACTACTGCCCAGTTCAGCATGATACAACAGAGAACAAACAGAGCATACGTAGGGTATTCTCAAGGGTTGTCTGCACAACTCACCCCTCATTTTCATGAACAAATCAAAGGAGTAATGAACTTGGTTCACAAACCACCAACTCAAGCAATTTCATTGCATGATGGCATACGAACCAAAGGTGCAAGTTCAATAAATGCAACAAAACAAGACTCTTAAAACCACCTCCCTATCATGGGAGATCAAGGGAAGTAGTGACCTTGGAAACTTGAACCATTTCATCACTAATGAGTATGAAATGCCTCAAGCTTCCATGTGTTCAATTAACGTCCAATTGATCACAACATTTTTGTTACCTTACAGCATTTTAGTCCTATTTTTTATTACTTCATTTTCAATTACCGACCATCCTTTAATTCATTGAGTCTAATGGTGAATTTAAGTCTTCTAAATGGAAAGACGGCTCAAACCAAAAGTTATTTTATGCATAAAAAAGACATCATACCATTGGTAATGAACCCCAAAGGGCTTAAACCATTAAGCATGACATCTCAGTCTTAAGCTTTTGACAAACAAGTTGTTTGAATCACTTTCAAAGAAAAACAAAAGCTAAGAAAGGAGGGAGGTTGCAGAGGTGGTTAATGGTGATCACAAGTATGGAAAATAATGCTAAAACAGTATAAAATAAGTCCTAAAATATGCTGAAATTAAGCTAACAAAAGCTAGATTAATATGCTAAAACATGGCACAAGCTAGGCTAGTAAGCAAGACACAAGGAGGGGAGGCAAACCAGTCCAAATTTCGAGTTCAAAACATGATTTTGGCCACTAAAAAAGCTTTAAAAATCAGTGTTTAAAAGATCAAAAACAAATAGCAAAAGGGTGGGAAACACAAGGGTAAAGGCCTCCAAAACAAGGTACAAAGAAGGGTGGAACACCCCTCAACCTTTAATGGCCTTGAAACCCAAGTTTTAGCCCAAAAATATAGAAGTTTTACAACCCAAAAATAGTTGGAAAATTGAAAGGAAAAGAGTAGACAAAACAAGCAAATGGGCAAAGCCTTGTATCGTTTGAATAGGAAATCAATTCCAAGCAAAAAAACCAAGCAAACACACCCTCTAGAGCTCCAACAAGACTCAAGAATACGTCAGCTCAAATGTGAAGAGGTTTGGTTAAGAGTGTATAGGCAAAGGTTGAAGATTTGTAAGCAAAAGTGTAGGAATTTGCTACATAGATAAATAGAGAGAGAGAGAGAGAGAGAGAGAGAGAAACAAAATTTTGCTCTAAAATGTTTCCAACCTTAGAACATGAAAGGAAAGTCTCCTATATATAGAAAACATGAATTTCCCTCAAGAACATCCAGCCCTACACGTAGGTGAAGATGCACGCATCTGTGCAAACAACTGGCATAACTAGCACAAAATATCTGCAAAACACACTGGTGGCCAGCAAGCCACATCAGTGGCCGACAAGAAAAAATGTCATGGCCGGGCAGCGCAAGCCACTAGACGTTATAGGCCTGAAGAACAAAGGCTTGGTCCAAGAATGAGGACAACGGGGGTACAAGGCTTGAGAGGCTCAAAGTAGTGGCATTCCGCTGAGGACTTCGTGCACTCGACGGGCAAATAAACTCATTATCAGGTGTGCATGCGATGACGTCCAAGTCGTAAGGGCCGTCAAAAATGGTGTGTCTACACCTGCTATCTAAGTAGTTGATAAGCTTGATGCTTGAAAGTTAAGAGTTAAAAGATATAGGACTTCCTCGAGTAGTGTGCAAATACACCAACATTTTCTTTGACCAACTACCAAGATTACCTTCAAACGGGAGCTATACTTCACCACTGAGTTTGGCCACTAAAAAAGCTTTAAAAATCAGTGTTTAAAAGATCAAAAACAAATAGCAAAAGGGTGGGAAACACAAGGGTAAAGGCCTCCAAAACAAGGTACAAAGAAGGGTGGAACACCCCTCAACCTTTAATGGCCTTGAAACCCAAGTTTTAGCCCAAAAATATAGAAGTTTTACAACCCAAAAATAGTTGGAAAATTGCAAGGAAAAGAGTAGACAAAACAAGCAAATGGGCAAAGCCTTGTATCGTTTGAACAGGAAATCAATTCCAAGCAAAAAAACCAAGCAAACACACCCTCTAGAGCTCCAACAAGACTCAAGAATATGTCAGCTCAAATGTGAAGAGGTTTGGTTAAGAGTGTATAGGCAAAGGTTGAAGATTTGTAAGCAAAAGTGTAGGAATTTGCTAGATAGATAGAGAGAGAGAGAGAGAGAGAGAGAGAGAGAGAGAGATAGAAAGAAAATTTTGCTCTAAAATGTTTCCAACCTTAGAACATGAAAGGAAGGTTTCCTATATATAGAAAACATGAATTCCCCTCAAGAACATCCAGCCCTACACGTAGGTGAAGATGCACGCATCTGTGTAAACAACTGGCATAACTAGCACAAAATATCTGCAAAACACACTGGTGGCCAGCAAGCCACATCAGTGGCCGACAACAAAAAGGCCATGGCCGGGCAGCGCAAGCCACTAGAAGTTATAGGCCTGAAGAACAAAGGCTTGGTCCAAGAATGAGGACAACGGGGGTACAAGGCTTGAAAGGCTCAAAGTAGTGGCATTCCGCTGAGGACTTCGTGCACTCGACGGGCAAATAAACTCATTATCAGGTGTGCATGCGATGACGTCCAAGTCGTAAGGGCCGTCAAAAATGGTGTGTCTACACCTGCTATCTAAGTAGTTGATAAGCTTGATGCTTGAAAGTTAAGAGTTAAAAGATATAGGACTTCCTCGAGTAGTGTGCAAATACACCAACATTTTCTTTGACCAACTACCAAGATTACCTTCAAACGGGAGCTATACTTCACCACTGAGTTAAAACTCAAAATGTCGCCAATATCTATAGTATCGCATTGCATGACACAGTTAAACTTAAAGAAATGAAAACACAACTACAAGAGTTGTTGGACAAAGAATTTATTCAACAGTACATCTCCACAGAAAGCACTGGTGTTGTTTGCCAACATGAAAGATAGAAAACTTAGGTTATATGTATCGACCATTGACAACTCAATTGAGTCACTATAAAAAAAAAATAGTAATCCATTACCTATGATTGGCGTTCTTCTCAACTAATTGGGAGGATTAAAAAGTTTCTCTAGAATCGACCTTAGATCCAGTTATCATGACTAGTTATGTGTGCGTGATAAAGACATATAGAAGACTGCATTTTGAAATTTCTACAATCATTATGAGTTCATAGTTTGCCATTCAGATTAAGCGACGTGCCTGGCATATTCAGGAGTTTTATGTTCATGACTTACTTTGATCATTTCATAATAGTGTTCATTGACAATATTTTCGTCTACTTATGTTCAGAAGAAGAATTATAAGTAGCACCTAAGGATCGAGCACAAAATGTTGCTGGAAAATAATAATAATAATAATAATAATAAATTTGCAAGCCAAGGTTGACAAATGCAAGTTTTGATTGAAGGCTGGGTCAAAGTGGAAGCAATGGCAGTATTCGTAGCTTCTTAGGTTTTGCCAGGCTATTACAACAGATTCATATCGAGTTTTTTTTTCCATGTAGATCTTTGTAGTTATGGCTCTGATCTATCTTTAATTTCACCTTGTATGTTTCTTTGCTCATCCAGTTTCTTTGTTAGTTAAACTTCTTGATTTTTGTTTATTTGTTATGATTTGATTGCAAGAGCAAGCTTATTAAACTCAATTCCTTTAGAGTCTTCAACCAATCTCTGGGTAATTACATTTGATTACTTTTGTACTTCTATGTCGAAAACTATCATTCTTTATGGTCAGCTTTGGTGACCATGATTATTGTAGGATATGTTTCAAAATCACTCTCTTCTTAGAAACCTGACTCTTCTTCGACATAGTCAGGTTCTACAAACATTTCAAAATAAAATAAAATAAAATAAAAAATTAGAAATCTCACTCTTCTTCACTTTCATCTTGGCGACTAACCCATTTATGGCCGACCGGCCTTATTTGTGGTCCCGAGTTGGTTTTTGTTGCCCTTTTGCCCAATCAGTGTATGGGAGGTCCTGTTTTGGGTACAGGAAGAAGGATTGAGGTACTTGAAGTGGATTTTCTTTCAAAGGATCTCAAACTTGTGTTCCGGTTGCATCATTCTAAATCTCGTTGTGTCTCTGGTGCATGAATGTGCCCGCTTTCAATTGTGAGCAAGTTGTATCCTTTTTGAGCATTCTGCAGAGCCTCCGAGTGGTAAGTTGAAGGTCGTTGTCGAACATCGCTTTTGTGCATCTCTTAGTTTCACATATCTTTTGCATACAATATGTATTCTCACATACCTCATACGTTGCATGTTCGTATTGCATCGTAACTCATATACCTATCCTGTTTGCATAGAACATGCATTACATCTTATGTCGGTTGTCTATTATGTTGCATGGAACGTGCGTTGGCATCGTGGTGATTTTTAATTACGTCACATTGTGTCGTATTCATGTGCATTGTGTTTTTGTTTTTAATTCTTGTATCCACCCCTATCACATGAGCATGATTTGGGTTTTCGTTCTTGTACCTTGCTACGCAATAGTGTGACTTGGTTTGTTCTTATCCTCTCTACACGGTAGTGTAGTTAGGATCACCTTGCTACGTGGTAGTGTGGCATAGTTTGTTTTGTACCTCACTATACGGAAGTGTGGCTTGGTTGCTTTCTTCACCTTTCAACACGGTAGTGTAGTTAGGATTTCCTCACAATTCAAAAGTGTGGCTTGGTTTGTTTTTACCTCGCCCTAAGGAAGTGTGGCTTGGTTTGTTTTTTCCTCACAACGCAGAAGTGTAGCTTGGTTTGTTTTTGTACCTTGCTACACGGTAGTGTGGCTTGGGTTGTTCTTTTCCTCTCTAACCAGTAGTGTAGTTAGGATCACCTTGCTACGCGGTAGTGTGGCTTGGTTTGTTTTGTACCTCGCTACGTGAAAGTGTGACTTGGTTGTTTTGTTCACCTTTCTACGAGGTAGTGTAGTTAGGATTACCTCACCATGCGGAAGTGTGGCTTGGTTTGTTTTTACCTCGCCATGCGGAAGTGTAGCTTGGTTTGTTTTTTTACCTTGCTACATGGTAGTGTGGCTTAGTTTGTTCCTATCCTTTCTACGCGATAGTGTAGTTAGGATCACCTTGCTATGTAGTAGGGTGGCCTGGTTTGTTTTGTACCTTACTACGCAGATGTGTGGCATGGTTGTTTTGTTCACCTTTCTGCATGGTAGTGTTGTTTGGATTACCTCGCCACGCGGAAGTGTGGCTTGGTTTGTTTTTACCTCGCCACGCGGAAGTGTAGCTTAGTTTGTTTTTGTACCTTGCAACGCAGTAGTGTGGCTTAGTTTGTTTTGTATCTCCCTACGTGAAAGTGTGGCTTGGTTGTTTTGTTCACCTTTCTATGCGGTAATGTAGTTAGGATTACCTTGCCATGCAGAAGTGTATCTTGGTTTGTTTTTAACTCACCTCGCGGAAGTGTGGCTTGGTTTGTTTTTAACTCGCCACGCAAAAGTGTGGCTTGGTTTGTTTTTACCTCATCACGCGGAAGTGTGGTTTGGTCGTTCTGGTTCCTCACTACACAATAGTGTAGCTTGGTTTGTTCTTGTGCCTTTCTATGCGGAAATGTAGTTTGGTTGGTGTTTTTTATCCACTCTACACGGTATTGTAGTTAGGATCACCTCGCTACGCAGAAGTGTGGCTAGGTTTTTTTCTTGTCCTCCCTACGCGGAAATGTAGTGAAGATCACTATGCTACGTGGTAATGTAGCTTGGTTGTTCTTTGTTCCTCTCTATGTGGAAGTGTAGCTTGGTTCATTCTTGTACCTCTCTACGCAGTAGTCTAGTTCGGGTTGTTTTGTTCCTCTCTACGCAGAAGTGCAGTTTTGGCTCATCTCTTGTTAACCTTTCTGCATGGGAGTGTAGTTTGGATTATTTCATATGTGTGGTAGCAAAGTTAAGATTGTTTCTTGTTATTGATGCCAATTTTGCATTGCCTTGAATTTCATCTTCATCATTTTCGAGTGGTATGCTCATTTGTATTCTTAATTATTGCATCGCATCATATTGGTATCATTGTGTTGCATGCTGTCCCTGAACTACGCTGGTTTGATTCCATGTAAAGGGATACGTAGGCAGCTTTCGAGCTCAACCAATTTACTTTTATGTCTTGATTGTTTGCCCAAGTCTTACGGCCTTGTCAAAATAGGTCGTCTTTGAGCTTTGACATTCACTCACGTCATTGCATGACTTCGAGCTCTGTCAAAGAGGGGCAACTGTAGACATCCCAAATTTGGCCGCCCTTAAGACTTGGGCCCCACTGATTGATCACCCAATGATGAAGTTTCACGCTTGTCAAACGCTCGATTTCCTTAGCATAAAGCCTTGGTTTTGAGCCTCAAAAGCCTACAAACCTTGCACCGCTTTTTGACCAAAATAGTAGTTTTCCAAGCCTAACCACCCAGACGCCTGCAGGCCAATCAGCCAAAAATGAGTGTACGAATGTCCAACTAGTGGCCGGCTGGCCACTTGTGTCAATAAAAACAGATATTTTTACCAGCTGTGCCAGCTGTCTCCATAGGTGCATGCACTGCACCAGCTATTTCTATACTGATATTTCTGAGCACCTAACATAATTTTCTATATATACTTGACCCCCTCTCATAAAATTAGGTTAGCAAAATTTAGTGAAGGAAAAATCTTGGAAAATATTTCTCTATCTCTCTCTCTCTCTACCGTGTAACCTATATAAATCTTGCCTAGACCTCCTAAACAAGTTTTTGAGGTTTCTTTGCTGAGGTTATTGAGCTTGAATATTAGCTCTTGAGGGTGAGAAATTAGTGGTTTATAATTCAAAGGGTCACTCATCTTCAAGAGGTATAACTCTTAGCTCTTTTACATTACGTTATTCCTATATTTTTTTACTTTTTTTGAACTGTTTTTCAACCATATTTATGGGATGAAACTTGTGGTTTAAAGCCATTAAAGGTAGAGGGGTTAACCACCATTCTTTGAAACTTGTCTTCTAGGCTTTTACACTTGTGTGTGCCATCTCTTCATCAACTTTTTTTTAGTTTTTTACTGCTGAATTTTAAAGGTTTTTAGAGGCTAAAAATGTGGTTTGGAAGTCCCAAAAATGGAGGGGCTAGCCTCCCCTCCTTGTGCTAGTTTACTAGCTTCATGTCCTTATTATTTTAGCTTACTCTTTTAGCTATTTTTACCTTAATTTCAGCATTGTTTTTAGCTATTTTAGGACTGTTTTAGGTTGTTCATTTCAGTTACGCTTTGTATAGTATGCTTGTAATGTAATAGTCCTCATAGGTTTGGTGTTTTAGGCATTAGACACCAACCTATTTGAGTTGATAACATTTATTTCAAGCTTGCCATACTAGTGTTCACCTCTAATCATCTCTACACCCTCCTTCCTTTCTTGACATTTTATTTGTTTTGAGAGTCATTTCAACCGAGCGTTGTTTAAGCTTGAGAAAAGGGTCAAGCCATGCTTAATGGTTTAATCTCTTTAGAGGTTCATTACCAAAGGCATGACCTCTTTCCCCGGCCCAAAACAACATCTTGTTTGACACTTCTCTCCATTAGTGGACTTAATCCTCATTTTGGATTAAAATGTCAAATGAATGGAAAGGTAAATAAAAGGGGTATTAAAATTGAACCAAAAGGTAACAAGATAATAAAATCAAATTGGGGTTCAATCGGATGTTAATTGAACCAATTGAGTTTTGAGCCATTTCACACTCTCTTGTGATGACAATGGTTCAAAATATCAAGTCAACCATTTCCCTTGATCAATATCATGATAGGGACAGGTTTTGTTGGTCTTTTAGGTTCATTTATCAAACTTTTGTCCCTTGACCCATAAATCATCATGTAATGAATTTGTGTCGATTAATGGTTTGTGAATCAAGCCTACCCCTCATTTGATCTGTTTGATGATAAGAAGAGGCAAGGTGGACAAACATCTACAGAAAATGCTCTGTTTGTGTTCTGTTTGTTTTCTGCTACAGCAGGGCAATACCCAAAATAGTGGCCAACCAGCCACCATTTGAATCCGGCCGGCCACCTTTTTCAGCCAGGTAGTGTCTCTTTTCCCTGCAAAATAGAGCGGAAGCAGTGGCAAAATTGAAGTATTTTCTGCAAATAGGAGTATTCTGGCAATAGAACAGAGGCATTTTCGGGAGAGAAATCCATGTTCATGCATAAGTCATCCTTTATTTTTCGGGGCCTGCTAATTATGTTAGCAATAGACTTGTAATAAGTTAATTATTTAGAACCAATTAGTTTTGCGTTTGTAATAATTAGTTAGTAGTGTGTTGTAATTAATAAGTTGGTTCCAGCTTGTAAATAATTAGCTGGAATGGTTAATTCATTTATTTTTGATATTGTAACAGTTAGTTAATTCGTAGTAAATAGCTAGGACATTCATTCGGACCCTCTTGTGAAAGGATAAATATGTAATAATGTGTATGTCTTCCAATCCCTATTTCTTTCTCCTTTTTATTTACTTGCTTATGATGGATAGAATAGAACATTATGTTTCTTTTATCATTTTCCATGATTTGCATCCATCTGTCTTGCATGAACTGATGCTTGGTTCATTATACTAACAGCATTTTTACTTATTACTTCTTTGAAAACATGCTTAAGCCGCGCGATATCAAATTGATTCACATGCCCTGTTAGTAACCGAGCCTATTAATTGCATATTGCATGTGTTGCATTAGTCATTTTGCATTAGTCAGGGGCATGCAAGTTTTCTAATTATTTTGCTTTGTTTGGCTTGCCCTAGATTACTACGTGAGCATTTATCACTTTAGCATATTGTGTGTGTGTGATTGTTGCCATGAAAAGCGTGATTACCATGAGGCTAAGCAAATTAGACACCAACCTGTTTGAGTTGATAGCATTTATTTCAAGCTTGCCATACTTGTGTTCACCTCTAATCATCTCTGCACCCTCCCTCTTTTCTTGGCATTTTATTTGTTTTGAGAGTCATTTCAACCGAGCGTTGTTTACGCTTGAGAAAAGGGTCACGCCATGCTTAATGGTTTAATCTCTTTGGAGGTTCATTACCAAAGGCATGACCTCTCTCCCATGCCCAAAACAACATCTTGTCTGAAACTTCTCTCCATTAGTGGACTTAATCTTCATTTTGGACTAAAATGTCGAATGAATGGAAAGGTAAATAAAAGAAGAATTAAAATTGAACTAACATGTGACAAGATAATAAAATTAAATTGGGGTTCAATCGGACATTAATTGAACCCATTGAGTTTTGAGCCATTTCATACTCTCTTGTAATGACAATGGTTCAAAATATGAAGCCAACCAATTTCGTTGATCAATATCATGATAGGGACAGGTTTTGTTGGTCTTTTGGGTTCATTTATCAAACTTTTGTCCCTTAACCCGTAAATCATCGTGCAATGAATTTGTGTCGATTAATGGTTTGTGAATCAAGCCTACCCGTCATTTGATCTGTTTGATGATAAGAAGAGGCAAGGAGGACAAACATCCCCAGAAAATGCCCTGTTTGTGTTCTGTTTGTATTCTACTACCGCAGGGCAATACACAAAATAGTGGCTAGTCGGCCACCATTTGAATCTGGCCGGCCACCTTTTTCAGTCAGGTAGTGTCTCTTTTCCCTGCAAAATAGAGCGGATGCAGCGGCAAAATAGAAGTCTTTTATGCAAATAGGAGTATTCTGGCAACAAAACAGAGGCATTTTCGGGAGAGAAATCCATGTTCATGCATAAGTCATCCTTCATTTTTCGGGGCCTGCTAATTATGTTAGCAATAGACTTGTAATAAATTAATTATTTAGAACCAATTAGTTTTGTGTTTGTAATAATTAGTTAGTAGTGTGTTGTAATTAATAAGTTGGTTCCAGCTTGTAAATAATTAGCTAGAATAGTTAATTCATTTATTTTTGATATTGTAACAGTTAGTTAATTCGTAGTAAATAGCTGGGACATTCATTCGGACGCTCTTGTGAAAGGGGAAATATGTAATAATGTGTATGTCTTCCAATCCCTATTTCTTTCTCCTTTTTATTTACCTGCTTATGATGGATAGAATAGAACATTATGTTTCTTTTAGCATTTTCCATGATTTGCATCCATCTGTCTTGCATGAATAGATGCTCGGTTCATTATTCTAACAGCATTTTTATTTATTACTTCTTTGAAAACATGCTTAAGCCGCATGATATCAAATTGATTCACATGCCTTGTTAGTAACCGAGCCTATTAATTGCATGTTGCATGTGTTGCATTAGTCATTTTGCATTAGTTAGGGGCATGCATGCTTTCTAATTATTTTGCTTTGTTTGGCTTGCCCTAGAGTACTACGCGAGCATTTATCACTTTGGCATATTGTGTATGTGTGATTGTTGCCATGACAAGCATGATTACCATGAGGCTAAGCAAATTAGACACCAACCTATTTGAGTTCATAGCATTTATTTCAAGCTTGCCAAACTTGTGTTCACCTCTAATCATCTCTGCACCCTCCCTCTTTTCTTGGCATTTTATTTGTTTTGAGATTGATTTGAACCGATCGTTGTTTAAGCTTGAGAAAAGGGTCACGCCATGCTTAATGGTTTAATCTCTTTGGAGGTTCATTACCAAAGGCATGACCTCTCTCCCATGCCCAAGACAACATCTTGTTTGACACTTCTCTCCATTAGTGGACTTAATCTTCAATTTGGACTAAAATGTCGAATGAATGGAAAGGTAAATAAAAGAAGAATTAAAATTGAACTAACAGGTAACAAGATAATAAAATTAAATTGGGGTTCAATCGGACGTTAATTGAACCCATTGAGTTTTGAGCCATTTCATACTCTCCTATGATGACAATGGTTCAAAATATGAAGTCAACCAATTCCGTTGATCAATATCATGATAGGGACAGGTTTTGTTGGTCTTTTGGGTTCATTTATCAAACTTTTGCCCCTTAACCCGTTAATCATCGTGCAATGAATTTGTGTCGATTAATGGTTTGTGAATCAAGCCTACCCGTCATTTGTTCTGTTTGATGATAAGAAGAGGCAAGGTGGACAAACATCCCCAGAAAATGCCCTGTTTGTTTTCTGTTTGTATTCTGCTACAGGAGGGCAATACACAAAATAGTGGCCAGTCGGCCACCATTTGAATCCGGCCGGCCACCTGTTTGAGCCAGGTAGTGTGTCTTTTCCCTGCAAAATAGAGCGGATGCAGCGGCAAAATAGAAGTATTTTCTGCAAATAGGAGTATTCTGGCAACAGAACAGTGGCATTTTCGAGAGAGAAATCCATGTTCATGCATAAGTCATCCTTCATTTTTCGGGGCCCGCTAATTATGTTAGCAATAGACTTGTAATAAATGAGTTATTTAGAACCAATTAGTTTGGTGTTTGTAATAATTAGTTAGTAGTGTGTTGTAATTAATTAGTTGGTTCCAACTTGTAAATAATTAGCCAGAGTAGTTAATTCATTTATTTTTGATATTGTAACAGTTAGTTAATTCGTAGTAAATAGCTAGGACATTCATTCGGACCCTCTTGTGCAAGGGGAAATATGTAATATTGTGTATGTCTTCCAATCCTCATTTCTTTCTCCCTTTTATTTACTTGCTAATGATGGATAGAATAGAACATTACGTTTCCTTTAGCATTTTCCATGATTTGCATCCATCTGTGTTGCATGAATAGATGCTCGGTTCATTATTCTAACGGCATTATTATTTCTTACTTCTTTGAAAACATGCTTAAGCCGCATGATATCAAATTGATTCACATGCCTTGTTAGTAACCGTGCCTATTAATTGCATATTGCGCGTGTTGCATTAGTCATTTTGCATTAGTTAGGGGCATGGATGTTTTTTATTTATTTTGCTTTGTTTGGCTTGCCCTAGAGTACGGCGTGAGCATTTATCACTTTAGCATATTGTATGTGTGCTATTGTAGCCATGACAAGCATGATTACCATGAGGCTAAGCAAATTAGACACCAACCTATTTGAGTTGGTAGCATTTATTTCATGTTTACCACACTTGTGTTCACCTCTAATAATCTCTGCACCCTCCCTCTTTTCTTGGAATTTTAATTGTTTTGAGAGTCATTTCAACCGAGCGTTGTTTAAGCTTGAGAAAAGTGTCACACCATGCATAATGGCTTAATCTCTTTGGAGGTTCATTACCAAAGGCATGACCTCTCTCCCATGCCCAAAACAACATCTTGTTTGACACTTCTCTCCATTAGTGGACTTAATCTTCATTTTGGACTAAAATGTCTAATAAATGGAAAGGTAAATAAAAGAGGTATCAAAATTAAACCAAGAGGTAACAAGATGATAAAATTAAATTGGGGTTCAATCGGACGTTAATTGAACTTTTTGAGTTTTGAGCCATTTCATACTCTATTGTGATGACAATGGTTCAAAATATCAAGTCAACCATTTCCCTTGATCAATATCATGATAGGGACAGGTTTTGTTGGTCTTTTAGGTTCATTTATCAAACTTTTGTCCCTTGACCCATAAATCATCATGCAATGAATTTGTGTCGATTAATGGTTTGTGAAACAAGCCTAACCCTCATTTGATCTGTTTGATGATAAGAAGAGGCATGGTGGACAAACCTCCCCAGAAAATGCTCTGTTTGTGTTCTGTTTGTTTTCTGCTACAGCAGGGCAATACCTAAAATAGTGGTCAGCCGGCCGCCATTTGAATCCGGCCGGCCACCTTTTTCAGCCAGGTAGTGTCTCTTTTCCCTGCAAAAAGAGCGGATGCAGTGGGAAAATAGAAGTATTTTCTGCAAATAGGAGTATTCTGGCAACAGAACAGTGGCATTTTTGGGAGAGAAATCCATGTTCATGCATAAGTCATCCTGCATTTTTCGAGGCCCGCTAATTATGTTAGCAATAGACTTGTAATAAATTAATTATTTAGAACCAATTAGTTTTGTGTTTGTAATAATTAGTTAGTAGTGAGTTGTAATTAATTAGTTGGTTCCAACTTGTAAATAATTAGCCAGAATAGTTAATTCATTTATTTTTGATATTGTAACAGTTAGTTAATTCGTAGTAAATAGGTAGGACATTCATTCGGACCCTCTTGTGCAATGGGAAATATGTAATAATGTGTATGTCCACCAATCCACATTTCTTTCTCCCTCTTACTTACATGCATATGATGGATAGAATAGAACATTATGTTTCTTTTAACATTTTCCATGATTTGCATCCATCTGTCTTGCTCGAATAGATGCTCGGTTCATTATTCTAACGGCATTATTATTTATTACTTCTTTGAAAACATGCTTAAGCCGCATGATATCAAATTGATTCACATGCCCTGTTAGTAACCGTGCCTATTAATTGCATACTGCGTATGTTGCATTAGTCATTTTGCATTAGTTAGAAGCATGCATGTTTTCTAATTATTTTGCATTGTTTGGCTTGCCCTAGAGTACTACGTGAGCATTTATCACTTTGGCATATTGTGTGTGTGTGATTGTTGCCATGACAAGCATGATTACCATGAGGCTAAGCAAATTAGACACGAACCTATTTGAGTCGATAGCATTTATTTCAAGCTTGCCATACTTGTGCTCACCTCAAATCATCTCATCACCCTCCCTCTTTTCTTGGCATTTTATTTGTTTTGAGAGTCATTTCAACCGAGCGTTGTTTAAGCTTGAGAAAAGGGTCACGCCATTCTTGATGGTTTAATCAAAGGCATGACATCTCTCCCATGCCCAAAACAACATCTTGTTTGACACTTCTCTCCATTAGTGGACTTAATCTTCATTTTGGACTAAAATGTCTAATGAATGGAAAGGTAAATAAAAAAGGTATCAAAATTGAACTAAGAGGTAACGAGATAATAAAATTAAATTGGGGTTCAATCGGACATTAATTGAACCTATTGAGATTTGAGCCATTTCATACTCTCTTGTGATGACAATGGTTCAAAATATCTAGTCAACCGTTTCCCGTGATCAATATCATGATAGGGACAGGTTTTGTTGGTCTTTTAGGTTCATTTATCAAACTTTTGTCCCTTGACCCATAAATCATCATGCAGTGAATTTGTGTTGATTAATGGTTTGTGAATCAAGCCTACCCCTCATTTGGTCTGTTTGATGATAAGAAGAGGCAAGGTGGACAAACATCCCCAGAAAATGCTCTGTTTGTGTTCTGTTTGTTTTACGCTACAGTAGGGCAATTAATACCCAAAATAGTGGCCAGCCAGGCACCATTTGAATCCGGCCAGCCACCTTTTTCGGCCAGGTAGTGTCTCTTTTCCCCACAAAATGGAGCGGAAGCAGTGGCAAAATAGAAGTATTTTATGTAAATAGGAGTATTCTGGCAACAGAACAGAGGCATTACCGGGAGAGAAATCCATGTTCATGCATAAGTCATCCTTCATTTTTCGGGGCCCGCCAATTATGCTAGCAATAGACTTGTAATAAATTAATTATTTAGAACCAATTAGTTTTGTGTTTGTAATAATTAGTTAGTAGTGTGTTGTAATTAATTAGTTGGTTCCAACTTGTAAATAATTAGCTAGAATAGTTAATTCATTTATTTTTGATATTGTAACAGTTAGTTAACTCGTAGTAAATAGCTAGGACATTCATTCGGACCCTCTTGTGCAAGGGGAAATATGTAACAATGTGTATGTCTTCCAATCCCCATTTCTTTCTCCCTTTTATTTACTTGGTTATGATGGATAGAATAGAACATTATGTTTCTTTTAGCATTTTCCATGATTTGCATCCATCTGTCTTGCATGAATAGATGCTCGGTTCATTATTCTAACGACATTATTATTTATCACTTCTTTGAAAACATGCTTACGCCGCATGATATCAAATTGATTCACGTGCCCTGTTAGTAACCGTGCCTATTAATTGCATATTGCGTGTGTTGCATTAGTCATTTTGCATTAGTTAGGAGCATGCATGTTTTCTAATTATTTTGCTTTGTTTGGCTTGCCCTAGAGTACTACGTGAGCATTTATCACTGTAGCATATTGTGCGTAAGTGATTGTTGCCATGACAAGCATGATTACCATGAGGCTAAGCAAATTAGACACCAACCTATTTGAGTTGATAGCATTTATTTCAAGCTTGCCATACTTGTGTTCACCTCCAATCATCTCTGCACCCTCCCTCTTTTCTTGGCATTTCATTTGTTTTGAGAGTCATTTCAACCGAGCGTTGTTTAAGTTTGAGAAAAGGGTCACGCCATGCTTAATGGTTTAATCTCTTTGGAGGTTCGTTTCCAAAGGCATGACCTCTCTCCCATGCCCAAAACAACATCTTGTTTGACACTTCTCTCCATTAGTGGACTTAATCTTCATTTTGGACTAAAATGTCTAATGAATGGATAGGTAAATAAAAGAGGTATCAAAGTTGAACTAAGAGGTAACAAGATAATAAAATTAAATAGGGGTTCAATCGGACGTCAATTGAACCCATTGAGTTTTGAGCCATTTCATACTCTCTTGTGATGACAATGGTTCAAAATATCACGTCAACCGTTCCCCTTGATCAATATCATGATAGGGACAGGTTTTGTTGGTCTTTTGGGTTCATTTATCAAACTTTTGTCCCTTGACCAATAAATTATCAAGTAATGAATTTGTGTCAATTAATGGTTTGTGAATCAAGCCTACCCCCCATTTGATCTGTTTGATGATAAGAAGAGGCAAGGTGGACAAACATCCCCAGAAAATGCCCTGTTCGTGTTCTGTTTGTATTCTGCTACAGCAGGGCAATACAAGAAATAGTGGCCAGTTAGCCACCATTTGAAACCGGCCGGCCACCTTTTTCAGCCAGGTAGTGTCTCTTTTCCATGCAAAATAGAGCGGATGCAGCGGCAAAATAGAAGTATTTTCTGCAAATAGGAGTATTCTTGCAACAGAACAGAGGCATTTTCGGGAGAGAAATCCATGTTCATGCATAAGTCATCCTTAATTTTTCGGAGCCCGCTAATTATGTTAGCAATAGACTTGTAATAAATTAATTATTTAGAACCAATTAGTTTTGTGTTTGTAATAATTAGTTAGTAGTGTGTTGTAATTAATTAGTTGGTTCCAACTTGTAAATAATTTGCTAGAATAGTTAATTCATTTATTTTTGATATTGTAACAGTTAGTTAATTCAAAGTAAATAGCTAGGACATTCATTCGGACCCTCCTGTGCAAGGCGAAATATGTAATAATGTGTATGTCTTCCAATCCCCATTTCTTTCTCCATTTTATTTACTTGCTTATGATGGATAGAATAGAACATTATGTTTCCTATAGCATTTTCCATGATTTGCATCCATCTGTCTTGCATGAATAGATGCTCGGTTCATTATTCTAACGGCATTATTATTTATTACTTCTTTGAAAACATGCTTAAGCCGCATGATATCAAATTGATTCACATGCCCTGTTAGTAACCGTGCCTATTAATTGCATACTGCGTATGTTGCATTAGTCATTTTGCATTAGTTAGAAGCATGCATGTTTTCTAATTATTTTGCATTGTTTGGCTTGCCCTAGAGTACTACGTGAGCATTTATCACTTTGGCATATTGTGTGTGTGTGATTGTTGCAATGACAAGCATGATTACCATGAGGCTAAGCAAATTAGACACCAACCTATTTGAGTCGATAGCATTTATTTCAAGCTTGCCATACTTGTGCTCACCTCAAATCATCTCAGCACCCTCCCTCTTTTCTTGGCATTTTATTTGTTTTGAGAGTCATTTCAACCGAGCGTTGTTTAAGTTTGAGAAAAGGGTCATGCCATGCTTAATGGTTTAGTCTCTTTGGAGGTTCATTACCAAAGCCATGACCTCTCTCCCATGCCCAAAACAACATCTTGTTTGACACTTCTCTCCATTAGTGGACTTAATCTTCATTTTGGACTAAAATGTCTAATGAATGGATAGGTAAAAAAAAGAGGTATCAAAATTTGAACTAAGAGGTGACAAGATAATAGAATTAAATTGGGGTTCAATCGGACGTTAATTGAACCCATTGAGTTTTGAGCCATTTCATACTCTATTGTGATGACAATGGTTCAAAATATCAAGTCAACCATTTCCCCTGATCAATATCATGATAGGGACAGGTTTTGTTGGTCTTTTAGGTTCAGTTATCAAACTTTTGTCCCTTGACCCATAAATCATCATGCAATGAATTTGTGTCGATTAATGGTTTGTGACGCAAGCCTACCCCTCATTTGATCTCTTTGATGATAAGAAGAGGCAAGGTGGACAAACATCTCCAGAAAATGCTCTGTTTGTGTTCTGTTTGTATTCTGCTACAGCAGGGCAATACCCAAAATAGTGGCCAGTCGGGCACCATTTGAATCCGGCCGGCCACCTTTTTCAGCCAGATAGTGTCTCTTTTCCCTGCAAAATAGAGTGGATGCAGGGGCAAAATAGAAGTATTTTCTGTAAATAGGAGTATTCTAGCAACAGAACAGAGGCATTTTCGGGAGAGAAATCCATGTTCATGCATAAGTCATCCTTTATTTTTCGGGGACCGCTAATTATGTTAGAAATAGACTTGTAATAAATTAATTATTTAGAACCAATTAGTTTTGTGTTTGTAATAATTAGTTAGTAGTGTTTTGTAATTAATTAGTTGGTTCCAACTTGTAAATAATTAGCTGGAATAGTTAATTCATTTATTTTTGATACTGTAACAGTTAGTTAATTCGTAGTAAATAGCTACGACATTCTTTTGGACCCTCTTGTGCAAGGGAAAATATGTAATAATGAGTATGTCTTCCAATCACCGTTTCTTTCTCCCTTTTATTTACTTGCTTATGATGGATAGAATAGAACATTATGTTTCTTTTAGCATTTTCCATGATTTGCATCCATATGTCTTGCATGAATAGATGCTCGGTTCGTTATTCTAACGGCATTATAATTTATTAATTCTTTCAAAACATGCTTAAGCCGCATGATATCAAATTGATTCACATGCCCTGTTAGTAATGGTGCCTATTAACTGCATATTGCGTGTGTTGCAGTAGTCATTTTGCATTAGTTAGGGGCATGCATGTTTTCTAATTATTTTGCTTTGTTTGGCTTGCCCTAGAGTACTACGTGAGCATTTCACTTTAGCATATTGTGTGTGTGTGATTGTTGCCATGACAAGCATGATTACCATGAGGCTAAGCAAATTAGACACCAACCTATTTGAGTTCATAACATTTATTTCAAGCTTGCCATACTTGTGTTCACCTCTAATCATCTCTGCACCCTCCCTCTTTTCTTGGCATTTTATTTGTTTTGAGAGTGATTTCAACCGAGCATTGTTTAAGCTTGAGAAAAGGGTCACGCCATGCTTAATGGTTTAATCTCTTTGGAGGTTCATAACCAAAGGCATGACCTCTCTTCCACGCCCAAAACAATATCTTGTTTGACACTTCTCTCCATTAGTGGACTTAATCTTCATTTTGGACTAAAATGTCTAATGAATGGAAAGGTAAATAAAAAAGGTATCAAAATTGAACTAAGAGGTAACGAGATAATAAAATTAAATTGGGGTTCAATCGGACATTAATTGAACCTATTGAGATTTGAGCCATTTCATACTCTCTTGTGATGACAATGGTTCAAAATATCTAGTCAACCGTTTCCCGTGATCAATATCATGATAGGGACAGGTTTTGTTGGTCTTTTAGGTTCAGTTATCAAACTTTTGTCCCTTGACCCATAAATCATCATGCAATGAATTTGTGTCGATTAATGGTTTGTGAATCAAGCCTACCCCTCATTTGATCTCTTTGATGATAAGAAGAGGCAAGGTGGACAAACATCTCCAGAAAATGCTCTGTTTGTGTTCTGTTTGTATTCTGCTACAGCAGGGCAATACCTAAAATAGTGGTCAGCCGGCCGCCATTTGAATCCGGCCGGCCACCTTTTTCAGCCAGATAGTGTCTCTTTTCCCTGCAAAATAGAGCGGATTCTATAAAAGTTTCTAAATCTAGACTCTCATCTACGTTTCACATTACACTCGTAAGACTATATTGAAGAAATCGAGGGTTCGAACTATTTAATGCACGCAGGTACCCCTTGGGCGATGTTACAGTTTCTGGTGACTCTGTTGGGGATTTATTAAGAAACCTTGGCTCGAACTCCATGATATGATTTTTATTTTCAATTATATGTTCATTTCATTTCATGCATTGGTGCACCTAAGTCCTGTGCTCGTCACCTGTTATCTTGGATGGCTATTTGACTTTGGGTGGATAGACGAACATGGGCTCTAATATGGTGGGACAAGCCTTGGAATCGGGATCACCACCTACCACTTGATCTGTTGGATTGGGCAAGTACATCAGTATCTTGCTGAGGTACCTCTTTTGACCAAAGACTGACCTAGTGCACATATTAAACTCTAGCAACTACCAAAATTAGGGCATGATGCTACCCCATGCTAGGATGTCCACTTGTGAATAGTGAAACCTTAGATCATTTTAAAGTTAGGATAAGATAACCCTACCCACTATGGGAGTGTTTGTTTTCTTTCCTGCTATGTACAATGTATGAGATCTTGGGTTCTCAAATCTGATCAGTGGATCAAGCATATCATTTTGAGGGATTGAGTTTAGTGTGCATAATGATCAATTGAGCCAAAATGCTGCAGAAATTCTGATTGGGAGTTCCGTTTTGTTTTTGCCAGGTAGTTATAGCACCATAGCTTCAGAATGGTCTGATATCTCCCAAGTTTTGTGGACTCGCGCTGGTAGACTTAGTAGAACTGCAAATTTGGTTCAGGGACAGCCAGTGTTAGTTTCTCTACCTCTAGTTACAAGGAGGAAAGTTAAAACCTCATTGTCAGTACCTTTCCAGTCAGAACTTCTAGAATCTGTGATGGCTACCTCAAGAAGTGACGAACCAACCTCTAATAGTAATGGACCAACTTTTGGTAGATATAAAAAACATGTTTTTGTCCCTTCAACAAAGCATGGATGCTATTACCAACAACGTTGTTGCCAATAGTGAGGCTCTTGCCGGATTGCAACGCCCATCTAGGGTGTTCACATCTAATCTACCTCCAGTGGTTCATCCAATTTTGGAACCATCTCCACCAGTTGAAGAACTTCACGAACCTAATCTATAAGAAGATCTTAGGGTTCCTACACAACCAATGAGAGGACTTTTCCTCATAGATATTGATGAAGTTGACCCGACTATGTAAAAATATCCAAATTAGATAAAATGTTCAACAAATCACAAGGAATTAACTCTGTTCCAGACATCGAGGATGGGTTTACGGAAACAACTGTGAGGTTGTCTGAGTAGTTCAAAAAGACTTGCAGGTGGTGTTTTGATGGGGCTGGTGATCCTATTGTTCGTATTCGCCTATTCTCAGACATCTTGAAGCCCATGGGCCTACCTCGAGCTCAAAAGCTTTCCTTGTTCGGAAGAACCATGTTAGAAGTGGCTTTCATCTGGTATGCCAAGCTGGAGAACTCAGTAAAATAGAGTTGGGAGAAGTTAGCTAAGGCTTTCGTCACCCAGTATTCCTACAATACCCAGATTGAGGTAACCATTTGGAAACTGGAGACAACCCAACAGGAGCCTAACGAGAGCTTCATAGTATTTCTCACTAGATGGAGGGTAAAGGCAGCTAGGATGACAAACCGATCTTTTGAAAAAGATCAAGTCCATATGGTTGTCAGAAATCTGCATGGAGGATCACTGTAGAAAATAATAGTTCTCCCACTTTTCAACTTCAGGGACATCCATGAGGTGGGGGTTCAAATTGAGGATGTTATCAGACAAGGGATCATTACGGAAGGAAATGAGCTCGTTAGAAAGATATTCACTTGTAATAGTAGCACAACTACCAATGCCACACCTTCAGAGATCAATACTATCACCACTGCCAAAATAGCCAACTCAGCTCGCCGAACCTCAACTAGGGTCTTCAACCTTCTCCACATGTCCCTTACCAAAGCCTTGAGGATCTTGATAGAAAGAGGGTATCTTAAACCTCTTGACCCTCAACCACTTCCTAATCCACTCCCAGCTAAACACGACCCTACCAAACACTGTGCCTTCCACTAGTAGCTCGGACATGACACCAACCATTGCCATCGCCTTAATTATGAGATTTAAGATCTCATCGACAGTAATCGAGTCCCACCACCTTTCCATCTTGATCTTATCCATACATTACCACCCATCTTTAACCCTAGCATATACATCACACCTTCCTATTTGCCCAAGCCTGAGGTGTTAATACAGAAGAACGCTGACCTATTCATGATAGGTACACCTCAATCCCAGGAAAAATGCCAAAACTCTGTGGTGACAAATGAATTGGAGCCAGAATTGGGCATTATTATAGATAGTCTCACAGGCATGCACTTCCCTCCTTATGGTTTTCCCTAAGCCATGGATTGATCATGCAACAAAGGAGCACTGAGGAAGTTTTGGGTGTGACACTGTGGCTGAATCTATGATAGAGTTTGAAACTAGCACATGACCAGTAAATTTGGGGGGATCAGGCTCGAGTCTTTCTAGCATGTCTAAGTTTGGTGACTACGGGACTGTTAACCTGCACATCACTGTCCTATTTGTGTTTGTCTTTTCATTCATTCCTTCGAGTCTGTTTTGACCATTGAGTTAAAAGTTCTAAATGAAAATGTAGTAATTTTTGCCTACTTTTCTATGCCTTTAAATCATTGCATTGACCAAAATTTTCAAAACTTTTTCCAAAACTTTGATAAAAATGAAGAGGAAGGAATTCCTCAGGATTTGCAAAATTTGATCAACTGAGAGGAAGAGAGGCGTGCTAAAGCTCTTAATGAATGAGTTCATTTCTATTAATGTGGGTATTGAGAGAGATCCTAGCTTGGTCTAGATTGGGTCCATGTTGCCTTTAGAAGAACACGAGTGATTAGCTGCTTTATTAAAAATTTTGAAAAAATGTTTTTGTGTGGTCCTACAATGATATGCCTGGAATTGATCCTGAGATTGTATAGCATAAGATCCCTCTCGACCTGAGGTCCGACCCCTTAGCTTTTAAACCTTGATTTAGAATGTAATGATCAACCAAGATATGAGGTTTGCATAGCCAAATTGGAAGTAGCCCTTAAACTAGGGGCAATAAGGCTAGATATGATCAATAGAAGGCTTGCATAGCCGAATTAAACTAGGGGCAAAAAGTTTAGATGTGATCAAAAATTCAAACTGGGTCGTTTCTCGAGCTAATAGAGACTGGTAAGAAAGTCAAATCCTATAATTTGAGAGAAGAAGATTCATTGATGAAGGACAATTGAGTTTCTATCTACGACACTAGGGGCAAATCCAAACCCAATTGAAGGGGTCCTTACATCATCAAGTGTATTTGTTCAATTGTAGAGGTCATTCTCATGGATTTAGATGGCCTAGAATTCTCACAACCAATCAACATAGACAAGTCAAAATTTTCTACCCATGAAAGGCTCGCTAGGTCGAAAACCCGAAAGGGCGACTCAGGCAAAAGTTAGAGTAAAAAAATGAAAAATAAAAAATAAAAAATGAAAAAATAAATAAAAGAAGGAAAAGTGGAAAAAAAAAAAAAAAAGATCACAAGGCCGAAAACCCAGAAGGGCGGCTTGCTAAAAAATTAGAGCACAAAAGGAGAGTGTTAATACCTGACTAAGCCTTACCCCGAAACTACGTTAGGCCTGATTCCTATCTTTGGGATACGTAGGCAGCTTCATTCTGAAGTTTAGGCCCAACTATTTTCAATTCACTCATTTCATCCATGTTCGATTGGTATATTTTACTTGACTCTGTTGTCTTGTCCATGTTCAATTGGGATGTCTTTATTTGGTTCGATTGTCCTATCTCTTCTTTATGGCAGATTCAATTGTGCATCTCAAGGATTGATTCCATTTTTGTTGGATAGTCACTATTTGCGAAAATAGATTTTAGAGACTTTTAATGAAGTTGACTAATTCTCTCGAAATCTTTCCAAAACCAAACCATTTCTTAGCGCAAAAGGAAAATTCTTAGTGCTCACTGCTTGACTTACATGACTTCAAAACAGAGAGTGGAACAAGCATGCTAATCTAACTCTCATGTTGGTCAAAATCTTTTTACTAGAAAACCATAAAAATAGTATAAACAATGAACTAGGGGTACAGTTGAGTCAGGTTTTCTGTCTTTTCTACTTATTCTAAAAAATCTCCATTGTCAACTTGCTCGCCAAAAAATGCACAGTAGTTGTCTCTGGTGATGTCTTTTAGTCGGACGGTCAACCGGTGTTGTTTGTTTTGTGTCCATTTTATTCCGGCAAGCGCAGAGGGGTGCACTTGGGATGGTTTTTGCTTTGTTTTCCTTCCATTCAATTGTATTATGAGTTTTTGGTCAAACATAGGCTTGATATTCAGTTCAAATTTCAATGAAAATTCAAAGAAAAATGGTTTTCAAATCTTATGCCATTCACACCATGATATGCAAAAACAGAAATTCATTTTATTAAACTTCAAGGTGAAGCCTCGATCAACATTACAAAAAAGAAAAGAAAATTTTGAAAAATAAGAAAGAATATTCTGAAGCAGTGGTGATCCTTCCTAAGCAAAAACAAAAAACAAAAAAAAAAGGAAAAAAGAACAAAAAAAAAAAGGAAAATATAAAAAATAGAGGGGCATTTTCTTAGTTTTTCGGCAGCAGCCCAGCGACAGAAGTTAAAATTGGCTTCATTCATGGACAACTTCATCGCTCGACTCTACTTGTAATTGCCTTGCTTCATCTTTACTCCCAGAGAGCCCTCGAAGACTCTGTCTCGGTATCGACAAAGCGTCCAAAAGAGATTATTGCCTGTCGGCCATTAGTTGCGAAGTGCGAAGGTACTCTAAATCGAGTCAAGGAGGTGGCCTGTCGTTTCAACTCTATGTTCTCATTCTTTAGTGCGCTAATCTTTGCTCAAACACCCTCATACATACTCTGGAGTAGAGATAGCTGGGTGTTTAATCGGTGCACCTTACTTGTCCTATTTTGCAACCGGTGAGACAAATTGAAGACTGCAGTCACCGTTTCCACGCAGGACTTCAAGGTGAAGTGGTTGGCCTCAATGTCAGATTGCACAGCCATTATTTGCTCGATTGACAGCCAGGAAAATTGAGAACAACGACAGAAAAATGGGCACTTTGCAGAGGCGCAGTGGAGCTGGCCTCAACATTTTCAAGTGAGGGAGTGTTAAGGTCAAGGAAGAGAGTAAAAAGATAGTGATAAGAAGCCATTGATAGGGAAGTGTAATGCCTTAGAGGAAAATTTGTAGAGTAATGGCAAGGGGGCAATTTGTAGTTCTCTGCTCTTCTCTTTCGCATGCTCAGTTTAAGAAGAGGGATTGAGGGGAAGAAGAAGCCAAACGAAGTGCAGATTGCCGAGGCAATTGTTGAAAATTTAAGCATCATCTAGTTGTTGTCGGTCAGGTGCACCGTGATTGTTCAAATTGAGCACTGGACACGACTCTCGGTGAACACGAACGTGGTAGAGAGAGAGAGACAGAAATAGGAGAGAAAGAGAAAGGGATTTGTATATATTATATATATATATACCGTATTTGTGTATATGTATATAATTAGTATATATTTTGTCTATATATGTGTATGTATATACTATGTTTGTATGTGTGTATGTACCGTATGTATATGTGTATGTGTACCGTATATGTATCCGTATTTCATATTTTGTATCCATATATGTATATATGGTATGTATAGGAAAATTTTCAAAAACAAAAAAAAAAATTCAAAAAAGAAATTGTTAAGAAAATTCAAAAGGAAATTTTTGAAGAAAATCAAATTCAAAACAAAAAGAAAAATAATAATTTTTAGGGAAAAAAAAAGGGAAAATTTTGAAAACAGAAAACAAAAATCATTTTATGTTTTGCCTCCGTTATGTCATTTTGTGCATGCATCATAGCACCACATTGCATATTGTTTGTCTTACATTGCCCCTTCGTATTTTGTATATACCATCACACTTGCATCGTCTATTACATTTGTCACGCATGGTTATAATCCGTTCACATCACTTCAAACTTTTTGATTACAACTTTTCTCTACTCGGTTGAAACCATCGCCCTATTTCGTATCGAGATATAGTTTAGGTCTCGTATATTGGCTAAGACCCCTTTCTCTTTTCCCAGTTGAAACCATTGCCCTATTTCTTATCGTGCTATGGTTTAGGTCTCGTACATTAGTTAAGACCCCTTTCTTGTTACCTAATTGAAATCAATCCCCTATTTCGTATTAGGTATGGTCTAGGTCTTATTGTTTGATTAAAACCCACTTCTTACCCCCCGAGTTAGTGTGCTTGGATTGTACCCCTTTGTTTGTTTCATTTGCATGAGGCTTGCCTTACCACCTGTCTTATTGCATTGCATAAGTCATAAAGAAGAAAAAAAGAATAGGAAAAAGAAAAATTCAATTTCAATTGCATTAGCACATCATTTGCATGGTTACAACTATCATTGTTGCATCACTTGTCTACAATTCATTCCCATCAACATATGATTACACCTTTTCACCAGTTTATGCTGGTCCTCCTTTTTTTGGGTTATAGGATCAAACCACTCAGTTTTGTACTGGCCCTTTTTCGGGATAACAAAACTATCCCTTTCTCGGGTTGGTAGTCTTGAACACCATTGGTTAATATCTCCTTTTTCTTGGGTTGTTAGTTAAGACTATCCATCGGTTAATACCTCCCCTGTTTTGGGATATAGGTTGAAACTTTGCTTCGGTTACATTTCTTGTCTTATTTGAATGTGTTTGGGTTGTACCCCTTGTTATGCTTCAATGTTACCTGTTGCATTACATTGTAAATCAAAAAATTTCAAAAACCAACTGGCCTCGTGAAGTTTAAAAGTCCAGCTACCAATTGTGTTTCAAATTGCATATCATTTGCATCTTGTCCTTGAATTGCATTAGTTTTATTCCTTGCAAAAGGATACGTAGGCAACCCTCAGATTCAACCAACTGTATTTTCATCTTGTTTGTTTGCCTAATTTTTACGGCCTTGTTAAAAGGGTCGTCTTCGGGCTTGGACATTCACTCATGTCACAAAATGACTTCGAGTTCTATCATAGAGGGCCAGCTATAGACATCACATTTTGACCGGCCCTAAGACTTGGGTACTTCCTTTTGATTACCTGATGATGAAAATAAAAGAGTGTTTCTCACATAATTCCCAGTAAGAAAGATGGAATTTGTGCTTCATTTCCAAACCTGAGCCTGTTTTGGTAAAGTGTTCAAGTCTTTTTCAAACCTCTCCTTTGAGGCATACTTTCACGTATTATTCCGAATATTTTTGTAGTTTTCCGAGGATCGTTTTTAAACTTCAAAATGAAACTTTTTCTGAGGAAATTGAGCAAAGAACAGTGTGAAATTAGGAGGAAAGAACAGTGTGAAATTCTACTAAAAAATCTTCTTTTCTCTAAAATAAAAGAAAAAAAAAATTCTATGAATAGTGCTTATGAATAGTGTTGGCCAGCAAGTTTATGGCCATCCGAGAGGTTTAGTGGCCGGCTGGTCACTTTTGTGGTCGGGCAAGGGAAGAAAGTAGCTGGTCGACTACATTGGCCAAAAGCATGGCAGTTTTGGCAGAATTCTTGGTGAAAGCGTGTGTGGGTCATGCCCAATTCAAATATTTCTTGTTAGATACACCCTCCGTCAGCCCTGTATGACCCTCCATTATCATCTTTTTGCCACCTTTGTCAAAAGAAAATTTGTTTTCTTCCTTAAAGTGGACATCCATCTCAAACCATCCCTATCACCCATGGTCCCATGTCTCCTACCTCCTTGATTGAGCATTCCACTAATATTCTATATGGAAAAAGAGATAGGATCAGAGAAGAGGGGACGAGAATGGAATTGGGAAAGAAAAGAAAGATATAAAGAGGAAAAGAGAGAAGTGTATGTTTTGAACCAAAACTTCAAAAACTTCAAAACAAACACTAATTTTTCATTTTTCAATACACCAAAACCTTCTCATAAATTCTGATGTTGCCATATTCTAGTAGCCTTGATCAAAAGAGAGTGAGTGTTCTTGAATTTGAGAGAAAAACTGAGAGTTAGAGCAATTCTTTTCCCTCTCCCCCCCCCCTTTCAAAACAAACACTGTTAGATAGCCCAAAAATACCATTCCAACTTGAATTTCAAATTTTCAACTTGAGAATTGATAACACATTTCCTGCACTTGAGGATGATCAATAGGAAGTTTGAAAATCAAATTCTTCCTTGGAAGGTAACTTTTGTAGTCTTTTTGTTTTCTAGCATTTCTTGCATTTTGTTTCTTGTATTGCTTTTCTTGTTTCAATTTCATGTTATAAACTTGCTTTAAGCTAATTAGAAGTGGTTAGTTGAGCCACTTGCACACTTCCCATTTGTTTTTCTAGTTTTCGAAACAAAAATAGAGCATTTGGCCTAGCTCGAGTGGCTGGCTAACTAGTTTATTGGCTGGTCGGCCACTTAAGTGATTAGCCGGCTGGTTTTGTGGCTGGCCAGCCAGCCCTCTCCTGGACAGAATTCGGTAACTTCCCAGTGTTGCGCAAAACAATCTTCGACGGTCTTTGAGACCCTCCGGAGCTCCTGTTTTTATTGTTTTTATGCTAATCAGAGAGAGTTTGTGAGGATTTTATTTTTGTTGTAATATTTTTCCTCTCTTCCTTTGTTCGAATTTATAATATTCAAAGCAATAGACTAATTCCCCATCCTTGCTTCTTTTCTATCATGTTCTTTTACGTGATTTCCATATGCTGTGAATATGTATCTTGTATATGTTTGTCATCATGTCCATACTTTGCATCCATGTTTTATGCCTTAGGATCCGGCTAAAATTGTATTTGTGAGTTTTATCAATTATTTTGTGATTTTGTGCACTACTTCATGTTTTTGAGATATTTCACATGTCATATATACTAGAAGCCGGATCTGTAGTTACATTTCATGAGTGAATTGCATTATGATCTTGTATATAGGATCATGCACGTTTACTAATTTCGTTTTTGTACTTTTTTGCGAGACGCTGATAAATTTGTAAGTTTTTGTGATTTAGCATCCCGTCTGTGTGTGTTTTTTACTATGCCTAGCATCCTATCATGTGCCTAATTGCTTATTTGATATAACTCTATGCAAGCGAGTGGATGAAGGTTGTGTTATTCAATTTGGAATAAAATTGATTTTCATGACTCCACTATTCAAAATATTTTCAAGATAATGAAATCAAATTGTTTCAAATTGAACAACATAGTCTACATGTGTTTGCTTCACATAGTAAATTTTTAGGATTTATTAATTAATCAAAATATAAACATATGAAGTCAATAAAAATCATATCATGGTTAGTAAAGGCCGATCTTTTGATCTGGTGAGCAGGGGTGCTCAATTAATGGCCTTTCCCCTTCATACCTAAGGTTCCGAGTCAAGCATCCTTGGTTACAACGAATAGTGGCCTTAGCACACGAGTCACGGGTTTTCTAGTTCTCCCAAAATAAATATTAGGTAGCGACTTTGTGATCTGATGATGCAGTTCATTTCTGGAAAATATTTTAGCAATAAAATGGATTTTCTAAAAGTTGTCAAATGTGGACTCTCATCTGCATTTCACATTGCACTCGCGAGACTAGACCAAAGAGACCGATGGTCGAAACTGTTTAACGGCGCACGGGTATCGCCGTGCGGTGTTATGCATCCCAATATGATGTACCAGCTTCTTAAATGTTGCAGTCGGTAATGCTTTGGTAAATAGATCTTCCAAATTATCACTTGAGCGTATCAGTTGAACATCAATATCACCATTCTTTTAGAGCTCATGCGTGTAAAATAATTTTGGTGAAATATGTTTAGTCTTGTCACCTTTGATATAGCCTCCTTTGATCTATGTGATACATGCAACATTATCTTTACATAATATGGTCTGACTATCTTTTGTTGATGACAATCCATATTTTTCTTGAATATGACGGATCATAAATGTATGCGAAATACATTCTCAACTTGCTTTATGAATTACAAGTATCTCTGGTCGCTAAGATATAGCAGTATGCCTATAGGTAAAAACATATCATGCTTGTGATTTGACTTTATGTGGATTAGAGAGATATCAAGCACCTACATATTTGATTAACCATGGCTTGGATTTATTTGAATAAAATAAACCCATATCAGTTGTTCCACAAAGATAACATAATATTTGCTTTACTTAATTCCAATGCCTTTGGGTTAGTGCGGAACTATATCTTGCAAATAAATTGACAGCAAATGAAATATCAGGTCTGGTACAATTTGTAAGATACATAAGAGCACCAATTGCACTAAGATATGGTACTTCAGGACCAAGGAATTTTTCATTATCTTCTCCAGGTCAAAAAAAATATTTTTTTTCACATCAAGGGATCAAACAACCATAAGAGCACTCAAAGGGTGAGTTTTATCCATATAAAAGTTCTTCAAGACTTTTTCTGTATATGTTGATTGATGTACAAGAATCCTAATGTTCAATCTACAGTCCAAGACAAAATTTTATTTTACCAAGATCTTTCATTACAAATTCCTTATTGAAATAGTATGTAGTTTTTGGAAACTCTTCTAGAGTTCCTACAAGATTCAACTCATTAATATATATTGCAACAATTGCAAATCTGAATTCTAATTTCTTAATAAAAATGCATGGATAAATCGAATCATTAACATATCCTTTTTTTACAATATACACTGAGCCAATTATACCACATGCGTCTGGATTGTTTCAACACGTATAGAGATCTTTGTAGCTTGATTGAATGAATACTTCTGGGTTTTGAATTAGATGTTTCTGGCATTTTAAATCCTTCAGAGAGTTTCATATATATATATATATATATTACTATCTAGTGATTCATATAAATATGCCGTAACAACGTCCATTAGATGCATATCTAAATTTTCTATAATTATCTGTGGGAACCAGAAAAAATATATATTAGCTTATTGGGCTAACCCAAATAAGGCCTACCAAGGGGGCTAACTGTTGGGCTTATTTGGCCCACTCTCCATCTATAAAAGAAAGGCACCTCATGGAATGTAAGGGATCTCTCTGCTCCACACAACACACAAACACTTTTTACAATTCTTGATTCTTCATTCATGGATTCTAACATCATCATCGGAGTGTCCCCGGCCGGTAACCTCGGTTGGGTGGCATCAACCATATTTATCTCTTGCAGGTTCATGGAACCATCTTCGTTGAATCTCTCCAACAATCTATGTGAGGGGATATTTTATGGTCTCACAATTGGCGCCGTCTGTGGGAATCGTCTGAGAGAGTTCAACGAAGTAAATAGCAAACATGTTACAATTACTGTAAGTAGAAATTCAACCAACAACATTGTGATGGTAATCTATTCTCTCTCTGATTAAACTTGCTGTAAAATCACTTTAAAATTGGTTCTTGACTCGTATATACATATGTGTCTGCTTACAAACTCTATGGAAACTTTTGTTCACTTTGAATCTTGATGAAAAAGGATTTAAATAACATATAATTCATGGATCTACCTTTTCATCTCCATTTTCTCTCTCTACAAATGGGTCATTTTTCTTGACACTTTTTACAATTCTTGATTCTTCATTCATGGTTTCTAACTTCATCATCGGAGTGTCCCCGGTCGGTAACCCCGGTTGGGTGGCATCAACCATATTTATCTCATGCAGGTTCATGGAACCATCTTCGTTGAATCTCTCCAACAATCCATGTGAGGGGATATTTTATGGTCTCACAATTGGCGCTGTCTGTGGGAATCGTTTGAGAGAGTTCAACGAAGTAAATAGCAAACATGTTACAATTACCTGTAAGTAGAAATTCAACCAACAATATTGTGATGGTAATCTATTCTCTCTTTGATTAAACTTGCTGTAAAATCACTTTAAAATTGGTTCTTGACTCGTATATACATATGTGTCTGCTTACAAACTCTATGGAAACTTTTGTTCACTTTGAATCTTGATGAAAAAGGATTTAAATAACATATAATTCATGGATCTACCTTTTCATCTCCATTTTCTCTCTCTACAAATGGGTCATTTTTCTTGAAGAGAGCATCTTTTCGGCAATTCAACAAAGTTGTTTGACTAAACTCAATTTATTTATTCTATCTATGTACATTTAGACTTGCAGGTGGTGTCCAACTTTTGTTAAATATAGAGACTTGACCAAGTTTATAGATATATGTTCATATCTATTGTTGCTTACGTTTGTAGATCAACAGAGACTTGACATTCTTACTCTAGAAGAGGTTTCGGCAACACATAAGGTCAAGGCGAATTGCCAAAGAAATGTTTCGGCAAGCAAAGTCGTCCAACTCGCTGGCCAATGAAATTTTACCAAGACACAACCAAGCTCTCAAAGAGGTGCTTTGGCAAACCAAAGAAGTGGAGTTGCTGACCAAGTGCAAACGACAACGCCAAGAGAAGTTGCCGATCAAGTAACTCGGCAAGCTGACCATTCACCTATTCTAGACAAAATATTTGTTATGGGGTATCCAAAGAACTAACATTGCAGCAAATTAACAGTCATCGCTGCCGACCAAGAGCATAATCTGCCGAGCACAACAATCAAAGGGGATATCACGCCATTTAGCAATGGCACTGCCGATCAAGAATGGACGAGACGAGCACCATTACGCCCTCACCAAACATGCATATGCTTTGCTGAGTAGAAATGATGTCGCCGAGACGCCGTTATGATAAGGACGTTAGACACATTCACTTCAATATTCTCCCCGCCAAAATGAGGTTCCGAAGCATTATTTGCCAAGAGAATTGCACTTCATTCAGCAAACAAAATATATATATTAAAAAAAAAACAATGAATATAAATAAACATAAAAATAAATAAATAACATAAAACACAACAGCCTTGAGGAATCCGATTACCTAAGTTCCGTTTACGTTCCTTCTTCCTCGGCAATAATGGACGCATTAAATTTGCCTTTGATAGTTGTTCGGCACACCCATGCATGGAAGCATCAAATTTGCCTCTGCTATACCATCAAATTTCTCCATTTCCTACATCAAATCGGCTCAATAACATTATTCGGCAACATTGCCTACTCGGCAAGACTACTCGGCCACACATACGTCAATCGGCTCCCAAGTTGAATTCGTAGTCGGCTATTTTTGGACGCTAGGCACCACAACTCCATCACCACACTCGTCGGCATGATATTCATCAATAACGGCCGAGTTCCAAGCAATTATGCACCGAAAACATAAGCCCATTGTGGCGAATTGATTGGCAACCATTCACTCGCCGAGTTCCAGTTCGATCAAGAGTTATTACATCGGCACTTCTCGGCTACTTAAGCAGTTTGGGAACCCGCCTTACTCGGCGTCGCTATTGGCCTATCAACTCGTTTGTTCCTCTGCATCCGCAATTCGGCGTTGCCACTCCAATTAAATCATTCGGCAATAACAAATAGCCAACTGACCGCGTTGCCAAAAAGTTGAAGACCAAATAGTATAAGGAAATATTTTCGGCACAATCAAACAACCCAAATGTACTAGCCCAGCTCGGCACAGCTTACACACATTATTCAGAAACCACCAATGAACCAACTTACATCCACCGACCAAATGAACAAGTCGACAACTTATTGACTTATTCAGCAACTTATTGGCTTACTCGGCAATTTTTATTTTTATTCACTTTGCATAGTATCAATCGTCAGTATAATATCAACAAAGTTTTGACGACTTATTGTTTTATTTGCATTAACTCTGCATGCAATCAACTTACTCGGCTTGTTCGGCAACTTAACATGTTAGCAACTACAAATCCACATATTATCAATTTACAACTTATTCGATATATTACCGTTGCGATGCGCAGATCATTCAGCATATTATCAAGAGCAAATTCATATCAACTTTGCATTTTATCTAGTGTGGACAACTTGTTTGGCACTACGATCTCGGCATAAAACTAGCACTGCGGCTTACCAAAATCCACATCTAACAATACCAGAGGATTCACTTCAACTTAGGGAGTCCAAAGCCACTAACTAGAGGAGCAAAAAAGTAACCGATGCTTGCCGATAGTTGCGTAATAGCCCATATTTTCAAAAACCTGCAATTTTCAACATTGTTGAAATCAAGTTTTGATTATACCAATGTGAAGTACTCATCAAGACAAGTCTAACACAAAAAATCGCATCAAAATCAGAGCTAAAACAAAGTCGTACGAGCCAATTGAAATTTGCCCAAAAAATCACATATTTTGCCGAAGAAGACAACTCAACAGTTGGCAAAGCGTAAGAAATTATTCAGTAGATTGCAGCTAAGTTACATCCTGTAATTACCAAACAATTAAGTTCAAATATATAATGTACAAAATATGGACACATGTCATGGCAAATTGGTTCAGTGCTGGCCTTTTATCACAAGTGTACAGGTTCAATTCTTGCCACCCACAATTTTCTTTTATTTTTTTGCAATATAAGAGCAATTATCCAGTGAATCACAGAGCACCAGTCTCCACTGATCTGAGCCGTCAGAATCATTTTGACTACAACTACGCCATTAGCAGTCCGATTACAGCGATCCCATAGTCGTTTCCAACTATTTGGAGTATTCTGAACACATCCGTATGGTCTGACTTTGTAAATCCCATACCCAAAATTTGTAGATTTTATATGCAGTGCCACATATCGCAACTCAAACAATACTTTTGCTGCCAAGCCTAGCATTTGATCAATGCCGCATTCAATAATTTTGGCGTCTTCCCGCCACTATAACAACCTGTATCATTCAGCAATTTTGGCTTAAGTCTATTCCGAATTCCTTCCGAATAACCACTGTCATTCGAAAGCAATGGGGCAACTATACTTTGTTCTCGGCTTACTTCTCGACAATGTTGGCCAACGTCCAATCTGAATTTCTTCCGAATACCTAACGCCATTCACAAGCAATGGGGCAACGGCGATGCAATGTTACAGATTCACGACAATGGAAGCAATTTTCCAACTAATTCCAAGACAATGGTACAATTTAATCAGCTTAACGCTTATCGCCGAACTCACTGAACAACTTTTACACTCACTTGGCGCTTTCAATTCGGCCACTTGGTAGTTCAATTGGAATCCAATTCTTCAAATTTTGCGCCTAATATTGGGATTAACGCCTTAGAACGTTCGGGCATTACAAGATTGCTCAACGGCTACATCATATCCGATCAACATGCAATTTCAGCAACAAGATCTTGGGGCTAGGATATAATCCCCTGTCTTCCCCGATCATTCATTGTGTTACTTGCGTTATCTTGGCCATTTATCAGTCGATCCTCATCTTAGTACCTCTCTTATGCATGCATACTCGGCCAACTTGGTACAAACATTACAACGAAATTTACTTTAGTTACAAACTCCTGCTTGTTTCACACCGCTCCAAACAAGCGCTAGTTTTGGGGTAATCCATTACACACTTGGCAGTCGGCAGTTCGCATATTTTTGCACGCCGTCATTTTACCAAAGCCGAATCTACCCTGCCACATAAGGCAATGGGGCAAGTCCAATCCGTATTTCTTCTAACTAACGCCTGTCATTTGAAAGCAATGGGCCAAGTCTACATTGGACTAAACGCAAACCAAGCAATGCTAAATTTACTCGGCAATTAAATAGTTGGCCTAATATCTACTTGGTCATTCCTTACAAGTGGAGTAATATTCTTTGTGATTAACATGTCTACCTCATTCAGTACTGGCCATCACTGACACATGATGTATTATTCAAAGTCCTTGCCATATTAGCACTTGGTCGCCACTTAAAATTAGCAAAAATCTCTGAGTACAACATAATCTTTGCACATGGCATGGAGTGCCATTAGGAAAGGCCTACACCTACGCCCGGAGGTTATAATACCGCAGCCTACACCCTCGCTCGGGGGTTATAATACTGCGGCCTACACTCTTGCCCGGGGGTCCTAATACCGCGGCCTACACTCTCGCCCGGGGGTTATAATACCACGGCCTACACCCTCGCCCGAGGGTTATAATACCGTGGCCCATCATTAAAGAGATATCGGATATAGACCAAAGGGGTTCCTATGTTAGACTTATATGGTCCCATTGTGCATTATTGATGTACCACATATATTTGTACATACATTCATACATACATACATTCATCCAGTCATTCATGTTATTTATTTATCAACTGTATTCTTTGTCAAGAGACCTAACATTTGTTTGAATAGCATAACTCGGCAATAAATACTCTCATTCCTTCTATCAAAGACATTGAAAGTTTTGGGGCAATTGTGGGAGCCAGAAAAAATATATATTAGTTTATTGGGCTAACCCAAATAAGGCCTACCAAGGGGGCCAACTGTTGGGCTTATTTAGCCCACTCTCTATCTATAAAAGAAAGGCACGTCATGGAATGTAATGGATCTCTCTCTCTCTCTCTACTCCACACAGCAGACAAACGCTCTTTACAATTCTTGATTCTTCATTCACGGATTCTAACTTTATCATCGGAGTGTCCCCGGCCGGTAACCCCGGTTGGGTGGCATCAACCATATTTATCTCTTGCAGGTTCATGGAACTATCTTCGTTGAATCTCTCCGACAATCCATGTGAGAGGATATTTCATGGTCTCACATTACCAAGCTAATAAAAAATCTGAATGTAATTGCATCAATTACGAGTGAATATGTTTCCTCATAGTCAATATCAGGTCTTTGTGAGATACCTTGCCCAACAAGTCGTGCTTTATATCTTATAATTTCATTTTGTTTGTTGTGTTTTCGAACATACATCCATTTATATCCCACAGGCTATACAGGAGTTTGGACCACATGACTAAATACATTACATTTTTTAAGCGAGTTCAACTTTGCTTGTGTTGGTTTTTTCCACATTGGCTAATCATTTCTCTATCGACATTCCTTGATAGTTTGTGGTTCATTGTCATAATCACTTTTGATAATGTTTTCAGCATTACTTCTGGTAATGTTAAGAGCAACTAACGAAAATATGTTGTTGACAACAATTTAATTTCTACTCCAAACTTCTCCTATACTCATATAAAGTATTGAGATCTCATTATTTTGAGATACATTTTCCACTTTAGAGAATAACTCTTCAGGAGATTTCTTTTCTGGAGGTTCATAATTAGGAGATTTGGATAGACTTGTTGTAGCTTGTTTTGTGGTTCTAGCTTCTTAGGGGTGCTTTCATTTATGGGTATGATCTCTCCAGTAGATCCATTTATGGTTTCTTCTAGAGTACCAACTATTTGTTCTTAAGTTTCCCTCTTTCGAGAGATTTTTTCTTTTGCATTGATGGGTCTCCCATGCTTCTAGCGTGCCTTAGACTCATTTGTTACTATACACACTGATTGTCCGACATGAAGATCACTTCTTGCTAGGGTATTAGCTGTTGGTATGTAAGATTTTGTCACATTTTTTGTGTTGGTGAATGCATCCAGTAATTGATTTGCAATACTGCACAAATGAATGATCCTTTGAACTTCTAGTTCATATTGATTAGTACAAGGATCAATATAAGATAAAATTGAAGTATTCTAATAGTGATGGGAAAATTGTTTCATCAAAATGACAATCCTTAATTCGTGCCTTAAACACATCACTAATCAAAGGTTCTAGATATGTAATGATTGATAGAGAATCAAAACTAATATAAATTTCACGTCTACGTTGTGGACCCATCTTAGTGCGTTGTGGAGGTGCAATAGGGACATAAACTGCACAACCAAACACTCTAAGGTGACTAACATTTGGTGATTGACCAAATACAAGTTGCAATGTCGAGTACTCATAATATGCAGTTGGTCTGACACGAATCAAAGATGTTGCATACAATATAGCATGACCCCATACTAAAACTAGAAATTTGCTTTTCATAAGCAAAAGCCGAGAAATCAACTAAAGTCTCTTAATAAAAGATTCAGCTAAACCATTTTGGGTATGAGTGTGTGCAATAAGGTGTTCAATATCAATGCCAATGGACATGCAATAATTATAAATGCTCAAGATGTAAATTCACTAGCATTATCAAGACAAATTATCTTGGTAGGATGGTCTGGAAAATGTGCTCGCAATCTAATTATTTGAGCAAGAAGTCTGGCAAATGCAACATTACGTGAATAAGCAACCATGTGACCATCTAGTCGATGCATCTATTAAACTCATAAAATAACGAAATTATCCACAAGAAGGGTGTATGGGTCCACATATATCCTCCTGAATTCTTTGAAAAAAGAATAGAGATTCAACAATAATTTTTGTGGGTGATGATCTGGTAATTAATTTTCCTTGTGAACATAAAGAACATAGATAATCACTTGGTAAAAGAATCTTTTGCTTCTTTAATGGATGTCCATGTGAATTTTTAATTATTCGACGCATCATTATAGATCCTAGATGCTTGAGTCAATTATGTCATATCATAAACATTTTTGGGTCAGAGCACTTCTGATGCATGACAATATGTGACTCAATCATTTTTATTGTCGTATAATATAATCTAGATGAAAATGTAAGAAGTTTTTCTAATACTAGCTTTTGGCTAGAATTAGGTAAAGTAATTAATAAATATTCTTCCTAACCTTTATTTATAATTTCAATATGATAACCATTACGACGTATATCTTTGAAACTTAACAGATTTCTTTTGGATCTGGTAGAAAACGAAGCTTCATCAATGCAAATTTTAGTTCCATTTGGCAACATAATATTAGCCCTTCCGAAGCCCTCAATTAGGCTTGCAGAACCTGAAATTGTATTGACATTAGCTTTTCCCATGATTAATTGTATAAAATATTTTGTATCACGTAAGATTGTGTGTGCGGTTGCACTACCCACTAAACAAATATCATCACCAATCATTTTGGAGTCAGCCAATGCATCAATGAAAGCCATGCCTATAAAAAACTAAAATTCATTATTCTCAAAATAGGAAAGTTACAAACTGTCAAACCCAAAATACAAACTCTGAAGGCCTAACTAAAACAAGAAAATGAACACTTCAAAATAGAAAAATATAAATTTCAAAATTGTAAAACAAGACAATACAATGATATCTACAAAATCAAATTAATCAATGTGAGTATTTCCATCACCAATTAAATGATCAATTTTTTTGTTAGGGTCTTCAAAGAAATCAGACACATCAAGATGATTAATATTAGTGGGTTCGTAATGATCTGTGAAATGCATCTCAATTCTTTTTCGTTTTCCTTTTTGTTTTATCGAGGCTTGATAAAGATTTACCAATTGTTTAGGCGTATGACAGGTATGTGACCAATGCCCTGTCATGCCACATCTGTAACATGCATTTTCATAATTTTTGGAAAGTTTATTATGTAAACCTTTTTTTTTTTTTTCTTCTTGTGATGTTCTATAATTATTCCACTTCTATAGTGGAATGACATGGTGGTTTTATTTGAATATTTTTTTAATATATCTCCCACATATCTTATAATTTTTTTACCTTGGTCATGTCCAAAACCATGACTACTCCCTCGTCCACAACCATGAAATGCAACCTCATTCACTTCAGGGAATGTACAAGAACCGGTTGGATGGGATAGATGATTTCAAAATAACAATTAATTAGTTTGTTCAGCCACAAAAAGGCATAAAATCAATTTAGAGTATTTTGAAAAACAACGCTCTCTATATTGTTGTTGTCGGAGCACATTATCAGCGTGAAATGTGGAGAATATTTTTTCAAGCGTATCTTTTTCAGTAATTTTTTCTCCATATAATTTTAATCAAGAGATTATTTTCAATAAAGTATAGTTGTACTCACTACTGATTTATAATCTTGTAACCTCAAGTGCAACCAATCATAATGGGCTCTTGGGAGGATTACGGTCTTCTGGTGCTCGTATCTCTCCTTCAAATTATTCCACAGAATTGGTGGATCTTTTACTGTGAGGTATTCATTTTTTAATTCTTCTTGGAGATGATGGCGAATGAATATTACTGCCTTTGTGCGATCCTGCATGGATGCTTCATTTTCATGTTTTATGATATCTCCAAGATTCATTGCCTCAAGGTTGATCTCAACATCAAGAATCGAAGATAAATAATTTTTTTCCCAGAAATGTCAAGAGCTAAGAATTTCAATTTTGAAAGATTTGGCATATTTACTAAATTTAACAAAAATAATATATTTAGTATCACATAAATATATTAAGAAAATATAAAATTAGCTTTAGAATTTATTTATACTTACTGCAACCACCCAGTAGGTTTGTCTTCTCAGCTGGTTAGAATCTTGTGCTGATAACGTATTATAAAACTAAAGAAAATAAAGAAAAAAGAGTCACAATAGAAGAGGAAATAAAGGACTACACGTATAATACACAATTTTTCTATATTTTCATTAATATGCAAACTCACCTATTTATGGGGGATAAAATCCTCACTATTCACCACTATTCATCACACAAAGTAGTTTACCACATGACATACCACACTTCCTACATGGTAAAACTTTTCCCCTATTTTCATTTTGGCCCAAAAACTTATTAAAAGTTCAATTGTATCTCTTTTGATGGTTATCTAAATATTTCACAGTAGTTATTATATAAATTATAGCGACCATCACGCATGCAATGGCTATATAAATTTAATTTTATATCGTAACCGTAATATTTAATTTATAATTTTGATGATCAACATGGATGTGAGGGTCAATCTTTTAGCTTTTTTCACTATAAAATGTGATAATAAAAATTATAAAGTGTCATAACTTTCTCATTCATAACTTAGGGTGCACAGTATAAATTTATTAACTTCATCACAAAGTAGTATAACACACCTTACAAATATTAATTCATAACTTCATTATAAAAATTGCAACTTTCTTAAAATTGTTAATAGATTGTAAATCTCTCTCTCTCTCTCTCTCTCTCTCTCTCTCTCTCTATGTATATAATGAATTGTTAATCATTGATTTGTTTGAAAGCTTAAACGGTTAGAAAAAAGAGTAATTTAATAATTTATTATTTGGTTAATTACACCTTTTTATCTTTGTAGTTTAACACAAATTTAACTTTAACTTTTACAATTTCAATTTGATCTCTACACTTTATGTGTAGTTTTAATTTGATCGTTCCATCTAAATTTTTATCAATTTTGTGTACTCATACACCTTAGAAATTAACAAGTATCCCAAAATTGTTATTTTAATCTCCAGTTTTGATGAAAGAACCAAATTGAAACCTTAAAAAATTGACAAGTGTTCCGAAATTATAAATTTTAACTCCCAATTTAGACAGAATGACCAAATTAAAATTAAACAAAAAGTGTGCTAATTAAATTGTTCAAATTAAAATTATAAGGACTAAAGTGAAATTTGAGTCAAATTTTAAGGGTAAAAAGTATAATTACCCTTTATTATTTGTGTAATAACTTCGATAGGAACTCATCTAAAAGTTTAATGGGAGATTTATTAATAAATCCCAAAAGTTGGTCTTATGATCCAATTGGTCTCAATTTTTATTCTGATGCTCCGTTTGGTCCTGTCATGTGTGAAAGGACATATTTTCCATCAATGAACAGTTTAATGTCTGCGTTACAGCTGGATATAAGTGGATGAGTTGTAGGCATGTGGGGCAACACGGGGTTTAAGGTGTGGGGAGTTAATTTAGTTGTGTCACGCGACACATATTGGTGTGTCATAAAATAGTAAAGCGTACTAAGGGAGTGCCATATGTCACACAGCCCAGTAACCCATACACGTGAAATAAAACCCGTTTTTGATATCCACATTCCCACATCCATGAAATGGTAACCCGATTTGTATATCAGCAATCCTAAACCTCCTTGTGATTAGTTATCCCGCAGAAACCCTAATTTAGTGATTTCGTAATATTTGTAGATTTTGATTGACTGTATATGTCGTTGTGTGATTTGGGGGGAGGGAGGAGCGATAGTGAAGATTGATTGCAGTGATACATTGGTCTAACATTTGTGTGACATTGTAGGTCATTCAACATATCGAAACCCTAGTGTCAGTCTTTTGTGTTCGTTGGTCTGTTAGACGTCAGCTATGGCCGAAAAGGGTATGTCACGCAACATTGTTTTTTTAAATCCTTGTGTGGTAATGTGTTACTTTGTTATTTGTTGTTTTCCTTCCGATTACCCGTGTGGTCGGTCATATTTATGTTCAATTGTGCAGTTGTGGGGGTGTGTGTTGTTATGTAGTTGTATTGCAATGTCGCTATTATGTTGGGGTGTGTGGTGGGGTAGTGTGGTTGTGTTTTTTGTTTTTGTGCATGGTGTGTTTGCGTTGGGATAGTGTGTAGTGTATGTTGAGTTTGCATGGGATGGGTGTTTTTTGTGTTGTTGTGTGTTTTGTTTTGGATGGTTGTGTGGCTGATAGTTGCGGTCAATTTATTAGCATAAATTGTAGAACAAAAGTTGGGAAACCAGAAAAGGAAATACATTTTTTTGATTTGTTTTGCATATGTAGGGATGGGGTCTTTAATTTTTATTGGTGCTGCAGGGCGTGAATGGGATATGTTGTGGTTCTGTTCTGCATGTGTGGAATGTGTGTTGTTGTCGTTGGCATGTGTGGTTTTAGTCTTAGGTTTGGGTAATGGTTTGGTTTTGGTTTTTGTTACTGTGTGACTACGTTAAGATGGTGCCCTCGTGTATGTCGGGATCGAATGGGGTGGGGTGGTTGTTATGTGAATGTGGGTCTGTGTGTTTTGTTATGGATGGTGGTGTATCTGACAGTTGTGGGAAAAATTAGTAACGTAAATTAACGAACAAAAGTAGGGACCGCATAAAAGGGAAGCCATTATTTTGACATGTTTTGTGTACTTGGGGGAGTGAATGGGGTTATGTTGTGGTTTTGTTTCGCTCTTTTGTGGAATGTGTGTTGTTGTCCTGGGCCCAAGTGTTGTTGGTGTTGGTGCGTGTGTGTTTTACATTTGTGTGTCGAATGAAGTGGCATTGGTGGACCAATGAGGGTTTGGGATCACATGAAAATGTAGTACAATGTGTTGGTGTGGGGATGTGTAGGTAGATGCCACCAACACCATAGAGAGTATGTTAGCAACGTACAAAATCGAGATATCATGGTTTCGATATGTGGCATGCGAGTGTTATGTGCAGATGGATGTGTTGGTTTTTGTGTATCGACAAAAATGGGTACTGAATATGCATAATGAAACGGTGAACGTGAAGGTGTTGGATTAATTGAAGATTGTGTGAATGTGTTACGTAGGGTGCGGTAAGTTGTTGTGAGTTTCCGTTTCGTCGTTAATGTTCTTAGGTGTTGGGTGTGGTTGGGTGAGTTGGTGTGGTATGTGTCATTTGTGTGACATGGCCTGTTGTGAGATTTTTATGAAAAAACACAAACATGTGTTATGCGCTAAAAGGTGAGTTGGGTTCTGTGTAATGGCAAAAATGTGTACTGAATAAGCGTAACGACACAGGGAACGTATAGGTGTTGGGTTAACTGGATATTGTGTTAATGTGTTATGTGGAGGTGCGATAAGTTGTTGTAAGTTTTTGTTTCGTGGTTATTGTGGTAAGGTGTTGGTTATGGTTGTGTGAATAGTTATGGCATTAAGTCTAAATGTCTGGTGTTCCACCGATGACAGAAAATGAACTTTGTCGTATTTTTGTTATGAGTTTTGAATTTCATGAGACATGTATGTGATGTGTGTTTTACGCTAACTGTATATGTGGTTTGTGTTGCAGATGGCGATAGGGTAAGGAGTCCGTGGACACGTTCATGTGAACGAAAATGTATTGATGGGCCAACTGGTTCAAATGCAAACAACCTTGGAGTGAAAATGCAGGGAAGAATTCTATTCAAGCAGGCTAAAATAATGAAGCGTGAAGAGGACCGGTGTGTGGGTAAAATTGTAATCGGGGCGCAGCGTAAACCCCACATAAGGATGAACTTTCATTCAAACATTGCAGGGATAGTGAAGCTGGTGAGTTTGTCAAACCTGCTCACACATTCTGGGTTATGATAGAGGTAATACACATCAACAACTTGAACCATAACGAATTCAGAAAGTGTGATGAGCTAATATGTAAAATTATAAGGGCATACAATAAGGGGGATAATGCATTCAACATTGGAGGTTAAATGGTGAAACTTGGTAGCAGTGACATTAGGTTAATCTTCGGATTACAATGTGGGAAGAGGCGTATTGACTTGTCACCTGGGCAAATACCAGTGTCGGACTTCATTCAACTTAAGTGTTCTGAAACTTCAAGCATAACATCCAAGCTAGTGAAGACGTTATTCTTAGAGGCTGTTAGTGGTCATACCAGATAAGGTGAGGAAGATGTTGCGAAGCTATTAGCATTGTACATTTGTGGGAAGCTTTTTTTCTCCAACTCTGGGGAGACAATAAGTTGGGCATTTGTTCGGTACTTGAACGACTTGAATACCGTACGGATGTATGACTGGACATGCGTAATATTGGCAATGTTAATGGGGTCAGTCAAGGATTTTCACCAAACGGTAGGAAAGGTGACTGGCTACGTGGTTGCGTTACTAGTAAGTGTGTGAAGGAATGCATTGTTGTTACTGTCGTGTATGCGTGTATGTTTTTTTTTTTTATTTATATATTTAAGTTTGAATAGATTATTGAATTGTGTGCTGTGTGTGACGCAATATTGGTTATGTGAACATTCAACAATAGTGGAGCTTGAAACCGAAAACATGTTTCTAAGGTTCCTTAAGTGGGACATTGGGACGTTGCTAACTAAAGCGCAAGGGGTAAAATTTGCTAGCCCTGTCACATTTCATGCATGATGTTGGTACCCAATCTGGTTATTGTGGAAGTTTGTCAGTTGTAGTTTAATTGTGACTGTTATAATTTGAAAATGTCATTACATTTGTGATTTGAACAGGTGAAGGCTGACCTTTTGAGATCTCTTGAGCATGAATGGGAATTAAACGTTGAAGCAGTTGACAGAGATATGGCTGACATTGTTGACATTGGCGCAAACCATGTTGGTGGTAATGAAGATTTTGTTGACGGAGTGAATGTAATGAATGAGGCAGTTGATGTTGGAATGCGGGATGGGAATGTTGAGGCACATGGGAATGGAAAATTTGACCAGTGTCATACAGGTAAGGTTCGTGTTCACTCAGTCGGTGTGTTAGGTGATGCCATAGATGGAGAGCGTGAACCGACTGGTGCATATGACAATTATAGACAGGTAAATTCAAAACTTGAAAAAGCGTTAACTGCAATTGCATCACTTCAGCTGGAGAACAAAACCAAGGGCAATATGATATCACTGCCTGAAGAAGAGATTACTAAGTTAAGGAATAAGAGCGACTTGCAGTTTGTGAACATAGTTGGTGGTTTTGGGTGTGTTTTGAAGATGAAAGATAAAGAGCTTGAAAAGTTGAGAAATGAGAATGGGGAATTGGCAAAAAACAATAGCATTATTGGAATACCAACTAGCGGACCGTGATGTTTATGTTGTCACGCGAGCATTTTGTGACGCCGGAGATAGGGGGTTGTTGGTGGATTTGGCACGGGTTGTAATGGGTATAGGGGGTCGTTTGGGTGCAATGTGACACCGTTACGTGCAGTCGATGATTGTGGATGGAAGGTGGGTAATGTTTATATGGATGTTGGTAAGGAGTCAACTGAGGTGGAGGTGCATGAGCCAATGGGTGTCCAACAGTGTGATTCGGAAGTAGAAGTTTTACTATATGTGGGGGAAGGGTTACCGGGTATAGGTATGCAAAATTCATTGGTGCGTAACATTAAGGACAAAGTGAGAAAGGAGCAAAAGTTGGCAGACTATGAGTACCCGTTGTTGAGGGTGTGTGATAGAAAGATGGGATTAGAAAGTGATAATGTTGGAGGGAACAAGGACTGTGTGAGTGGCAATGCCATTATAGATATGGACGCAGTTGTGCTACCAGGGAAAAAATGGTCGGGGTTCGATATCAACAACCGGTTGGGGGATATGGAAGATGATGACAATCGAAGAGAAAACAAAGATCACAAGAGCGTATGATCATAACGGCGATAGGTGCGTAATTTTTTGTTGTTGTTATGTAGTGTTAACATCACCTAATTGTGTGGCTTGTGAAAAATTTGTTTGTAGGGCTATCATGGGGGCAGACGATATAACCGGCATGACAGTGTACTTTACAGATGTAAAGGGACTACTCAAACAAAGTAGTGTCCGGGGCAACGTACATTTCAAGTTCTCTTAAATGTGTTATGGTTAATCTTTGTTAGTTGAAGAGTATGTATTTAGCACATGGTGGCAGCAGGCAAAGTGGTGTGTTATATATATATTTTTTTTGAGACGCGGTTATTTTGTGCAACTTAGGTGATTGATGCATATATGAAGCCATTAAAACAAAGCAATTAAAGTTGTTTGGAAATGATGATCAGGCGGACAAATCATATTTTTTTAGTAGTATTTGCTTGGTGATTTGTTGGTGTGGATGAGTGGTAAGTGATTATGTTGTGGTTGCGGGTAACGTGGTGTGTTTGTTGTATGTGTGTAGGATATGGTAAGAAGTACAGACGTGCGTGGCTTGGATAAGTTTGTGCAGACGAATATTTCTGCTGGTAGCGTGTGTCGGTTCCTTCATTTTCCGATGTGCCATAATGGACATTGGACACTTGTGGTGTATGACATTGAGAGCGGTGAGTAAAAGCATTACAATCCGATGCGGCAGCGTTCGGAAAGGGCAGACGTGCATTAGACGGAAGCGCTTGTGTTAGTAAGTTGTTAAATAATGCGTATTGATGTATGGCTGGGATTTGTGTGCTCGTGGTTGTAGGTGTTTTATATGTGTGTGGCAGAAGGAATGGGTGACAAAGTCTTGAAACAGACGCTAATTGAGTTGGGAATGGATGTTCTGAGTATCGAGGCCGATTTCAACCATGCACTAGACTCTGTGACGAGGTGCCCACAGCAAAAGGCAGAATTGTAAGTGTGCCATTGTGAATGTGGTGATGTATTGTGTGGGTGGCTTTTTTTTTTTTCGGTGATTCTACTTTTTTTTTTTTTTTTTGTACTTTGCACAATTCAGTGAGTTAACATAATGTTGTTCAATGTAGGCTTGATTGTGGGGTAATTGTGTGTGCTATAATGCGTTAGTACATGCACCATTGTGATGTGGAACAGACAATGCATGGTTCCAACTGCAGCGTGTTGCGTGCAAATATGGTGAAGTCTTTCATCAATGATCCGGTGCAAGGGTTGATGTAGTTTGCCTGTTTGTTGGTGTTTTGTTTGGCTAATGTGATTATGATTAAATTAAAAACTGGTGCCAATTATTCACAGGACAATTTTTGGTTAGAAAGGTTGTTATTCCCATGTAGTTATTTAGTTTTGAAACATACATTTAGTAGTGTACAATGGTAGTTTGGTTGTTGATTTTTGTGTATGTTGCATGCTAGTATTTTTGGTGTTGATATATAGTCGTTGTGGAGTACTTACCCCGCATTTTGAATGAAATAAGTTTTGGTTGGACAACTAGTTTTATGTATGTTGACGGTCCTTGTTATGTGTATGAGAGTTAGGAAAATAGCAAAGAATATAGTCAAGTTTATTTGGAAACATAGAAAATTTGGTACATGTAGTTTATTTGTGTTGAGTGGTGCGTTGTAGAGGACGGATGTTATTGTGTGATTGCGTATATGTGGTGTAAGTCATGTATGTGGTGATGGTGGTATCTACCATGGTATAATATGAAAATGACCGGGTTTATTGGGTGGGTGGGCATGTCAATTTTGTTGGGTGCGCGTTTATTTGTTGACGTTGGGTGTGGTGATTGTGTTAATGTTTGGTGGGCAGTTTGTGGGAGACAGTGGGTTCGAACAATGTTTGTATGGCGCTGTGTGTTAGGGTGGATTGGGATGGTTGTGTAGATTTTTATATGCATGTCTATAATGTTTAATGGGTTGTTTGTTTGTACATGGAACATGTGAGACAGACTTGTTTTGAAATAGCTATGTAAGTGTTATGGTTATTTAATGTGGTTCGAATTGTGAATGTGCAAATGTGTGATACTGCTACAAATCAATTGGGCGTTTACCTGTAAAACGAAATAAAATGTATAATAATAAGATTTATGCGATGCATGTTACGTATCGAAAACTAAAAATTGAAAATGTTCACAAAGCTGGAAATGTGGTAAAAACAACAAAAGTTTAGAACCATGGTGTTTGGCACACCGGATTATTATGATTAAAACCGAATGACTATAAATGTAGTAGTTGAAATATATGTGGCTGAATACAATGCTAAATTGGTTCTTCGCACGTCTTCCTATTGTGGTTCCCCAAGCGTTGGCAATGGCTACATCTAATTTGTTGAACTTGTTCCCCTCTAGAAAGCATTCGTTTTTTTTTTTTTGGGCCTTCCCAGTGGTCTTTTGACAGCTGGTGGTTGTATGATGAAATCTTCAATGCTAAATGGTGGTTTCTCAATAGTAGCTATAGAGTTTATGTTGCATGTGTACGAATACTGGTACTCAGACATATGGTAATACGAATCGACTAAATCATAAAGGTTGAGTCCACTGTTACGAATAGCAACAACAGTGTGAGCACAAGGGAACCCTTTGATTTGCCATTGGAAACAAGAGCATGTACGCCTCTCCACATCAACCTTAACCATGACAGATGGAAAAGAGTGGACCTCGCACACCTTATTGTTGGACTGACTTAGAACCCATGATCTGCCTTTGTTATATGCTTTAACCAATCGAGCTTCCATCTTCGGGCAAACAACACCAGACCACGATTGCACCTTGAATCGATGTTTGGATATCTGTTACATAATCTTGGTCTGAATACTATCAATCAGTTGAGTTATTGAGAGGTGGCGTACTTTCCATATCCATGAGTTGAATGACTCGACGGCATTGGAACTCATTTCGCCATAACGTGCACCAGTGGTGGGATATACATAGTGACTTTGTTAGACCGAAATATACACGGTGACTTTGCAAGCATAACACAGTATAAATTTAGTAAAATAAAAAGTGGTGATTGTGTACCGGAAATACGCATTTGCCTAATACTTTGACGGTAAATCTTTTAAGAAAGCTGGTGCCACCTTGGGACTAGCCTTCATGAACTCCTTTAAACTTTGGTTGAATGCAGTAATAGTTGGTGGATATGCACAAGATCGGAATTTCGTCAACAAACCTGCGTGGTATGAACTGTTTACATAGCGCAATTTGTCTTGCAAGTTACGTTGCAAATGTTATAAGCAAAATGCGTAAATATTTTCTTATAAAATACTGTGTACATTAATATAAACACACACGCCCGAATGTGGGAAAAACGTGTCGTGCATGGTAACACAAATACATCATACCTTGGTTTCCATTTTTCGCTGTGGCAGCTAGCAAGTTCCCCTTAAATTCCATTAAAAAAAAAGCATTGGTCAGCAATGGTCGAAACCATCAATACATGCTTTGAATGATATAAAATACCTTAAGAAACAGTTGTGCTGTTCGTCGTATTCAATATTGATATAACTACCTAGGTTGTTAGTTATAACTGCATTGTTGTACCAATGTAATTGGTCAAACGAGATTGAGTGTGCACCGAACATTTCACCGCAGGCTTTTTCGACACCTAACCATGCAAACTGGTAGCTAACCTCCAAACCGTAATCTTTTTTCAAGTCATACACAACATCAGTGGGGCGTGTGAGGGGTTTGTCACGTACCCATTCAGAAATGATATCAGACACTAAGTTAGAACCAACCCTCGGGTTTTTGGGTGTCCAAACGGCAACACCACAAGTGTGCAAGCCATTCCACTTACGTAAATAAAAAAATCCATTGGCATGTAACTGTAGACACCCCATTTTTGACCGACCTTAAGACTCAGATATCACCGATTGAGCGCTCGGTGATATTGCATATTGTGCTCGTTCTGAGGTTGCGGAGTCCCGGCTGCGAGCCTTGCCTCCGGACTTCCGGACTCTTTTGTGCTTTACCTCGGTTTGCGAACCAGGCCCTGTTTTCTTTATTTTTTATTCCCGAAGGGAGGGAGAGGCCTCGTAGACCATCTCTTAGTGGCCGTAGGCTATGTTTTGTGGTCGTAGGCCATTTTTCCCGTTTGGAGCCCAGTTCCCGATTTTTCGGAGCTGTCGGCCGTGTGCCTCGGTTCGGGACCACTTAACCACCTCCGTTTGCTCTAGTTTTTGGCACACACCTTATTTCCTCCCTTTTGAGGGACACTGTGGTCCGAGAGACCAACTTCGTGGTCGGACACCACTTCCGGTGCCTTGAGAAGCCATCCATGAACCCAAGTAAAGCATGCCCTGCCGTGAAGTCCACCAACTCATCTATATGCGGTAAGGGGAAGTCGTCCTTCGGACTAACTCTGTTCAAATCCCTGAAATCCACGCATACCCAGATCCTGCCATCCTTCTTCAGCACTGGAGTTGTTAGGGTGGATTGGGATGGTTGTGTAGATTTTTATATGCATGTCTATAATGTTTAATGGGTTGTTTGTTTGTACATGAACATGTGAGACAGACTTGTTTTGAAATAGCTATGTAAGTGTTATGGTTATTTAATGTGGTTCGAATTGTGAATGTGCAAATGTGTGATACTGCTACAAATCAATTGGGCGTTTACCTGTAAAACGAAATAAAATGTATAATAATAAGATTTATGCGATGCATGTTACGTATCGAAAACTAAAAATTGAAAATGTTTACAAAGCTGGAAATGTGGTAAAAACAACAAAAGTTTAGAACCATGGTGTTTGGCCACCCGATTATTATGATTAAAACCGAATGACTATAAATGTAGTAGTTGAAATATATGTGGCTGAATACAATGCTAAATTGGTTCTTCGCACGTCTTCCTATTGTGGTTCCCCAAGCGTTGGCAATGGCTACATCTAATTTGTTGAACTTGTTCCCCTCTAGAAAGCATTCGTTTTTTTTTTTTTGGGCCTTCCCAGTGGTCTTTTGACAGCTGGTGGTTGTATGATGAAATCTTCAATGCTAAATGGTGGTTTCTCAATAGTAGCTATAGAGTTTATGTTGCATGTGTACGAATACTGGTACTCAGACATATGGTAATACGAATCGACTAAATCATAAAGGTTGAGTCCACTGTTACGAATAGCAACAACAGTGTGAGCACAAGGGAACCCTTTGATTTGCCATTGGAAACAAGAGCATGTACGCCTCTCCACATCAACCATTACTGATGGGAAGAGGTGGACCTCCAAAAACCTCATTGTTGGACTGACTTAGAACCCATGATCTGCCTTTGTTATATGCTTTAACCAATCGAGCTTCCATCTTCGGGCAAACAACACCAGACCACGATTGCACCTTGAATCGATGTTTGGATATCTGTTACATAATCTTGGTCTGAATACTATCAATCAGTTGAGTTATTGAGAGGTGGCGTACTTTCCATATCCATGATTGAATGACTCGACGGCATTGGAACTCATTTCGCCATAACGTGCACCAGTGGTGGGATATACATAGTGACTTTGTTAGACCGAATATACACGGTGACTTTGCAAGCATAACACAGTATAAATTTAGTAAAATAAAAAGTGGTGATTGTGTACCGGAAATACGCATTTGCCTAATACTTTGACGGTAAATCTTTTAAGAAAGCTGGTGCCACCTTGGGACTAGCCTTCATGAACTCCTTTAAACTTTGGTTGAATGCAGTAATAGTTGGTGGATATGCACAAGATCGGAATTTCGTCAACAAACCTGCGTGGTATAGAACTGTTATACATAGCGCAATTTGTCTTGCAAGTTACGTTGCAAATGTTATAAGCAAAATGCGTAAATATTTTCTTATAAAATACTGTGTACATTAATATAACACACACGCCCGAATGTGGGAAAAACGTGTCGTGCATGGTAACACAAATACATCATACCTTGGTTTCCATTTTTCGCTGTGGCAGCTAGCAAGTTCCCCTTAAATTCCATTAAAAAAAAAGCATTGGTCAGCAATGGTCGAAACCATCAATACATGCTTTGAATGATATAAAATACCTTAAGAAACAGTTGTGCTGTTCGTCGTATTCAATATTGATATAACTACCTAGGTTGTTAGTTATAACTGCATTGTTGTACCAATGTAATTGGTCAAACGAGATTGAGTGTGCACCGAACATTTCACCGCAGGCTTTTTCGACACCTAACCATGCAAACTGGTAGCTAACCTCCAAACCGTAATCTTTTTCAAGTCATACACAACATCAGTGGGGCGTGTGAGGGTTTTGTCACGTACCCATTCAGAAATGATATCAGACACTAAGTTAGAACCAACCCTCGGGTTTTTGGGTGTCCAAACGGCAACACCACAAGTGTGCAAGCCATTCCACTTACGTAAATAAAAAAAATCCATTGGCATGTAACTGTAGACACCCCATTTTTGACCGACCTTAAGACTCAGATATCCACGATTGAGCGCTCGGTGATATTGCATATTGTGCTCGTTCTGAGGTTGCGGAGTCCCGCTGCGAGCCTTGCCTCCGGACTTCCGGACTCTTTTGTGCTTTACCTCGGTTTGCGAACGGCCCTGTTTCTTTATTTTTTATTCCCGAAGGGAGGGAGAGGCCTCGTAGACCATCTCTTAGTGGCCGTAGGCTATGTTTTGTGGTCGTAGGCCATTTTTCCCGTTTGGAGCCCAGTTCCCGATTTTTCGGAGCTGTCGGCCGTGTGCCTCGGTTCGGGACCACTTAACCACCTCCGTTTGCTCTAGTTTTTGGCACACACCTAATTTCCTCCCTTTTGAGGGACACTGTGGTCCGAGAGACCAACTTCGTGGTCGGACACCACTTCCGGTGCCTAACAGCCCACTTTCGGGGCCCCGAACTGCGTGTTTTGGCTCCGAACCTTCATTCTGCACTTTTGGGCTCCAACCCGAACTTGATATAGTCATATTTTGAGGTCCTTTTCATGTTTGATTAAGGACCTTTTGCTGTTTGAGATCTCCTACTGCCACTTGCTTCTTTACCCCTCTTTTAGGCCTTTTCTTGCATGATAGTTTAGGCCTACTTGTATTTTTTTCGTGGCTTGTCATAAACTACAAAGTGTCTTATTTTGAGCCCTCTTAAACTTTGTTGAAGGGCTCTCTTCTGTTTGAGATCTACTACTATCACTTGCCCCTTTATCTCCCTTTTAGGCCAATTTTGGGGGGAAATTTGAATTTCATTTCCCCCCCCCATTTTTCCCCCTCTTTTCCACCCTCTTGTGTCTATATAACAGACCCCCCAGCTATGTTTTAGGGGTTAGAAAATTTTGATTTGGAGCTCTCACATTAAATCTCTCTCTCTCTCTACTCTAAGCCTAAAAAAACCCTTTGATTCTTACACCATTTCCTCACCATCACCTAGCACCACACCACCACTCATTCC
>NW_021025869.1:1046347-1090916 GCF_004153795.1 Camellia sinensis
AATTCTAGGCTAATAACCGGAATAAGAACACACAATGTTTTCAAAACTTGATATCATGGTTAGTAGAGGCCGATCTTTGATCGGGCGAGCGGGGGTGCTCACGAAGTGACCTTCCCCAATCGTACCCAAGTTCCCGAGCCGAAGCAACTTTGGTGATGACGGACACGTGGCCTTAGGCAAACGAGTCAGGGTTTCCTAAATTTCCCCAAAATAAAATATTTAGGTGGCGACTCTGTATCTGGCAAAGCAGTCCATGTTTGGCACTTCTTTTCAAAATCTGTTTTCTCAAAACGATTTGCCGGATTTGGACTCTTTGGTTCAGATTTAGAACCGTGACAAATTGAGAGTCTGAACTGTAGTAAGCCCAATATCGAACGGAACGGGGGACTCGTTCCTCCCGGGGCGTTCGGGGACGTCTACAGTAACACACGTGCGTGTACGGACCACATACATCCTTTCGATTCCCGCATCATGCATATTGCTGTAATCCGAACAGAATCATTCTTAACATATTTAAACTGAAATCCATACTCCACCGCATACTTGCGAAGAACCATTCGGAATTCAACAGCTCCCCTTTCAAAACTTTGACCAACATGTCGAATTCTATTCACCCATGGAGCAGACAAAAAAACCTCCTCGACGTGAGGACAATATTCGGCCAAAAAAATCTTGTTTGTCATCCATATTCGACTCATCAGACAACATATCCGCAATACATGGACCAATCTGTACATTGTTTTATAGGTTATGAACATTTTCTGAATATCCCGCATATCGTACCTCAATGATAACATCGATGCATTGCAGCCGGAAAGATCGAGCAAGGGAGATCATGTTCTCCATATCGACATTATTCTGTAATGTGAAGTTATTGTAACCTGGCATTTTGAAGAAAAAACACAAATTGGCAGGTGTGAGTTCGCAAAAATTTTCACACACACGATTCACCAAGTCTTGAAATCGTTACGGGGCTTTCAAATTGACAGCGGCATTCGTATTACCGTAACAGCAAATCAACATTACATGTGTCTCCATCACTTGTAACTGAAAACAAGTCGACACATTCACAAGATGATATGCAATAAAACACGCAGACACACAACCCCATCCAGAAGTAATAATGCACATAACATTAAACACACAATCAGAAATACACACACACCACACCCATCCCAAATCACCACCCATACAGCCCCCTCCCCCCCAACAACACATAACCCACATCCCAGGTCAATAAACAAACCTTGTAAGCGTATCCACAAAACCCACCCCCAAACGAAACCCACTATCCCCTCTCCCTCCCCGAAAATGTACCACCCCACACACCCCTGCATTGACCATATCCCACAAACACCAATTCATACACAAGCCAACAATGTTTTGTAACATGACGTAAATGTACTGCTGAAATCTACTCCACAAAACAAAAAAACAAACGAACAAATCAACGACGCAAAAAAACATGACATACCTGCAAATCGACGGACATTGTCGACGTCTGAACTGCTGCATATGCCACCTAAACACACAGGTGTCATAGCCAAAACACTGCGACGTCACACCACAAACCCTAATAGGGAAGTGGCTGACCCATCTTTCCAAGTAACATTCAACTTACCAAATACGTTGTCCAACATACCCAAAAAAAAGGTCATCCCATGAAACACGTCCCAATCAACAAAGTGAGGGGTACAATCGTCCACGAATCAACATCAAACATGGAAAATAGGATCAAATGGAACAAATCTATCTAGCAATAAAACTTATCGGTTCAATAGTTTAAATTGGGGATTGATTGGTATAATTGTTTGTGAGGTAGGATTTATTGGTAAATAATCCAAGTTTAAGTTGTTAGAAAGAAGAGTAATTTAATAATTTATTTATTGAATAAATTACAAATATGCCTTGAAATTTTCTTAAAATACGAATTACTCCATTTAATTTGAAAAATTACATATAACCCTTTATCAAAAAAATTTTATTTATTTAGTTTTTTCATAAATAAAAAAATTTTAAAAATTAAAAAAAAAATCTGATAAGGGGGTATATTTAATTTTTATTATCATAATTTTTTATTCAACAGAATTAAAAAAATAAAATTAAATTAAATAAAATTCCTATCAATTATTTTATACGATAATAAAATTACTTAAAGCATTTAAGAAATATATTTCTGCCTTTATTAAAAACTATTAACTAACTTAATAATTTATTAATAAAATGAACCATTGGTTATGAAATTAAAATTTTCAAGGAACAAGATGTAATTTCTTGAATCACAAGGGAATTTATATTTAAAACAAATCTCAATGGGTGTATTTATAATTTACACATTATTAATTTATATAATAACTTTAACACCAACTTAATCCATTATATAGTTGTAATGTAAAATCTCTATGGATGATGAATTTGTCTCCACATGAGATTAGCGAGATGATGCATCTTATTTTGCACCTACAAGAGAAACCAAATCAAAGATCATCCCCGTTCGATCGGAAGGAGCTTCTGACAATCAAGTAAACACTTTAATCGGGCATTGTACGAGGACGAAATGATCATCACTTGTATAATCCTATTGACCAAGCTCGCAATTGTTCAAATGTCATGGTTTAACCTGAAATCACAAACGTGAGCTAGCTGGCAGGTATGTGCTAGAAAACCCTCCGATGCTTAAGTTAGCAAACAGGACAAATAAATAGGAAAAACTCTATGAATTCAAGAGCAATAATTCCAATACCTGAAATTTGGTTAGATTTGAGTTTTTATAAGTTATGCATGGCATAATCCTAATAGAACTCTAATTCCTCATCATAAAGTCCTTTTAGGAATCACATTCATAAAGGATAACGCCTATCATTTGACACCTTCCTCACTGCAAGTCAATTGAGATGACCTAACTCTTTGCACAGCTTCTAACCGAGCAAACAATCTACATTAGCAGTGCCATGCAAATTCACATAGGCGCGCTACTAGCTAACGTTAGCCCAATCAAGGCGTCGCACCAATTTGCACTTGACTGGTCTTCATAGGTAGTTCGGTCCATGCATGCTTTGATAGTTGCTCAGTCAAACCTCGAGCCATTTTTGACAGATTCACTCTTTGCACAATTCTAATGTGCAACCTTTAAACCAATAGACCAACCCGTTTGCCCGGTCTATCTGTATTCTTTCACGGACTAATACATCTGCACGATCCAAATTCCAAGCCTAAGTCAACTTAGCTCGGCTTAATTTGTGTGATATAAATTACCCTCTTAATTGCTCCTTAATTCCATTTGCTCTGCATGATTGGATTACTCTGTCAAACATAGATACAATAATCTATTCCATTGAGTCGATCATCATTGCTCGGTCACCCTATCTATTTAGTTTAGGGTAGTCTCTTCAATTGTACACCACATTCGTTAGCCACCCTAACACCATGTCCTTATTGGGACACATGGCTCATGCTGATTGAGCCTGTACTCCTACTCCAACTGTCATGCACAATCCCCCAGAATTCAAGTCATCGCGTTTTTACATATACACCTATATATGCAAAGCACCACCCTTCGATCTCCTCCACTGTTCATCTTCTTCATTACAAACCCTAAAACCCAGAGCTCCAACCCATCATTTTCTCACATTTCAAGCCCAGGTCGAAGCACCAATGTTACATTAGTCGACTCATCATCTTGGAAGGAACATAATCACCAATTAGAATATGATTTGGCACCATAAATTGTGAGTTCTTTAAATTTTTTCCTTTTTTATGTTGTTGTTCATAGTGTTCTTGAATCTAACCTTGTTAGTAATATCTAATAACAAAGTTATAGGCCTAACAACCACCAAATCCTTGGTAAAATAAGGCCAAAAACAGAGGCCAAGGTTAAAATGCCCTTTCAACCACCCACCTTCAATGCTCAATCCCTTTTTTGGGAAGAACACTAGAAAATCTAGGCTAAACCGAGATAAAACCTTGCCTTTAATCTAAAAAAACTCCCCAACCGAGTAATCTTTCTATTTGTAGTGCCTTCAGTTATTTGTTGTAGAGCCGATCAAAACTAGTCTAACCGAGCTAAGATTTAAGTCCTCAACATGACCGAACTAAAACCTAACCTGACGTGAACGACCGAGCTACATCCTTTCTCGCACACCAACCATGCTAAAAACTTGCAAGTGGACTTGACCGAGCTAAAACCTTCATAAAATAAGCCGAGCTAAAACCTTGCTCATTCCCCTAGCTAAACAATTAACTAGATCTACTCAATGACCAAGCTAAACCAGTATACAAGCATGTACACTTAATTTAACAAAACAACCACTTAGAGCTTTTGCATACCTATAAGCCAAGGCAAAGGGTATTTCCTCAATTGACCATATTGGGGTTGTTCGGTAGGTCCACAAGACGTGGGGTAGTTTCTCAACCCACTTCCCTTTTGCTTTCTCTAGTCTATTCTTTAATCCATCCAAGATTACTTTGTTTGACGCTTCTGCTTGACCACTGGCCTAAGGGTAGGTTGGTGCGGAGTTGTTGAACTCTATCTTATGCTCCTCACAGAAACCTCTGAAGATTCTTTTGTCGACTAAGTGCCATTGTTTGATATCAGCGCTGTAGAAATTTTAAATTGAGTAATGATGTTATGCCAGACGAACTTCTTCACATCTTTCTCCTTGATGGAAGCAAGTGTTTATGTATTAACCCATTTAGTGAAGTAGTCGGTTGGTGCAATAAAGAACTTTTTGTTTCCTAGTGCAGTTTGAAGTGGTCCCATGATGTCCAAACCCTACATGGCGAATAACCAAGGACTAGTTAAAGGTAAAAGTTCTCTGGCCGGTTGGTGGATTTGATGCTCAAATTTCAGACATTTTTTACATTTTCTAACGCACTTCTTCAAGTTTGCCTGTATGCACGGCCATCCATATCCTTGAAAAATAACTCGGTAAGCCAATGATCTTCTATCTTGGTGACTTCTACAAATTCCTTCATGAATTTCAAAAAAGAACATTTCAACCTTGCTAGGATGCACGTACTTCAAGTATGGACCAATAAAAGACTTCTTATATGGCGCCAAAGATGAAGAAAACCAAAACTGTTGTGACTTTGCTCGGATTTTGTTGCTTTCTTTTTGTCGTCGGGCAAAATCTTGTCCTTCAAAAAAAAAATAATGGGGTTCGTCCAAGAAGGTCTTAACTCGGCACATAACACTTCGAATGCTTCAGGTTCTTTAATACTTGGCCTTAGTAAAAAATCAATCAACTAGGGGTTAGGGATAGAAGTATCTGACATGGCTGCGAAACTGGCCAACTCATTCGCCTTGCAATTTTGATCTCTACCAGTTTGTTCTATTCTTACAATGTCAAACTTCTTGATTTCTATTTTGACCAACTCCTGATATTTGGCCATTTTGTCATCTTTCGCATCATATTTGCTAGTTATTTGGTTGACCACCAATTGGCAGTCACTATACACCATTAGCTTGGTAATCTTCATGCTGAAGGCAGATTTTAGGCTGGTTAAGAGTGCTTCATATTCTGCTTCATTATTGGAAGCTGGAAGCCCAAATCTGATCACCTGCTTAATAGTCAGCCTATCTGGCGAAATAAGCACAATTCCAAGCCCAGCTCCATGTTTGTTAGAAGCTCCATTAACAAATAACTTCCACATCTCTTTGACAAATAGTTTCCAACAAACAGAAGGATCTAAACATGTCTTCGAGTTTGGTACTTCAATTATTTCTTCTACCACGTCCTCAAATCGTGGCAGCTCTATTAGTTCTTCAACTTGCTTGCTCGGTTGCCTTACTATTTCCCTTTCAAGCACGTCATTGTAAATCGGGGTCTTTGTTCCTCGCTCTTGTTCTTCACCCCCTTACGTGGCCTTAACCGATTGTAAAGCTATTGAGGATCGCGTTATTTCCATGGCACTTACCCTCTTGTTTGGTTCCCATGGCACTTACCTCCCCTTGCAAGGCCTCAACCAATTGTAAGCTTGTCAAATCAACTGGGCAAACAAAATGACTTCCTAGAGCAAACTCCGTCACAAAGTCCGTCAAAGCTTGGGCTTTGATGATTGTTCTAGGTTGAAATTTGATGTCAAATTGTCCTAATTCGATTGCCCACTTCAAAATCCTTTCAGGAAAATCTGTCTTTTCAAACACGATTTTCAATAGAAATGTGGTCAAAACCACAATGGTATGATGTGCAAGTAGTGCGGTAACTTTCTAGATGCCATCATCAAAGCTAGGGCAAGCTTCTTCAATGAAATGTATCTTGTCTCAACTGTAAGCATGGTCTTACTTACAAAAAAAAAGAAAAAAGAAAGTTGTGGTATTTCCTCTGTGCGCACAAGCATCGCACTAACAACATGCTGAGAGACCGCCAGGTGCAAGTACAACTCTTCTCCCTGTGTCAGAGTCGCCAAAAGTGGTGGACAAGTCAACTATTATTTCAATTCTTCTAGAGCGCGGCCGCACTCTTCCTCCCAACTGAACTTTGACTTAAGCACTTGGAAGAATGGTCGACAGAGATCTGAAGATCAGCTTATAAATCTAGTTAGTACGGGCACCAACCTCATTAGATACATGTTGCAGATCCTTCACAGTGTTTGGCCTCTCCAACTCTTGAATGGCCTTAAGTTGGGAGGGATCTGCTTCTATTCCACAGTTGGTCACCAAGAAGCTTCAAATGATCCCACATCAAATTCACACTTAGATGCATTCAAATGAAGTTTGTGAGTTCAAAATCTAAAACATCTCATCTAGGTCACTAAGATGGTCTGACTCACACTTACTCTTGAACACTATATCGTCGATGTATGCCACCATTGTTTTGTTAATAATGGGGAAAACATCTTGGTGACCATCCAATGGAATGTTGCCCCTACATTTTTTTTAGGTCAAAAGGCATGATCTTGTAACAATACAAACCCCATTGGAGTTGTGGAAGAAGTGATCTATTGGCCCAACTCATACATAGCAATCTAATGATATCCATGATAAGCAACTAGAAGCTAAGTCGTTTGTGTCCTGCTATTAGGTCCACCAATTGATCAATTCTTGGTAAAAGAAAATTGTCTTTTGGGCACGCCTTGTTGATTTTCTCAAAATTGATGCAAATGCACCATTTTCTATTCTTTTTTGGGACCACGACTGTGCTTGAGATCCACTTTAGGTAATGAACCCCTCTGATAGCTCCTGCTTCCAGTAGGTTCTCCACCTCTTTGGCCATTAATTCACTATGGTGCATAGCTGACCTTCTAGTTATCTGTATGATCAGTCTGGCATGGGGATTCACATTAAGTTGATGACATATGGAATTTGGATCAATGCCAGGCATGTCGTAAGGTGTCCAAGCGAACACCTCAATATTGGAGATCAAAAAATCTATGATCTCCTTTCTTTTGGTGCTGGACAAAGATGAACCTAGCAGAAATAACTTCTCTAGGTCACTCTCATCAAGTTTAACTTCCATAAGCTCCTCAGCAGCCTTTTGTCTGGCCTCTTGCCTACATCTTCACATATCTCCTTGTTCTCTAACATTTCTACCATTTGAACAAACCCTTTGGCAGTACAACTACCATTTACATTGACGAAGCATTTTCTTAGACATGATTTGGTCTCCCAAGACCTCTTCAATTACTTCAGTTTCGTTTGGGGAGTTGAATGACTTGATGGTATGTTGATTCCACGGCTCACATGACGTGCAGCCATGATCTTTCTAGAATTATGTTATAAGTGGATAGGGCTTTTAAAACCCAGAATTCAATTTGTTTGACTACTGACCCAGCTTTGATTGGCAGAATGATTTTGTTAATCGACCATTCTGGCATTGAGTTAAAGCCCACCAAAGGAGATATAGCGAGAGCCAAGTCTCTTTTATTCAACTTCAACTACTTGAATATGTCGTAGTACATGATCTCATAAGAACTTCCCTAGTCGATCAAGATCCTCTTGCTGTCATAATTTTGGACACGCAAAGTGACTACCAACTCATCATTATAGGGATTCTACATCCTTGCTAGATCTCTGTCAGAGAAAGAAATCACATTTCTAGCCTCTGTTGTGATCCTATGGATTATGTTAATCACACCTTGAGGTGGATCATCAATTAGTGTACCGTCTAGCATGTTGTTGTCTTGAGGGGCAGGCCAAGCTCCCCCTTAATGTAACAGTCCAGGTGACCTACAACCACTAATTCTTCCAAGTGCTATTTCAACGGCATGTAGACCTCCATTCGGTGCCTGCTTTCATTATAGAAGGTACATCGGTACCTTTCGTCGTAGCCTTTTTGCATTTCGCCTAACTTTGTTGGCCACCCAAGGAATGGCTCGTCACGGATTTTGCTAAAGATACGATAGATGGGCTTCATGAACACTGTGGTTACAGAAGTACAGGCTTTCAACCTCTTAGCCTTGCTTTCTTCACTACTACACGGTGGATGTCCCTGGTTGTTATTTCAATTTTTGCTTCATTGCTTTCCATTCTGACCCACCGCGTTGACTTCGACAGACGACTTTTTTTTTCTAGCAACACGGTTGTGCTAGACTTTTCCTTTGCTCAGTCAATGTTCTCTTCCATCCTTATGTGCTGGTTAACCCTCTCCATCAGAGCTTCCATGGTCAAGAGTGGTGTCATGGTCATGTGTTCCCTTAATTTATGCTTAGTTGGCAGTTCATGCTTGTACTGAGTTATTGCTAGGTTGACCAAACACTCACCAATTTGGTTGAATGTCTCCCAGTACCTATTATTCTATGATTTCAAAGACTTTCACTTCCTCATATCAATGGCAAAGAACTGATTGACCTCCACGAACATCTTGGTGTTTGCCTTAAACCTGTTAATAAATGCCTCTACAAGCTGTGCCTAAGAAACTATGCTATCCTCTGGCAATCTCTCGAACCATGTCAAGCCCAAATCTCCTAAACTTCATGAAAACAAGATGTATATCAACGTATTGTTCCTCCTGTGAATAACCATAACTTGTCAAAATTGGCTAAGCATGTAAGGATCTGACTTCCCGTCATAGATCGTAAACTTAGGCTAGTTAAAGCCCATTGGTAAAGGTGCATTTTCTATCTCCAATGAAAATGGCATACTATGCAACCTTGCCAACACTCTATTCGCTAGCTCATAAGCAAGAGGTGGCACTAACATTACAACTTCGATGCTTCTATGTGTCCTAGGAGTCAACCTTCATAAAGCTAACACCCTATAAGGTTCATATGCCTGTGTAATTTCTCTCATTCGCACCCTTTTGTCAAGCATTGCCCGTAGATATTCTAATTTGGGCAAATTTGTATATCGAGAAGACGTTTGTGAGTGCGCGAGGGTCGATAACTGCTCCCCTCAATGCATGATCTTGCTGATCTCATCCTTTCAGACCTGGAGTGATGAGATCTGGATGTCCTACTAAGGCTCCTACTCTTAGAGGTTCTGGTGAGGCGTACCCATTTACATCTCTAGAATGATAAGATCGAGTGCGCTCTCTGCAGGTTTCCACCCTAGTGATACCCTTGCTTTTCATCTGGCACTTCAAAGCCTTCATATCCACAGTCATTCTCCTGATTAACTCATCTTGCTCCCTCATATGATCTTTCAAATTTTGGAAATCAGTTCATTGTCTTTGCCAATCTGGGCTTCGGGAATGATGATGGCTCGATGCATGCTTTTCTCACGCACTGTTATGAGGGGTTTCTTTGTTGTAGGTCCAAGTAAGCTATGGAAGGCACATCAAGAAAATCTACGCGCCTCCTATTGGCTTCCAATATTTGGTAGTCAATGGTGGATAGAGGCAAATCTTCATTTTGCACCATTAAAATCGACAAGTGAAAGCTTGATCAAATGGTTTGTTCTATGTGTTCCCATATATGATGCCAATTGTACGAGCATGAAATAATCATCACTTGTATAATCCTGTTGACTAAGCTCGTGATCCTCCAAACGTCCTCGTTTGACCTAAAATCACAAACATGAGCTAGTTAACGGGTGTGTGCCAAAAACCCCGCCGATACTTAAGTCAGCAAACAAGACAAGCAAAGAAGAAAAACTCTATGAATTCAGGAGTAATAATTGCAATACTTGGAATTAGGTTAGATTCAAGCTTTTATAAGTTTCGTATGGCCGAATCCTAATAGGACTCTAATTCCTCATCATATAGTCCTCTTAAGAATCACATTCATAAAGGATAGCACTCATCCTTTGACACCTTTCTCACTACAAGCCAAGTGAGATGGTCTAACTCTTTGCACGGCTTCCATTCGAGCAATCAAACTACATTAGCTTTGTCAGTACTTGATTTAGTAGTGCAACACATAGCGCCGTGCAAATTCATATAGGCATGCCACCATGCTAACATTGCATGACTCCTCACTTAGCCTGGTTAAGGTGTTGCACCCATTTGCACTTGACCATTCTTCATAGATAGCTCGGTCCATGCATGCTCAAATAGTTGCCCGGTCAAACCTCAAGCTATCTTTAACTGGTTCACTCTTTGTACGGTCTTAGCCATGTAACCTTTCAACCAGCAAAGCAGCCTATCTCCTCAGTCCATCTGTGTGTCTCCACGGACCAATACATCTGCGTGGCCCGAATTCTAGGCCTAAGTCAACTAAGCTCGGCCCAATTTGTGCAACATAAATTACCCTCTCAAGCATGATTATGGTAAGAGATAAAACAAATAAATTTGTGTAGGTCTCTTTCTTGCTACCTCCTTCTTTACCTATTTGTTTGATTTCTTTTTATAGCTAATTGGTACTCCATGGTCAGCTCAATCTCTTCTTGATTGGTCGATCAACCTTTTGTCAAAGGTCATTTAAATAGCGATCAACTTAGTTGTTTTCAGTAGTTAGATCCCCTCTCATTGAATGACTGACTCTTTGTTAGATGTAGTGAATGTTCGTGAAAACTCAAGACTTATATGAAATTGTATTCAACTTACGTATTTTTATGAGATCATTTATATAAATTCATGAAAATTTACGTAATTTTGTAATATGGTTGCATATTGTGTGCAATGTATACTGAAAATTTTTCTTATAAAACATATAGTGATGGAGCTCTCACTAAATCTTCCTTTAACACAAATAAGGATCTTGTGGTCATGAGACACATCAAATTCAATGGGTTAAAGAATTTTGGAATAATTACAACAACAAAAAAAAGTCCCAAAATTTGACCCGTACATCAAAATAAATTTTGAACTTTTAATTTTATTAATTTAAATTCTAGACTTTTGATTTGTTTTCAATCTAAATCATTTGACTATTTTTATTAAGTAAAATCAATTGAAAAAAATAATATTTTAATCATTAAACTCAATAAAAATGTATTTTAGGTATTTTATGTATACTTACATTGAGTTTAATGACTAATTTTTTTTATATTGATTTTACTTAATGAAAATAAGTGAATGATTTAGATTGAAAAATAAATCAAAAAATTTAAATTTAAATTGATAAAATTAAAAATTAAAAATTTATTAGATTAAAAGTCTTAAACATAGGGGTTTTTTTATTTTTAATTTTCCCAAGAATTTTTTTTGTGAAGCTCACTTACTGTATTATACTTCCACTTTTTTGTGGTATTATAGAGACAAATGTCAAGAAAATTAAGGATTCTGGTGATGAATAAATTCACTTTCATTTTGTGTTTGAAGTACAATTATTTCTAGCAACCATAGCAATGCTATAAAAATAAAGTTCACATTAAAAATCCGATGCACATTGAAATCATGTCTACATTTTTCACCGTTTATTCCAAAAGCATCCGACATTGTCTTTTAATGCCAACCAAAACGTTTTGAGAAAGTCCACTTATAAACCATGAATTCTCTCAGTGCATACTATTTATTATTATTATTTTTTAATTTTTATTCTATCCCTCAGCTAAATTATCTTTTCAGATATGGCCCAAAAACTGACTCCCATTTCTCATACCACACTAGCCACCACCATCACCACTAGTATAGTCCACTACCGCCCTCTGCCACCACTCTGTTGTCACCCTCTGTCACCTTCTTCTTTCTCTTCGTTCTTCTCCTTCTTATCAACCCATTGATTGCCCTATCATCTTGTCACTGGCAATGACACTTATCGTAGCCTTCTTAGCCCCATTACTACCTCCCCTGTTGCAGCTATCATCCTTAGCAACCCATCACCTACGACCTCTACCATTGTGCATTCCATTATCACCATCGCAACCTAGAGAGAGAGAGAGAGAGAGAGAGAGAAAAAGAGAGATTTGTATTTGATGGAAGAAACTTGGGGTTAGGATTTCAGTGAGGCAAAAAAGAGAAGAAGAAGGTTAGGGTTTGAGAGGGAGAGAAAGAGGAAATGATGGCAGTGGTTAGGGTTTCAGAGAGAGAAAAAAATAGAGATGATAGGGGAAGGGTTAATAGGGGTTGAGGGATTTACGGGGGTAAGAGAGGCAGCGACGAAGTGATCACGGGAGTGGTTGTGAGGCTAGGGACAAACGAATAGCTTGGTGGCAGAATGGGCAAAGGAAGAAGGATTGGCTTGCTATAGAGAAGGAGGTAGCAACCAAATGTGGAGGCAAAGGTTGGAGAGGGACGGTGAGATTGGTAGGAGGAGAGGGAGGCCGTGGAGAGGGGAACGATCAGAGGGTAAAGGGTGGCCACTAGTTGCTAATAGCGAATAGTGGAGGTGATTAGGGTTAGGGTTTTACTGGAGAAGATAGAGGGTAGTTTGGTATTATTTGAAAAATAGTGGTATGTATTGAGAAAAAAAAATGAAAAAGTCCAAATCGAGTGTAGTGTGAATTTAGAGAATGATGTGTACTAAGAGGAATGGTGGTTTGCAAATAGATTACACAAACCTTTTTTTATCGATTGGTAATGGTCATTTGATTATGTACATAGTTCTTTTTTTGCTTCTTTATTTCTCATCTATTTGTGGTTACAAATCACTGCCATATTTGAATGGAATCAAGAAACAAAATTCTCAATCGAAAGATACAATGCTACTTGAAGAGAACCAACAAACAAATGCAAGCTTATGCCCATGGACTTGCCAAATTTATGAAATTATGAAAAAGGGAATTGAGAATGTGGTCCGGTACCTAATAGAATACTCAAGGAATACAGCTTAAATGAGTGAACCAAATTTATGAAATTATGAAAGAGGGAATTGACAATGTCATCCGACACCTAATAGAACACTCAGGGCTTGTTTGATTTCCAAGATCAATAGTAAGTGGATTAACAATCTATAAGATTAGCGTATGATTAGTTATCCAATTGGGTTAGTGAGATACATAATTCCGTCTTGTCCATATTTGTTTTGTAATAATTTTGTTGGATAGAATGACCATTGAAATTTAATGCAGATAATGAAATTTACAACCAAACAATAAAATGTGAATTCTATGAATTAATAATCCTAATTATATGTTATAATTTGCCCAATCAAATAAGTCCTCAAGGAATATAGGTTAAATGAGTGAATCAAACAGCCGAACTATATGTGATCAAAATTAGTACGTGGAATCTACCTCCTTACTACTTTTAACAAATTAGAATACTCCTTTATCCAAGCAGATCCTGGAACAGTCCTTTGATAATCACTTGAAACAGAATAATAACTCTGGTCGGGAGTGCCAGAATTAACACTCTGATGGTCTAGTTAGTTTTTTCTCTCTAGTATATTCGTTGCTTGTTTTTTCTTGAGTGTCCTATTTGGAACATACCTGATTCTTGGGCCTTCTTTGTCCTTTTATAGAGCTTCTCCTTTGGGTTTTTATCCCCTACTATGCATCCCATCAAGACCCACTCTACCAGCACACTCTATGGAGAGGAATCGGCAACTGGGCAAGATGTTAATTTGCATAGACTATTCGGCTTCGACTACCAAGAACCGGGATCTATTACTCAGCCATACGCTGTATGCCATTTTACTAGGCTAAGCTTGGGCCCAATAGATCAGGCCAATAGACCGACCTCCAATTAGGCCTAAATGCATTAGGTTTCTTGAAAATGGCTCCCACAATTGGCCCCTAAGTAGTCGATTACACACGTATCCGTGTAGTAAGCAAACTTGATTAGCGAAGGGTCAGTTTGACATTTCGAAATGCATTGGGTTTTAGGAATGCGATGGACGCGCCTTTTCAATACTGTCATGATGGAAAAGACGCGAGGAAAAATAATTATGGCTTCCCACCTCTTCGTACTCTCCTCTCATTTAATGCGTTTTGAAATCTTTCCACCTTTTCATTTCGCATGGGATTTCACTGTTGTTCAACACTTATGCTCTTCTAACCTCTGGACCTCCGTTGCCACCTTCCTACTCTTTTTCCTACTTGCAACCTTTTCATTCATGTCTATAAGTTTTCTGAGCTCCATTTTCTTTTACTTTTGCACTTTCGATCCCTCACATTTCTTCGTCTTTTCGCCTTTTACTCCGATTCTCCTATGGCAAATCATATAAAGGCTCTTCTTTCTAAAGATAGAACTGCAACCTTTCATCGTCATTTTTCTATCCAACTGACTACCTAATGAGAGACTGCCAAGTATAAAATAAGCACGTCTCTCGACGTGGAGGTAGTCAACAATAGAGAGGTGCCAAGGTAGGCTTTCAAACCTTCTAAGGCCGTCTGGCATTCCGGGGTCCATTGAAATGCTTTTCCCTGTCGAAGTGTTTGAAAGAACAGTCCATATCAATCCGAAGACTGACTGATGAATCTATTAAGAGTTGCGGCCATTCCCATAAGCTTTTGGACTTCTTTGACTGATTTTTGGGAGCCGAGTTCTAAGATAGCCTTAATCTACTTTGGGTTTGCCTCCATCCCCCGATGATTCACTATGTAGCGGAGAAACTTTCCTGATCCAATACCAAATGCGTATGTGGATGCATTAAGTTTCATTATGTATTTATGAAGAATGTTGAATGTCGTGGCAAGATCAGTTAAATGGTCCCCTTTTGCTTTCGACTTCACCACCATGTCGTCGATGTGGACTTCAATAGTTCTGCCGAGTTGGTCTTTGAACATGCTGGTGACTAATCTTTGGTAAGTTGCCCCGGCTTTCTTTAATCCAAAAGGTATGACCTTGTAGCAATAGGTTCCTCTTGGTGTGAGGAACGTCATCTTGTCTTGATCAGCAAGATTCATGGTGATTTGATGATAACCCCTGTAGGCATCTAGAAACTCATACGTTGATGTTAGGCGGTCGCATCCACGAGTTGATCAATTCACGGTAACGGGAAACAATCTTTTGGATAAGCCATGTTCAAGTCTATAAAATCCACGCAGACAAGCCACGAGCCTATCTTCTTTTTCACTACAACAGTATTAGATAGTCATGTAGGATAAGTGACTTCCCAAATTGCCCCAGCCTCCAGTAACCTATCAACTTCATCGGCGACTTTTCTTGGTAACCGACTTAACCGTCGGGTTAACATTCAGGCTATACATTGCTAGCTTTGATTCGACACCTGGCATGTCATAGGGTGTCTAAGAAAAGAAATCAATATAACTGAGAAGGAATGATATCAGCTCCTGTCGTTCGGTAGCGTCGAGGCTTGTGCCGATCAAAAAAATTTTGCTTGGATCCTTATTGATCTTATTTGATCCAGGCCCTCCATAACTTTATCGACCGAGGTCTTTTCGACATCTTCAAGACTTTCTTGATTCAAGACTTTAATTGAGTTCACTTCCACATCCTTAGGTTTTTTATCAAGGCCGAAAGGTAGCATTCCTTTGAAGACCCCTGTGAGCCGCGGACCTGCTCAATTCCATATTGTGTTGGGAAATGGAGCAACTGGTGGTAAGTGCTCGGCACAGCTTGCATTGCATGTAGCCATGTTCGGTCCATGATTATGTTATAAGGCGAGGGGAGTTTGACGACAAGGAACTCGACCTCTAGTGTTTTGGTGTTCGCACACACTGGTAACACAATTTTACTGAGGGGGTACTCTGGATTGGCGTTAAAGTCAAAGAGAGGATATTTGGCTAGCAATAGGTCTGCATCATTAAGGCAGAGTTCAAGAAATGTTTTGTAATACATAATCTCTAAAGTAATTCCTTGGTCAATTAGGACACATTCAATGGCAAACTTATTAACTTGCAACTCGATCACGAAGGCATCGTCGTGCGGCATGGTGATCCCCTGAAGATCGGTATCAGAAAAATTGATTTCATTTGACAGACGAGGTCATTTGACTGACTTGCCAGACTCCAAGTCGGGGTTAGAAGATTGTACATGAACCGAATGTATGCTGTTAGATGGGGATATGCTGTATATTACATGGATCACGCCAACAGGTGGTGAATTTGGACGTACGATGAGAACCATTGGTATTTTTTCTGTCTTTAGGAGGTATTTAGCTAGTCTGCCTCCTTGGACTAACTCCTCCAGATGGTCTTTAAGAGCATAACATTTGTCGGTCATGTGTCCATGATCTTTATGATACTCGTATCTCTGATCTCTGCGTCTATTGTCTGGCTGGCCGAACATTTTACTTGGCCATCTGAAAAAAGGCTGCTGCTGAATTTTGCCTAGAATTTTGCTTATTGGCTCGATGAACTCTGTATAGGGTTTATCCGGCCGCTTTGGGCGCCTGCTTTCCAATTCATACTGCTCACTTCGTCGTGAATCCCAACGATTCTCCCTTCTCGATCGGCCCCTCGTTTCTGGGCTCTTTGTCGACGGAGTTCTTTTCGATGGGACATAGTTTAAGGGTTATGCCATGACGGGTATTGCCGTTTCTTTAGCTTGTAAGCTAGCCTTGACCCTAATTGCATCATCTTCCACTTTGCAACACTCCTCGACCTTTCTCATCAGGGACTAGACCATTTTAGGAGGCCTCCGAGTTAATGAGCTTTGGAGGGAACTGTCCGGGTGTAGTCTTGAAGGTTGTAACGGCTATAGCATCATTGCAATCATTGTCTACAAGGTTGAAACATTCCCAACAACGAACCGAATACTCGTGCAAGGTTTCTCCCTGCTTTATCTTTATTGCCCAAAGAGAATCTGCTTGCTTTGTCTAAATTTTGTTAGTGATGAATTTGGCTCTAAAGGATTTCTGAAGTTGATGAAAACTCCCGATCGATCTTGGTTCAAGCTTATAGTATTATCTTGGTTCAAGCTTATAGTATTATCTGACGGCAAGTAGTCCGAAACTACTGGGAATATTCTGCACATAAGTGCTTCATCATCTGCATGCAATGTCATCGCTTGTTTGTAGTGCTGAACATGATTAGTAGGGTCTGACTTCCCGTTGTATAATGTAAACTATGAAGCTTTGAACTTCTTAGGCAGAGTGGCCTTGGCAATGCGTCGCACAAAGGGGTCATGAGTATCCTTCTCGTTAAAGTCATCGCTTCTCTTGTTATGCTTGTGTCGCACCTGTGGATTGTCGTCCGATGAGTCTGTGGTGTTTGTTCGGCCCCGTTTTATGGGCTCCTCGCCCGATGACCCTGAGTCACTACTATCCCCGTCATGCCTTCGGGGGCAACATTGCTGTATTGTTTTCTTCTTTGGCGACCGACCCCTATCACGTTGTGGCAAGTGTTGGGATTTGGCTAGTTCTTGACGTAAGTGCTCGTTATTAGCCTCCATATCCTCCGTTCATTGGTCATTTCGTTTTGCTTGGTTGATCAGGGTTTGTATGGCATTCTCTATTGAAGATGAAATTAAAGGAGTCAACGGGTCGAAATTCAGAGTTCTTCATGCGGGCGTGTCTTCTGGCCTGAAAACTATTCCTGATGGAGTGTTATCTTCCATGAGCGAAAGATCCAATGCTAGGTCTGTCATGGATGAGTTTGAGTATTCCCACAAACGGCGCCAATTGTGGAGGGATGGATTTGGAATACTCCTTTATCCAAGCAGATCCTGGAACAGTCCTTTGATAATCACCTGAAACAGAATAACAACTCCAGTCGGGGGTGCTGGAATTAGCACTCCGATAGTCTAGTTAGTTTTTTCTCTCTTGTATATTCATTGCTCTTTTTCTTAAGTGAGCTATTTGGAACATACCTGATTCTTGGGCCCTCATTGTCCTTTTATAGAGCTTCTCTTTTGGGTTTTTATCCCCTACTATGCATCCCATCAAGACCCACTCCGCCAACGCGCTCTATGGAGAGGAATCGACAACTGGGTGAGACATTGATTTGCATAGACTATTCGGCTTCGACTACCAAGAACCAGGATCTATTACTCGGCCATACACCGTATGCCATTTTGCTAGGGTGGGCTTGGCCCCAATAGATTAGGCTAATAGGCTAATAGACCAACCTTCAATTGGGCCTAAAGGTATTGGGTTGCTTGAAAACAGCTCCCACAGTCATGTTTCATTTACTTTCCATTTTAAAGATGTCTCTAAGTTTATCCACAAGCAAAGGTGGAAGATAAAGTTTGGTTACCATGAAAATGGTAAAAATCAATGGGAAAAAAAAGAAAAAATTTCTGAGTTTACTTAACATGAAAGTGGTAGCAATTACAAGAAAGTTAATTTTTTTTTGTATAACTCATATTTGCATGGCAATTAAGTCTCTAGTTTCTTGCAAAAAAAAAAAGAAAAGAAAAGAAAAGAAAATACTAGAAATTTTAATTTGTTTTAAAATTAGTTATTTATGATTAGATTTCTATTTTTTTACAAAATTTTCATTTTAATCAAATTCATACAAGTGTATATATATATATATATATATTCTTTTCTTTACTTTGTATTAGTTTTACTTTCTAGCATTTATTTTTTTGTAATCAAGCTGAACCTATGGAATCAAATTTTATATGATGGAAAGAAACAGGTGGTTCACATTTCATAGTAATTTTTTTTTAGTTGGCTTTCCATGTGCCCTTTACGTTATTTTATTTTATTTTTTGGTCCGGCTTTGTTCAGTCCATCATTGGACTGGACCGTGCTGTTGAGTCCGTGGGGGTCCACTACGGGTCCCGTTGTAAAAATCTGAACCGTTGAATGTGTAGAACTCGTCGAGTACTATATGCCCGTAAAAAATCACGTTGATTGGATATCGATAACTATGTAATCAAATCCGTTTTGTATAAAAAAAAAATGGACCGTGAATAAATTAACGGTTGATAAAAAACTCTTTGATCACATAGCTATCGATATCCGATCAACGTGATTTTTTACAAACTTATAGTACTCGACGAGTTCTACTCATTAAACGGTTCAGATTTTCAAAACGAGATCCGTGATGGGCCCTCATGAACTCAACAGTACGGTCCAATTCAATGGAAGACTGGGCCAAAGCCAGCCCTTTTTTTTTTATTGAAAAATCCTCACATTCTTTCGCAGGTTTAAAGCAATGTCTGAGTCGAGATCATTAAAGTTTCATGTTGTTCATTTCAAACTAAAGATTATAATTTAAGAGTTTGCACTGACCCTTAACATAAGTTTTACTTAAGTTAAGATTTATGCAGCGAGAGAAAACCGAACCCACACCCAAGACTATACTGATAGCTGCCAAGTTGGACTTTGTTTGAATGGAACCAAAAAAATATAGTGAGGTCACTTTTACTCGATGCTTATCCTTATGTGCCATGACTAGTCAAACAACATGACTAGTCAAACAACATGAGTAATTGTACTACTAACAAGTTGCAAAACTAAAAAGAGAATCATACAAAGAAAGAGATAGTCATGAAGAAAGGAAAATGTTTGAGGGTCATAATTTTTGAGATTATAATGATTTAAAATTGTCAAAACGATGTCGTTTTAGGTACAAAACATATCAAAATGGCGTCGTTTTAACAGTTTTGAACCATTGTGACCACAAAAATTATGACCCTCTAGTATTATTGACGAAGAAATTAGTCTAAAATCATTGATTTTAGGTTGCTATCATCTCCACCAACGGCCAACTTAACTACAGTGCGTACCACGTATTCACAATAGAAGGGAAAGAAAACGGTGTACAACGTTTAGGTGATAGTTACAGATGTCACATGTGATGATAATGATAACACATACGGGTGTTTGAGAAGTCAATTTTAGAATTTTTTTTTTCTTTTACGTTAAAATTTACAAAAATATAAAATAAGTTAAAATAATTAATAAGATAAAATGTCACATCAAATTTATAATTATTTTATTTTTTATTTTATAAATATCACATTAAACTATAAAAAAAAAATCTAACTATTTTCTCAAATATAATTATTTTTATCTACTGAAATAATCAAAAATTAAAATAATCAACTTTCCAAACGTGGACATAATTGTAAGTGTAACAAGCATATATAGCAAAATAATTGTAGCATTGAAAATTGTGAATTTATTTTCTTTGCACATTATGAGAAAAAAATTTTACCAATAGACTAATTTTGATTTTAGAATCAAATTTATTGGGATTTAAAATGGTTTTTTTTTTGGGGGGGGTAGATTTGGTTTGATTTTTAAATATGATCCAATTTATGTACTAATTTTTTTATTGTTTTTAAATCTCTATGAAGTATAATAAATCATAATTCAATAACATAAATTCATAATCCAAGTTAAAAGAGTTGTATTCCAGTATTGACTTATTCAACAAAATTAATTAAAAACAAACAAACAAACAATAGTTAAGTCAGTAATCACAAAATTTCAAGGAATTAAATAAAAAATATAATGAATTTTTTAAAAAAGAAATCTAAGTTCATTTAACCTTGTTTGCAACCTAAATCTTATAGATTTTCAAGATTGGATACTCAAACAATGTTTGTATCAAAGATTTTAGAACCCAACAAGTGTATGTATTTTTGTCAAATTTCATACTATAATTTAGCCATCAACAATACTAGAGATTCATATTTAGCACCCACAAATACATCCACAATAATATGATAAAGGTGGTAAGTCATATATAATTGAATATATAACCACTAAAAAATTGACCCTTATTAGATTACGTCAATATGAATTAAATTATGAAATATTTGTAAGAGTCTCAAATATTTTCCTTTCTCCATTACTTTAGTGGTACCAGCGGGGTGTTTGGCAAGAAAAAAAATAGCTTAGTTTAGGCTAAAATTCACAAAAAGACAAAATAGGTTAAAATAGCTAATAAGACAAAATATCACATCAAATTCATAATTGTTTCACGTTTTCTCTCACAAACATCACATTCAACCACAAAAAAATCCAATCATGTTCCCAAACACAAAAATTTTAGCCTATTAAAATAACTAAAAACTAAAATAGCCTACTAAAATCGCAATTTCCCAAACGAAGCCACTATTTCATAAGGAAGTCAAGTAGTGTTTGGCGGCCACTTTTTAAAACGCTATCCATATTCAATAGGACCACATCTATCACTAGCCACAAAATGGGAAACTCGTTTCAAAATCAATTTTTTGAATTTTTTTTTTTAAAATGAATTTTACAAAAATAAACATAAAAAAAATATTTTTAAAATTTTTAAAATTAAACAATCATATAAAAATGATTAGTGTTTTGAATTTATTATTTGTTCTCACTAAATTAGTATTTAGTTTTTTAAAAAATATATATTTTTAAAAAATAAATTATAAAAATCAAACCAAACGATGGGCTAATTTTCTCCCGCATGGTTGAGCTTCCATTTTGTGTGGAAAAATCAGTCAATCTCTCACTTTCATTTGCCTTTTGTAACTTAACCTACCGTTTCCTTTGTACTCGTGGGGCAAAAAGGGTTTTAGAATTGAACTTTCTCTTCAATAAATTGACAGGAAAAAAAAAATTGAAGAAAATAAAAATGTGAACCCCACACAGCTTTTGTTAGAAATTTATGGTTTTTCAAGCTTATTTTTGGTCATTTTTAAGCCCAAATTTAAAAGGGGCTCCACATCTTTTAGAGTAGGTTCAAAGAGGTAACGTGTTTCATGCCGCATAGTAGGTCACACGGTGAGATTCGTCAAAATCATTTATGAGTAAATGAAAAGTTGACTTCGTTTTCGAATTCGTGAAATGGGAAGTTAAAAAGTCAAATGTGGGTTTCTTTAAAATTGGTTGTCTCACATTTAAACTTTAAGAAAGCTTGTGTGAGTATATAAGCTTTAGAGGCACGGATGCGTGGTGTGGGTTGTGGATGGGGTCAGGTCAGGTCCCAACTTTAATTTTTTGGACAAAATGCATTTGAATTTTTTCAAATTCTTGCAGGAAAATTTGAAATTCTAACGGAATGAATTCAATTTTTTGGGCCGAATTTGAAATTCAAATTCCTGTCCAAACTAGTGCCTCTCCGATCACCTTTCTTCATCTTTCCGGGGGCTTCAAATTCACACCTATTCGGAGGGATTGTCTACCCTTCCAAGCTAGTAGCTTTGTGCCTATAAGTTATGCACAAAGTGGACTTTGGCCCAAACCACCACACGCGCGTACGAGCACCGCCGTCCATCTGACCAGCCGTGCCTGGATGCGTGGTGTGGGTCTAGTCGAGTCGGGTCCTAACTTTAATTTTTTGGACAAAATTCATTTGAATTTTTTCAAATTCTTGTGGAAAATTTGAAATTCTAACGGAAGGAATTCAAATTTTTTGCACCAAATTCGAAATTTGAATTCCTGTCTGAACCAGTGCCTCTCTGGTCACCTTCCTTCATCTTTCCAGTGGTTTCAAATTCGCACATGTTCGAGGGTTTTTTCTACCCTTCCGAATAGGCACCACAATGCCTATAAATACAGACCATTTTCCAGTAGTTTCAATCATCCAATTAATTCATTTGTGCTTCCGTTTTTCTCCTCTCTTGTATATATTCTTCCTATTATAGAGATTTCAAAGAGTTGCAGAACATAGGTTTGATTCGCCTAGCAGATTGTTTGTAGTGTTGTTACAATCTGTGTTTTCTGATCATTGTATCCTGGGAGATAGATGGTGATAACCCGTAAGCACCTGTGCGGCGGCGAATCTGTCTTAAGGACAGAGTGTCGCACACTCGACTTGATCAAAGGTTGTTGTTCTAATTTCCGATACAAGAATATTTATGTAAGTCATTTATTTTTGTTATTTCAATTTCTTTTGTCTACACAGAAGATTGTTCCAACAATCTTAAGATAAATTCGAATTATTCTGTTTATACAGAATAGTTTGTTTATTTCCTTTTCCTCTTTTCTTCTTATTACATAAATTATTTTCTATGTACATTTGATCAGAAATTAATTCTGTTTTTTAGAAATAATATTATGAGTTTTCATTAATTAAAATTTTGTTTTTAGTATTTTTAATTCTTGAAATGTTATAGAAATAATTTTCTGTGTGAAATTAATTTGTTTAAATAATAAAGTTATTTTCAAATTAATTTGAAATAAAAGTTACTATTTTGTTTCTTTTATTTTTATAGAATTAAATTCTATGTTTTATGATTTAATTTTCTGTGTAGTATACAATTCTAATTATAATTCTGTTTTATAATTTAGAATTCATGGCTATTGAAACTGCTCAAACCTCTAATCCGATCAGAGTTGTGACTGCCCCGATCCCTCATACTATTGTGACAATCACGGTAAATCATAGGAAAAAAGCAGAAAAATTTCTAGGAGCTGACTTTAAAAGATAGCAGCAGAAAATGCTATTATATCTTATTGCATTGAATCTGGCACATTTCTTTTTGTGAGGATGCTTCTGTGCTAAAAGATGATGAAACCGACCAGCAAGTGGTTATTGTGGTTGATGTTTGGAAACATGCAGATTTCCTTTGCCGCAACTATATCTTAAATGGGCTTGACAACACTTTGTACAATGTTTATAGCCCTATCAAGACGGTAAAAGAATTATGGGAGTCTTTGGAGAAAAAATACAAAACAGAATATGCTGGCTCGAAGAAATTCATGGTGAGCAAATTTTTGGATTTTAAAATGGTTGATTTAAAAATTGTGATCAACCAAGTTCAAGATCTCCAATGTATTCTACATGACATTCATGTAAAAGGCATGTCTCTCAGTGAATCCTTCCAAGTTGTTGCCTTAATTGAAAAATTACCACAAGGTTAGAAGGATTCAAGAACTACCACAAACACAAGCGTAAAGAAATGACTTTGGAAGAATTGATTGTGCAGTTGAGGATTGAGGAGGACAACCGCATTTCTGAGAAATGGGCTGGTAAGCATCCTATGGAGTCTAAAGCAAATGTCGTGGAACATGCACCAAAAACAAAGAAACATAAATTCTCTGGAGAAAGTTCCTCACAAAGCTCTCTAAGGGAGGGAACACCAAGAAATTCAAGTTTAATGGCAAATGCTAGATTTCTGGCAAAGGGGGACACTGGGCCAAAGATTGTCGCAACAAGCGCAAAGGTAAAGGAAAGTCAAGTAAGAAACCTGCTCAAGCAAACGTCACCGAAATGGACAGAATCTCTACTGCTGTTGATGACATAAACGTTTCAGTTATTGTTTCTGAAGTCAAACTTATTAGAAATCTCAAATAATTGTGGGTCAACACTGGAGCCACTCGTCACGTCTGTGTCGACAAAAAGTTGTTCTTCTCTTATTCAGTGGTGGACAATGGAGAACAACTTTTCATGGGCAACTCCTCGACTTCTAAAGTTGAAGGACAAAGAAAGGTAATTCTGAAAATGATATCTGGAAAGGAACTCATACTCAACAATGTGTTGCACGCACCAAACATTCGCAAGAATCTTGTTTCCAGATCTCTGTTAAACAAAAATGGGTTTAGGGTAGTTTTTGAAAGTGACAAGTTTTTCCTTACCAAAAATAGGATGTATGTAGGAAAAAGTTACATGAATGATGGCATTTTCAAAATGAATGTACTGATTATTGTCTCCCCTATGATTAATAAAAATACATATTTTTCTTACTTTCTTAACTCTTCTAATTTATAGCATGGTAGATTAGGACATGTTAATTATGGATCTTTGCATAGACTAATTAATATAGAGTGTTTACCTAAATTTGAAATTGATCCAAATCATAAATGTGAAATTTGTGTTGAGGCAAAATTAACTAAAACTCATTTTCATTCAATTAAAAGAAGTACAGAACCACTTGAATTAATTCATAGTGAAATTTATGATTTTAAATCAATTCAAACTAGAGATGAGAAAAAATATTTTATCACTTTCATAGATTACTATACTAGATATAGTTATGCTTATTTAATTCGAACCAATGATGAAGTTTTGAAAACTGTCATTCAATATAAGAATGAAGTTAAAAATCAACTTGATAATAAATTTAAAATTCTACGAAGTGATAGGGATAGTGAATATGAATCACCTTTTGATGAGTTTTGTAAAGAACATAAAATAATTCATCAAACCACTGTTCCTTACTCACCTCAGCAAAATGGTATTGCTGAAAAGAAAATAGAACTTTAAAAGAAATGATGAATGTCATACTGATAAATTCTGGATTACCTCAGAACTTGTCGAGGGAAACAATACTTTCTGTTAATTATATTCTTAATAAACTATCCCAAAACAAAGTGAATCAAACACCTTATGAAATGTGACATGCAATAGTACCATCCTACAAATACTTAAAAGTGTGGGGGTATTTGGCTAAAGTGTCTATTCCTAATCTTAAAAAGACTAAGATAGGTACAAAAATTATTGATTACATATTCATTAGTTATGCCAAGAATAGAAGTGCATATCAGTTTTTGATTCATAAATCAGAATATTCAGAAATGCATGTAGATACTATTATTGAATCTAGAAATGCATCATTCTATGAATATGTATTTTCTAATAAAACTAGACAAGAGACTAGTATTACTAGTCATGATCAAGAACAAGATCAAGTACAAGAGTAAGAGATAGATCAAAATGAAGAAAATGAACCTAGGCGTAGTAAACATGCTAGAACCTCAAAATCTTTTGGTCCCGATTTTCTAACATTTTTGTTAGAAAATGAGCTTTTAACTTTTAAAGAAGTTATGCCCAGTCCTGAGGCTCCTTTATGGAAAGTGGTTGTAAATAATGAAGTTGAATCCATCTTGCAAAATCACACATGGGAATTGGTGGATTTGCCACCAGGTTGTAAACCTCTTGGTTACAAGTGGATTTTCTAGAGAAAAATAAAAGCAAATGGATCAATTGACAAATACAAGGCAAGACTTGTGGTCAAAGGATATAGATAAAAAGAAGGTGTTGATTACTATGACACATACTTACCAGTTACTAGAATAACATCCATTAGAATGCTAATTGTCATTGCATCTTTGTATAATCTAGAAATTTATCAAATAGATGTGAGAACCGCTTTTTTAAATGGTGAGTTAAATGAAAAAATTTACATGGAACAACCAGAAGGATTTTCTGTCCCAGGAAAAGAAAAAGAAAGTGTGTAAATTGGTTAAATCATTATATGGTTTAAAACAAACGCCAAAACAATGGCATGAGAAACTTGATAAGGCAATAATGTCAAATGAATTTAAAATTAATTAATGTGACAAATGTGTTTATGTTAAAAACACAACAAATGTTATGTTATAGTATGTTTTTATGTTTATGATATGCTTATCAATGGTAGTAATAATGACATGATTAAAACTATCAAGAAAATATTGAATAAATGTTTTGACATGAAGGACATGGGGATTGCTAATGTAATTCTTGGTATGAAAATTATCAAAACATCTGAATGATATGCTTTGTCACAATCACATTACATTGAGAAAATATTTGATAAATTTAGCAAAGATGATGATCATCTTGCTAGAATACCTGTGGATGTTAACTTGTTTCTTTCTAAAAATGCACAGGACAGTATTTCTCAATTAGAGTATGTCCAAATTATTAGAAGGTTAATATATTTGATGAACTACACTCGCTCAGATATAGCTTATGAAGTAAGAAAATTAAGTAGATGCACAAGTAATCCTGGAGTAAAACACTAGAAAGTTATTATAAGGGTTCTAAGATATCTCCGATTTACTAGCAACATTGGGTTATACTATACTAGATACCCAGCGGTACTTGAAAGATACTGTTATGCAAATTGGATATCAGATACTAGATACTCAAAATCCCCCAATAGGTATGTCATTACTCTTGGTGGTATGACTGTATCTTGAAAATCTTCCAAACAGACTTGCATTGTTAGCTCTACTATGGAATCAGATTTTATAGCTTTAGATAAAGCTGGAGAAGAAGCAAAATAGCTTCGTCATGTCCTTGAAGATATTCCAATATGGTCGAAACCTGTGCCTGCTATATGCATACATTGTGATAGTCAATCTACAATAGGTAGAGCACAAAGTCATATGTACAATGGTAAGTCACGACACATTTGTCGTCGACATAACACCATGAAACAATTACTCTCTAATGGAATTATTTCCATTGAATATGTGAAATCTAAAGACAACATAGCAGATCCACTAACCAAAGGGTTAGCAACAGAGTTAGTTGAGAATTCATCGAGGGGAATGGTACTTAATCCTATTAAATAAGAGTTACCACAACGGCAACCTAACCTAATTGACTAGAGATCCCAAGATCTAGGTTCAAAAGGACAACTGAGTTGTGTACGAATTATAAGGATCACTGGGGAGTCAAACTCTTACCCATTTCTAGGATGAAATAGATGATGTATATAGCGTGTTAGGATAAGTAATGCTTTTAATGAGTTTTTTATCTAGGAATACTTAATGGAGTATGGAAGGATACTCTTCATAAGAATAACCTATATGAATATGAACTGGGTCGGTTCTATGAGATTTATGAAGGCTACAAATCTCTATAGCACTCATGAAATACTAGGTTGTTCAGGGCCAAAATGAACACAATAGTGAGAACCAAACTGTGTCTAGAAATATGCTGGGTAAGTTTTATTGTCTTAGTTTACACAAATGACTAAACAATTCAAGACATCATATTCACTAATTAGCTAGTAAATCCGATAGTGTCTCACAAGGGAAGGTTCAAAACCAAAAGCAATCTATCATTTGCAGAATATCTCTAATTTTTGTACTCTCTATAAAAACATCATATTGTTGCATTTTCTCTCCGTCAATTCCATTCATGTAGGAGATTGTTGGAAATTTATGATATTATAGGCTTATTTTGGGTCATCTTTGAGTCCAAATTTAAGTGGGGCCCACACGTCTTTTGGGGTAGGTCCAAAGAGGTAACGTGTTTCTTGCCGCATGGTAAGTCACACGATAAAGATCGTTTGTCAAAACCATTTTATGAGTGAATGGAAAGTTGACGTCGTTTTTGGGTTCGTGAAATGGGAAGTTGAAGAGTCAAATGTGGGTTTCCTTAAAATTGGTTGTCCCACATTAAAACTTTAAGAGAATTTGTGTGAGTATATAACCTTTAGGTTGACTTACTTGGGTTAGGCCCCAAGGCGCACCCCAAGTTTGTAAAGAGGGGAGTTATGGACAAAGTGGGCTTTGGTCCAAACCACCACACGTGCGTTACCGCCGTCGTCTGTCCGTCTGACTGACCGTGCTGTGCTGGGCCAGGCATAAGTGCTAGGGTCAAGTCGGGTCCTAGCTTTAATTTTTTTAACAAAATTCATTTGAATTTTTTCAAATTCTTGCGGGAAAATTTGAAATTCTAACGGAATGAATTCAAATTTTTTTTGCCAAATTTGAAATTTGAATTCCTGTTTGAACCAGTGCCTCTCCAATCACCTTCCTTCATCTTTCCGGTGGTTTCAAATCCGCACCTGTTCAAAGGGTTTTTTCTATCCTTCCAAACAAGCACAACGATGCCTAAAAATACAAACCATTTTCTAGCAATTTCAATCATTCAATTAATTCATTTGTGCTTCTGTTTTTCTTATCTCTTGCATATATTCTTCATATTAATTCATAGAGATTTCAGAGAGTTGCAACGCATAGGTTTGATTCGCCTGGTAGATTGTTTGTAATGCTGCTACAATTCGTGTTTTCTTTGTATCTTGAGAGATAGATGTCGATAATCCATAAGCACCTGTGTGGTGACGAATCTGTTTTAAGGACAGAGTGTCACACACTTAAATTGATCAAAGATTGCTGTTCTAATTTCCAATACAAGAATATTTCTGTAAGTCATTTATTTTTGTTATTTTAGTTTCTTTTCTCTACATAGAAGATTGTTCCAACAGCTTTCTTAAGACGTATCCAATGACTAAAAAAATAGAATTCCCTCTGGTCCATAATTTAGATTGGAGATTGTTCTTTATGTTTGTGAGGCTCACCATGACGGCTTTTATTTTAATTATTCGAATCATTCATTGTGTAGGATATTTTGTATATGTCATTTACATAAAAAAAATTTAAGTCAATTCAGTAGTCATAACCTATTCAATTTATTACATTTGTATCCAAAATAATGAAGAACAAGTCTATTTTAAAAAATAGACTATTCAATTTTTTTTGGTGACAAATCTAATAAATTGAATAAGTTATAATTGTCGACTTAATTTAATTTTTTTTGTATAAATGATATACACAAAAGACTATAAAATAAATAATTCAAATTATTAAAATAAAAGTCACAATAGACTCTACAAACACCAATAACACCATTCGACTCATATAAACTTGAGAGAAACCGAGTCTTGAATAAAAAAAAAGAAAATGTTTGGTGGTCCAAATTTTTGTGGCTCAAATAACTTGAATGTGTCAAAAAAACATCGTTTTAAACCTAAAACGATGTTATTTTAAGTGTTTTGAGCCATGATTTTTCAAGCCACTTATCATTATTGTAAAAAAAATCCAATCCCATTCTATAAAAATTAATGAAAATTTTATAATGGTCCGCAGTGCACAAACTTAGCTGTAGAGAGCTCTAAACAACTCAACATCACTCGAGGGCCGAGTCAGCCAAATGCCTCTTCCTCTTATCCCACTCGAGAACCGAGTCAGCCAAATGCCTCTTCCTCGTATCCCATGTGTCCAATTATTATTTTGAAGTATTGTTTATTAGAGGTGAATTACCTTGGTCCAGATTATGGATTGGAAGTTATTATTTAGGTCAGTAAAAATTTTTACGACTCATTCTGAAGATTTAAATCATTCATTTTATTAAATATTTATATATATTATTTACATCAAATTCTTAATCATAATCATAACTTAAAATAGTTAATAAGATAAAATATCACATCAAATTCATAATCATTTCATTTTTTCTCTCATAAACATCACATTTAACTATAAAAAAATCCAACCCTCTTCCTAAACACAAATATTTTAGACTACTGAAATAGCTAAAAACTAAAATAGCCTACTAAGAATTCATTTGGGATATGAGTTGACTTTTTAAATTTTTGGTTTTTGGATATTTTAGACTGGGGCAAAAAAGTCTCGTTTGAGATAATTTTTTTGACTTTTGTAAGAGAAAAAATGAAATGATTATGGGTAGGATGTGATGTTTTGTCTTATTACGCTAAAAAATTTATTTTGTCTTTTTATAACTAAAATAGTCAAAAAACTAAAAAGCCTGATATGCCCAACAAAGGCTAAAATAGCCAACTTCCTAAACGAGCCCATAGTTGTAAGCGTAACAAGCATAGCATAAAAATTGTGAATTTATTTTCTTTGCACAATTTGAGAAAAAAATTACCAATAGACATATTTTTATTTTAGAATCAAATTTATTGGGATTTAAAATGGTTTTTTTTTTTTTTTTTGGGGTAGATTTGGTTTAATTTTTAAATATGATCCAATTTATGTACTAATTTTTTTTTATTGTTTTTAACTCTCTATGAAGTATAATAAATCATAATTCAATAACATAAATTCATAATCCAAGTTAAAAGAGTTGTATTCCAGTATTGATTTATTCAACAAAATTAATTTAAAAAAAAACAATAGTTAAGTCAATAATCACAAAATTTCAAGGAATTAAACAAAGAATATAATGATTTTTTAAAAAAAAGAAATCTAAGTTCATGTAACCTTGTTTGCGGCCTAATTCTTATAGATTTTCAAGATTGGATACTCAGACAATGTATATTTAAGATTTTAGACCCCAACAAGTGTACATATTTCCGTGAAATTTCACATTGTAATTTAGCTATCAACAATGTTAGATATTTATATTTTGCATCTACAAATGCATCCATAATGATGTAATAAAAGTGATAAATCTCATATAATTGAGCCTGTGACTAATAAAAAGCTAACACTTGTAAGATGATATTATTATAAATTAAATTATGATATATTTTTAAAGTTCTCAAATATACTCCTTTAGCCATTACTTTAGGCTAAGTTTGGCATCTTCAAAAAAAGTCAAAAAGTCACTATCCTATTTAAGTCACATCATCTTATTTAAGTCACATCACATCTCTACCACATCACTTCAAACCCAACCTATATTTCATAAAAAGTCAAAAAGAACACTTATTTAGAATATTCCAAAAAACCCCTTAGTAGTACCAACGATAGTATTTCATAAGTTAGTTAAGTAGTGCTTGGCGGCCACTTTTTAAAACACCATCCATATTCAATAGGACCATATCTATCACTAGCCACAAAATGGGAAACTCAATTTCAAAATCAATTTTTTGAATTTAAAAAAAAAAAAGAATTTTACAAAATTATTTTTTCCTTTGAAAAAGGTAAAAAAATCATATAAAAATGATTAGGTGCCGTTTGGTAATACTTACATTTTCAGTTTTCTGTTTATATTTATAAAATTTTAAAAACTCAAATAACAACTTGTTTGGTAAATTTTTGATTTATAAATCAGTGGTTTCAGTTTATAAATTTGGTCAAAAAATATAAATTCAAAAAATGTGTTTCCGTTTTGAGTTTTGAGTTTTTTTTTTTACCACCCAACACTAGTCCCCCCCCGCCACCATTTTCCACCACCGTCTTCCGTCACCCCCACCCACCCCCCACCACCACCCACCTGCCACCACCATCCACCCACCACCACCAGCCACCTGTCACCCACCTGCCACCACCACCCACCTGCTACCACCACCCACTACCCACCACCACCACCACCACCATCACCCACCACCCACCTGCCACCACCACCCACTCGTTACCACCTCCACCGTCTTACATGAGTGTATTTGTTAAATCTGTAAAATATAAATTTTAATTTTGATTTAAAAATAAATATGTTGTGTGCTATTTAAGTAGTAAAGATATTGTTTCCCATATTGAAGATCTTGGATTGGAATCTTTTGCTCGGTTCGTATTTTCTCGTGTTTGGAATAATAGAAAACGAAAGTCAATGAATTTTTTTTTTTTTATTATCAACAAAAAACAAGCTTATTTAGATATGAAATGTTTTTTACTTTTAAACAAAAGCCAGTTTGTATACTACCACCGCCACTCTCACCTTCAGCACCACACCATCATCACCATGGCCACCACCATTGTCATCGTCTCTATCACCGTCACCGCTGCCCCACTACCATGCTACCACCTCTACCACCTGCCACCTACCACCACCACTACTACCACCACCAATATGTAGATTGTTAGTGAACCACTCATCACCACCACTACCCACTTGCTACCTACCACCGTCACCCACCCACCAACCACCACCCGCCATCCACTACCCACTTGCTACTACCACCCACCACCCGCCACCACCCACTCGCTACCACCCGCTACCGTCACCCACCACCACCACCCACACCCACCGTCACCACTTTCCACCGCCGTCTTCCGCCGCCACTTGCCACCACTTGCCATTTCTCACTTTTTTTTATATTTTTAAAATTTTTTAAACATTTTGTCAATTACCAAACGTGTTTGTAGTTTATGTTTTTCTAAAAATAAATAAAAAATAAACAAAACTAGTTTATAAAATTTTTATAAATATAAACTGAAAACGTAAACGTTACCAAACAGACAGTGTTTTGAATTTATTATTTTTTCTCACTAAATTAGTTTTTTGGTTTCTTTTTTAAATTTTTTTTTAGAAAATAGATTGGAAAAATCAAACCAAACGATGAGTTAATTTTCTCCCCCATGGTTCAGCTTCCATTTTGTGTGGAAAAAAAGTCCAAAACATCTCGCTTTCATTTGCCTTCTTGTAACTTAATAGCCAACCATTTTCTCTGTATTCATGGAATTTAAAATTGACAAAAGGGGTTTTAGAATTGAACTTTCTCTTCAATAAAGTGACGGGAAAAAATGAAGAAAATAATATGTGAACCCCACACAGCTTCCTTAGAAGTTTCCCAATGACTAAAAAATAGTATTCTCGCTAGTCCATAATTTAAATTAGAGATTGTTCATCGAGTTTGTGAGGCTCGCTATGACGGTTTTTTATTTTAATTATTTGAAACGTTTATTATGTAGATATTTTGTATATATTATTCACATAAAAAATTAAGTCAATTCAATAGTCGTAACCTAATCAATTTATTGTATTTGTATCCAAAATATTGAAGAATAAGTCTATTTTTAAAAATAGACTATTCAATTTTTTTTATGACAAAATTAATAAATTGAATAAGTTATAATTATCGAATTGATTTAATTTTTTTTATATAAATAATATTAAAAAAAAAACTTTACAAAATGTATAATTTAAATTATTAAAACAAGAACCACAAAAAAACTCTACGAACACCGATAACAACATCCGACTCATATAAACCGAAGAGAGAGTCCTGATTCCTGAAAAAAAAATCCAATCCCAATCTACAAAAATTATCGAAAATTTTATAATGGACCCCCGTGCACAAACTTAGCTGTAGAGAGCTGTAAACAAGTCAGCATCACTCGAGTCCAAAAAGGCTAGCCGAGTCGAATGAGGATCCTCTCCTTGCAACTTTCGTGCTTGCGCCCGTCCTTGCAGGCCTTCGGGTCTACTTTTAGGCCCAATTTTGATAATCCGAACCGTTTATATTTTATGATTTATTCAGTATATCATACCTGTAAAAAATCAAGTTGATCGGATATCAGAAAGTATGTGTTTGAAAAATTGAACTAAACACTATTTTTTAAAGAATTTAATAAACAGTTTTCCGAACATATGCTTTCTGATATCCGATCAATTTGATTTTTTAGAGGTATGATATACTGAATAAATCATAAAATATGAACGGTTCGGATTATCAAAATTGGGCCTAAAAGTAGACCCGAAAGCCTGCAAGGACGGACGCAAGCACAAGCTTGCAAGGAGAGGCTCCTGACTCAGCCGAGTCAGCCAACTGACTCTTCCTCTTATCCCATGTGGCTAATTATTCAGAGATTTTGGGGCATGTTTGATTGGATGGATTAGAGTGTGGGATTGAGATTATTAATCTGTGGGCCCAATTATCCTAGGTTTGTTTTAACATTTTGGTTTAGGATTAATAATCCAATGGATAATTAATTCAACAAATTTGTAGGATTATTAGTAATGGGGTAGGGGTAGGATTATTAATCCAATGGATAATTTATCCTATTAATCCAATTGGATAGTGAATACCACACTAATTTTGATAGTATTATTAATACCTCACTATTAGTCTTGCGAATCAAACATGATCTTGAAGTATTATTTATTAGAGGTGAATTACCTTTGGATCAGATTATGGATTCGAGGTTGTTGTTTAGGTCAGTAAAAAATTTTACGGGTCTCGTTTTAAAATTTTAAATCATTCATTTTATCAAATATATTATTCACATAAAAAATTTAAGCCGGTTTGATGATTGTAGTTTATTTAATTTATCAAGTTTCTCAAAAAAAAAAATTAAAAAAATTAAAAAAAAAAGAGTGAAAATTGTGTTTTTAAAAATAAATTATTCATTTTTTTGGTGAGAAAAATGATAAATTGAATAGGTTATCATTATTGGATAGACCTAATTTGTGTTACATATAATATACATGAAGTGTTCAACAAAATAAACAGTTTAAATTATTAAAATGAGATCCTTGGTGAACCTCATATGTCCAAACAGCAACCCAAATTCTAGACTATAAGCAATCTACATCCTTCTTTATTAATACTCATGTAGTGTTTATCCACTTCCACTGTGTTTGTTTTGAAGAAAAACAATTATATTTAATTGTGAATTTGAAACTTAGGCGTTAATGATAGTGGTATGATATAGGTGACGATGATAAGGTCTTGAATTTGAAATTTCATTTCTGATTAACACTACCATTACATCCATGACCCCACCACCATCGCCCACGGCATACCACTATCATTAACACATAAGTTTCACACGCACAACTAAATATAATTTGTAGCCTACAATGACAATTTTATATGACTTCTTATATTTTTTAGTATTATTCTAATGCTAAATGATTATTTGATTTGTAATTCAATTTTTATGATTCTTTTAGTAAATCAAATGTGATAATAAATATTTGGATAAACGACAAATATATAAGATTTGCTTGAAATATATACTATTCAGTGTAGTTTTGAAAATTACAACATACCCTTCAAGTTTATAATTGCATAAAAAATGATACATTTTATTAATAAATCATCAAGTCAATTAACAGTTTTTAATAATGTCATAAATATATTTCAATTAAAAATTTATGTAGTTTTATTGTAATATATAAGAGTAGTTAGAAATATCATTTTTTTTCTGTTATTTTTGTTAAATAAAAAATTCTAATAAAAGGGTATTTGTAATTTTCAGAATCATGAGGGTCAATCTCTATTTTAAACAAATCTCGGGATGTATGTATAATTTACCCTAAACATTTTGATTGAATAATTATATAATTTCATTTTTATTGCAGTGAACTAAACCCTGTAAAATTTCTTTTTCTTTTTTTTTTTGGGATAAATTATACATATATATATATATATATATATTATTTTTAAAATGAGGGAGTTGGTCCTCTCGAACCATTTTTTTTATTTTTCATGATTAATTGTTTAGGTCAATTTACACATATTTCGATTAATCTCAAGTGATGGTGGCAGTAGTGGTGATGGTGTAACAACCCTCATACTGTTTACTGATTAATGACTGATTGATTACCGATAATCACCGATTACTGTTAAACGGAACTGATAATGACTAATAACTGACTGAGAATTGAACTGATTAAAGTACTGAACTGACTGACCGAAATTGAAACCGAATTGAGTGAATACATCTGTTTGAATTGCATTTTATCTGTGGACTGTTTGTTTGATCTGTTCGTATTTTATGTTTAAACTATTAATTGAAGGCCTTATCGGCGGCCGAACCGGAAATGGGTTAGTGTATTATGATCGTCATATTTAAAATGATTTTATGGTATAATTATCTGAAAACTGATTAGGTATGATTAAATTAGATTAAATATTGATCAATTGCAGAGTTGGCCTTATTTACCGAACTACCCCTAGTAGACCACTATCTCACACACACACTTGAGCCTTATACATTGAATCAAACATTTCTTTAGCCTATTTGTGAGACCCTTAGCCGACCATAGAGAGAGAGAGACTTGAGGAGTTGAGTTCATCTCTATATTGCTTAGAATTTGAAGAGAATTGAAGTGTAGATTGCTAAATTGAGCTCCCAGTCTTCTAATTCAAGACCTAAGGTAGAGTAATTACCCTCTTGCTTATGAATTGAGCTTGTTCTTGCATGATTCATGTCAAATTAAGGAGCTAAGTCTTGTTTTAGTTCATACATGTTGAAATAGAACATAATTCATGCATGCATGTTTGAATTGTTGGATTTTGAGTTGAATTCATGGCAAATTGTCACATGCATGTCCATAATTTTGTAATGGTCCATGTTTTCATCTTGTTTGTGAATCAAATGGGCTCACTAGAGCATGTTTTGAAGCTTGAAAGTTATTTAAAGATCATGCATGTCATGTTTGAAGATTGTTCTTGAAAATGATTTGAAATTGAGCTTGAATTAAACACCCTTGGGCTTTGATTTCTCAAAATTGAACTTTGAACCATGTTATACTATGTGTTTATAAATGTTTTCTAGAAAATGGGCCCAAGAGGATTGGTTTTGATGCATTTGAGTGTGAATTGGAGCTTGGAGGTGCAATCTGGAATTCCCAGATTTTGCACTTACGCTCGAGCGGGGAAAGTGGCGCTCGAGCGTGGAATCCGAGCATCTCTCTGCACTGTTTTGCAGTCCGCTCGAGCGGAGGATTGGACGCTCGAGCGGAGTCAGGTCTCACGCTCGAGCGGGCGTCGAGCGGAGATTTCACCCATCCAGTACTTTTACAGTACGCTCGAGCGGGAAAGTTTACGCTCGAGCGTGTACCTTTGTTGCATGTCCACTCGAGGCGGGAACTGCGCTCGAGCGGAACGTTTTCTGAAAATGCTTTAAAGTGCATCTTGCATCCTCTCTCATCTACATCTTAGTGTTTAGAACTCTGTTGAGATATAGGATGATAGAACCACGACATAGGGTTAAGTATTATCTCTTCCCACTTAGATATGTGTCAATGTTAATGTAGGTTGGCACTGGAGAGCACCCTAGCAACTGTGCCCGATCTGAGTAACGAATTGTTAAAGATATGTTCAAAATGACTATTTTGAACAACTGAACTGAGTTTCTGAACGATTATGTTAATGAATGAATATGCTGTATATTCTGAACTGTATTGTTGCATCTGGCACTACTGTTACTGTACTGTGACAGAATCCTGTCGGTTCCTCGTTGGAACCACTAGTACGTGATGCATCATACTGCGGCTTAAGACCGTACAGTAGTTAGATCGGTAAGCCACTGTATAAGTTCATGATGCTTTATGACTGACACTGAAATACCTGATGAATAACTTTTTCATTACTGTAAGACATTCATCTAAACACCTGCTTATGTTATCACTGGCTTAGCCACTGCATTATTAGTTAGGTTAAGACGGATGAAGCAAAGCTCAGTGGTTCAGTTTTGCAGCCAGCCTTTGTGCTCACCGAGTCTGACCTACTTAGGCTAGGGTGTTTTACAACCTTGTAACTGTTCACGTTTTGTATAATAATGTCTGTTGTTATTTAGGTGATCTATCCTGAAGATTGTACAATATTGTGCATACCGTTCTGTACTGTTTACGTATAAATGTATGAAAAATCTTTTCATATAGACTGTCGCAGCTCATTGGGCATTGTTTATTTACTGTTTTGGCTTCCGCCAGGCCCTGTACTCTGTTTTACTGTATTACTGTATTACTGTCCTGCAGGCCTTCGATAATCTCGAATTACTGGCCGGTTACGGTGCTAAACCCATAGGGCCGGGTTTGGGTCGTGGCAGATGGTGAGACAGTAACGGTGACAGTAATGGTAGTAAGACTTTAGTAAAGAAAAATATTATTCCTTTCGTCTCATTTTATTGGCCCATTATTTTATTTTTTGCTGTCTCAAAATGAATGTTCACTTTACAAAGTCAAAGTTTTAAATTTAAATGTTTCCAAAATTATCCCTTGGAAAGTAATTATAAATATATTTAAAAATGAAAATAGAATGTCATTTTCAGAATTAACTCTTTAAAATTTGAATTTAAAATGTAATGATTATGTTTCCTTAAAAAGTTTGAAATTTTCAAAAGGGACTATTAATATGAGACGCAGGGAGTCGTTCAAATAAATTTGTTTTTGGTTAAGTTTTGTTTTTCATTATATTAAATGTTAAAAATTATAAATAAAAAAAATATTGATCTTTTTTCTTCTTTTTTTTTGGGTCCAAACAAACAAAAAAGTTAATGTCTTTTACCGTTCTTAATTTATCAAGAATATTATATAAATAACGACACATAATATTTAGGTACCACCTAATAATTTTCTGAATAATGTTATTCAAATCTAAAAATTAAACTCTCTTTTCAAGTTCAATAATCAATCAATCAATCATTCTTATGCGTTATTTTTCTATCTTATATCATCTTTGATTATCAGACAATCATCTCACTTACACATCATGAAGTATAGAAAATGAGTCTAAAATGGAGAAGTTATTGGTTGGTCTTGTGGTGCCCCAACACTGTTGTCATTGATGGAGAGTGGGACTCACGAATTTATATTGAGTGATTAGGGAACTGATAAGCAACCTCAGTTGCAACAGCAAAAATAGCACGAACACTCCAATGCTTCGTTTGTGACCTCATATGCTAAGGCTTATAGTTACAACAATCAAGTCAATTAGAATAGTTAGATTAACTAAAGCAGTTATAAAGTTGTTAGAAGTTTAGTTAATTGTAACTATAGTTAAATAAGTGTATCTGACTATAATTACTGTATATGATCATTGTAGATCTTTTTTATTGAAATTGAATAAAGTAAAATCCCTTTTTATGGTATCAGTGCTATATAACTCCAACGAGTATTGATCTTCCAAGACTGTTCTTCGAAGCTCTTTGAAGCTCCTTTTATAGCAAATTTATCTTCCTCTATGTCTCAATCAATTCCTTCCAATATTGTGCTACTTATCTCAAATCTTAGCTCGTTAGTAACAATGAAGTTAGATTCAACAAACTACATAGCATGGAAAAATCAGTTGCAAAATATTTTGCATGCAACCAAATTGATTGGCTTTGTAGATGGATCGAAGGGTTGTCTATCATCTGCTCTTATCGATGAAAGCAACAATGAAGTTTCTAATCCTGAGTATTCTCAATGAATGAGCATTGATGCTCATCTTCTTAGTTATATTACAGCTACTCGGTCTCCAGCAATCTTTACCTCTGTTTTTCATTATAAGACAAGCTATGAGGTATGGATTGTTCTTCAATCTCATTTCACTTCACTTTCTAGATCTCACATTCATCAACTTAAGAATAAGATGAATCAACTAACTAAGAAAGGATTAAGCATGGATGCATATCTAAATGAGTTTAAAGCCATAGCTGATCAGCTAGCTCTAGCATGTGCACCTGACGAAGATATCGTTTTGTTGATCTTAAATGGATTGTCGAATGAGTATAAAATGCTTTTAAGATTACGATCTAAGTCAGATCTGAGTCCATTTCACTTGAAACCCTAAGTTCTTTGCTTTGCTCCGAGGAGATTCATATTAAAGCTACAAACAAACATTCTTATGCATCTGAAATTTCCTTTGACTATGCTGCAACTATTAAATCTTTGTCTAATCGAGGTGGTTCTAAGGGCTCTAATCGAGGTTATAGAGGTAATTTCTCTAACAGAGAAGGAGGCAGATATTTTAGAGGTTCCAGCTCAAGCCGAAGAGGAAGGCGAAATTTTCACACCAATCAACATCAATCTCAAACTTTTTAGAATTCTCAACTAAATGCATACAATTCTCAATATAGTATTGGTTCTAGTATTGTTTGCTAGATCTGTGGTAAGCCCAATCAGATAGCCTTGGAGTCTTGCTATCGCATGGATCATACTCTTCAAGTTTCTTCCAAATTATGCACACCTAAAGCATATATGGCTTTTGCTTCTCAGTCTCAGACCTCATATGTTTCTGGTAACTGGTATGTTGATTCTACAGCAACTAGTCATATTACAAATGACTTGATTCATCTCTCTAACTATTAACCTTATCAAGGCACTGATCAAGTCACAATTGGAGATGGTTCTTCTCTTCCTATACATCATATTGGTAATGGTTTACTTCATACTCCCTTTTTTTCCACTTAAACTTCAAAAAGTTCTTCGTGTTTCTCATATTTCATCTAATTTTCCATCTAATTTTCTATCTGTTCATAGGCTAGCTTCTGATAACAATTGTTCTATTACCTTTGATGCTGATAAGTTTGTTGTTCATGACAAGGATACCAAGAGTATTCTGTATAAAGGCCTTCATTCTCAGGGTCTTTATCATGCTCCTCAATTAGTTTTTATGTTCATTTCATCTTCTCCACAAGCTTGTTTCAAAAGCACTACTTCTACCACTACTTCTTCTTCTACTACTGCAACTGTTTCACCTCCAAATTGGCATCTCAAACTTGGGCATCTTTCATCTACAAAGCTTCACCACATTTTTAACACTTTTCATTTGCCTTCACACACTTCATCTGATTTATGCCCTCATTGTTGTGTCTCCAAGACACATACGTTTCCTTTTAGTTTATCCAATTCAACTGTTAATAAACCTTTAGCCTTAATTAAGCAAATTAATTAAGTTGATTATGTTCTTATTCCTAAATTATGTGATTATAGGTTATGAAATGTTATTGCTATGCCATGTAATTAGTTGAATTGTGTTATTGTGGACAGATAGGTTGAAGAGAATATTAAACCTGTTTGATTCGTTAATTTTAACAAGTTAGAATTAAATCATAAGATATGAATTAGAGCCTAATTCACCTTAGTATAATTTAATTTGGTATAATTAGGATTACAAGATGATGAAATTAATTTATTTGAGTTAATTAAATACAATTTAAACTAGAAATTGAATTATTATTATGTTAGAGTTATTCTACTAACCTATTCATCCATTTAGTTGGTATAAGGGAAATAGTGGGTCTTGTTGAGTATACACTTCACACGTAGAGAGAGAGAGAGAGAGAGAGAGAGAGAGAGAGAGATATTGAAACTTAGAGAGGGTAAGCTTAATAAACAAAGGAAGAACTTAGGAGGAGGATATAAATTGTCTTTGATTCTCATAAATCAACAAGTAAGGTAAGCATTTTTCTTTCTAATTTCTTGATATAGAGACTTGCTATCCATCATCTTTAAAGATTAAAGTTTAGTTTAGGATGAAATGAAGTCCAAGTAGAAGGTTTGTTCATGATATGAAAAGTTTGAGTCATACATGTTTTTGTATGGAAGAATTCATCAAATTAAGTTCATATAGAAGCATGCATGGCATATTTCATGGACATTTGATTTCATTCATTTAAGCTCTTGCATAATCTCCATAAGTTTAACAGTTTGGAAAGGATTTTCTCATCAATTTTACAACTTGAAGCTTTGAAATGCTTAGTTATGTGTTTATGTTTTAGCTGAAATCTTGAGCTTTCAACTTGGCCATTTGAACTTTGTTTACAAGTTTTGGTTTGTGTTTCATGATCAAGATTCAAAGTTAAGCATGTTCATATGAGTTTTTAGGAGTGAATTGCATGAAAATAGGGTTGTTTTTGCAAAGAAATGCACTGCCCAAACAGAGTAGAATTCAGACTCATTTCAAACCCAGGCCGCACGTGCGGGAGAACCTCCCCTATTTTTCCTTGCACACTGAAATAAAAACACCTACGGGAGTAGGTGCGGTGGTGGTCACCACACTTGCGACAAAGACCCCCGCACGTGCGGCCTATTTTGGGCAGACTCGGTTCGTTTTTTGCTCTACTTTTCCACCTTCCGGGCCCCCATTTGCATGGTTTTAAAGTGTTTTCATGATCATTTGCATCTCATGAGTGCATTAGACTGAATAAATGAAAAATTAAAACCGAATGAGTAAAGACAATTAGTTATTGACTAAGTAACAACCGAATCAGATCGAATTGGCTATTGATACGAATGTAATTGAGTTACTATGCTTGACTTTATTTGTTTAGGTTGGACTCCGAACCAATAGTACGTGTATCGAGAAGCCCACTATGAGTAACAATGTTGTAAAGATATGTTCAAATTGTATTTATTTTCTGAATGACAAATTATGTTGTTTCTAAACGATTACTTTTTATCAATTGAATGATGATCTTCTTTTGAATTGTATTTGTGGCATCCATAGCGTATTATTATTGTTATTGTTATCGCTATTGTTACAGAGATGTCTGTCAGTTCCAAATCCTGCAACTATTGTTATTGTTTGATGGCCATTAATTAATTGTTCGGTCTTTAAGACCTATTGTAGTGTTGTGTAGACGCGCTCCCGGGAACTCTCCGAACATCCGCGCGCGCCTGCGATGGCGGGGCACGAATTCTCGTTTTGTTCTCTAAGCTACCACAGTTTGGACTCAAATGTCACGGTTCTGATGTGTAGACACCCCATTTTTGACCCTCCTCAAGACTTGGACGTCACCGTTTGAACACTCGGTGATTATCCATGATTGTGTTCGTTTGGAGTTCCCGGAGGTCTCGGCTCGCGCGCCCTACCTCAGGATCTCCGAACTTGACCGTGTGGTGTCCGGTTTTACACCGAACACTTTTGTTTTGCCTTAGAAGGGCAGGGAATGTCTTGTGAGACACCCCCATACACCACCGGCAGTGGCTGGAGGCCACCGGCCGGTCTTTTTCTTCCATCGGCACTTTTGTTTGCCGGTCGGCACACTTTATTGCCGGTCGGCATAATATGTTGCCGGTCGGCACTGTTTTTTGCCGGAATAGCTTTTTTGGGCAGCCGACCACTGTTCCTCCACTTTATGGAGATATTTTTGGTACGATAATGAAGAATCAGCAGAAGCCACGGGATGGTTAGACGATCAGCCAGATGTAATAGGGGAGTTCCAGTCAGAACAAGGCCCAGGGAACACCTGCATACATTGCTCGTGTCACATTATCGTCCACACAAACTTGCATTCTCATTGATCACACCTGGCATTAACGTGCACATTTCTTGATATTGGCATACCTCTATGCATTGGGCATGCTTGTCACGCATGTTCACTCTTGCATTGCGATGCATTCACTCACCGGCCTGTGTGTGTCAAACTTCCAGAAATCACATTGGATATATGTTGGTAGCATATTGTACTTGTTGCAATTTCTTTCTTTTGCAGGCACGTATTGTATGTACGGTTCAATTGAGGCTGGTGCGACCAGACGAATGCGGCAGGTATCGTATCTCTCCCGTGATGAGATGTGGCGAGGATTGAATAATTTTCCGCATTCTTAACTGCATGAAATGTAGTTGTTGCTTTTGCATTCTGCGTTAAAACTGTTGCATCTATTTGCGAAATACTTGCTTCATTACAGCTTGCTGCATTTGCATGATCTTGAGTTATGTTCGGCTCTCTTGCATATCGCTTTGCATTTTGCCCCCCTGCCTGTATCGGGCACATTCTCTGCTTACTTTGTACGTTTGTCTTAAGTCTTCGGCCTTGTCAAATAATGGGTCGTCTCTGGGCTTTGACATTCACTCCCGTCACTTGTACTTTCGAGTTCTGTCAAAGAGGGGCAACTGTAGGGACACCCAATTTTGACGACTTAAACTAGACGTCCATGAAGCGCTTGGTGATGTTCGCATAATGTGCTCGATTCAAGAGTTTCAGAGTTGCGGCCGTGAGCCCTGCCTCCGGATCGAACCCTCTTTTGTACTTTGCCTCGGTTTGTGAACCAGGCTCGATTTTTCTCTGTTCTTTTTTCCTGAGGGAGGGAGAGGTCCAGTAGACCATCTTCATGTGCCGTGGGCTACATTTTGTGGCCGTTAAGGCCATTTTTGCCCATTTCGGAGCCGGTTTCCCGTTTTTTTGGACCGTTGGCCGTGTGCCTCGGGTTCGGGACCGCCTAACCATCTCCGTTTATTCTAAATTTTGGCATACATCTTATTTTTCCCTTTTGAGGGACACTGGGGTCTGAGAAACCCACTTCGTGGCGAACGCCACTTTCGGTGCTAAAGCCATTTTCGGGACCCGAACTGCCGTTTTGGCCCGAACATTCGTTTTTTGCACGGTTTTCGTTCATTTTTGGCAGTGCCTCTGTTTCATCACCAAGAAGGTCACTGAAGGGTGGGAGGCCAGCAATTGTTGCAGCAAAACCAGTTATATATCCTCCGACGCCCTCCGACGCTCGTTTTTCACACTTCCGGGCTAATGTTGAACACCTTGGGCCCATTTTCTTGAACTTTGAACCACATATTTTGTGATGTACACACATGAGAGGACCCTAAAAGTTGGTGGCGGCCAGTAATTCCACCTGACCCTTTTGAACCCCTCCTCCGGGCTAATGTTGAACCACCTTGGGCCCCAC
>NW_021025869.1:1090941-1110934 GCF_004153795.1 Camellia sinensis
CCCTTTTTCTTGAACTTTGAACCACATTTTTGTGATGTACACACTTGGGAGGACCCTAAAAGTTGGTGGCCGGCCAGTAATTCCACCTGACCCTTTTGAACCCCTCTTTCCAAGCTAATGTTGAACCCCTTGGACCCACTTTCTTGGACTTTTAACCACAGGGTTGTGTTGTACACACATAGGAGGGCACCATCAGTTGGTGGCCGGCCACTAAATCAGCTTGACCCTTTTGACCCCTAGCCGGCCGGCTAGGGGATGTGGCCGGCCGGCCACCTGCAACAAAAATACCTGGCCGGCCGAGATCCTCTCACTGTTCACTTTACAGCTGTAGGGCTTTATCCCCCAGAAAATATCTTTATCCGGGAGATATTTTGTGGGGGAAAGTTTGTATTCCTTTTCCCCCACCTTTACACCCCCTTTTTGGTCCATATAACCAGCATTCCATATCATATTTTGGGGTTAGAAAAAATTGTCTTCAAGCCTCAAGATCCATATCCCCCTCCATCCTTCTCATTTTCCTAAAAATCCTTAAGTCCTACACCTTGTTTTCTTCATCACCACCAAGCTCTACCATCACCACTTCATTTCCAGCAACAAGGAGAGCTTCTCAAAGGCTAAAGGAGCTGCAAATTGGTCCAAGAAGCAACAAAAGCCTTGATCTTCAAGGGTGAGTGACATTTCTCCTCTTTGACTAAAGGAGCTGCAAATTGATCCAAGAAGCAACAAAAGCTTTGGTCTTCAAGGGTAAGTGACACTTCTCCTCTTTTGACCCATTTTCTTGATCCATTTATAAGCCCCACTTGATTTTTGTTTCAAGCTCCGGACCTAACTGAAAGGGGCACTATTTTGAGCTCATTTTCACTTTTCATTAAGGGCTCAACCCTGTTTGAGCCCTCCATGATGCACTTGCTTCATTGATCCTCTTATATGTCATAATCTTGCATGCTACTTTTGGCCCATGAGAAATCTATTTTTGAGCATGATGTAATCTGTGAATGTGCTTATTTTTGGCCCTTCTTAAACATTGTTGAAGGGCCCCTCACCATTTGGTGCCTCCATGTGCCACTTGTAGTTATATCCCTTATTTGGCCCCCATTTTTGCATAAATTACCAACCCCCCTTGCTTCTGTTTTTGGCTTTTTCACAGAACTGAAAGTGGCCTTATTTTGGCCTATACTTCATGTTTCATTAGCATTTTTTTTCTGTTTGGTGATTATTTTGTATACTTCATGTTATAGCACCTTTTCAGCCTCAATCTTGTGCCTTTTTTTTAGCATGTTTTTATATTGATTCGAGGCTTTCCATATAATGTACACATTCATATTTTTGGTCCCTCTTCAATGTTGTAGAAGGAAATTTTTCAGTTTGGATTTTGCTTATATCACTTGCTTCATTACCCCTCTCTTGGCCCCTATTCTTGCATGCCATTTTTGCCCTACTTATGCTTGCTGTTTGGCCATGTTTATAACTGTGAAAGTGCCTTTTTTGGGACTGCCTAGCTTATGTCTTTGCATTACATGTCCATATCGTGCATGTTTGGCATAGCTATAGGCCATTTCGGGTGCCTAAATTCGCATTTCGAGACTATTCCACGCATTTGGTGTCATTTCGCCTCATTTCGGGACTGTTTTCCCCCATATTTTATTGCTGAAATTCCATTAGAATGATTGCTTTCCATTTCTATGTCATTGCATCGCATTCTGTCATTACCTCGGTTTGCGTGCCCGTGTGCACGCATTTCGAGGCACTTCATTTTCATCCGTCGGCATCCTATGTGAGTGTGGTTGAGGCTCACTCATGTTGGTATAAGCCCATATCATGTTTTCATGCCATTGCATCGCATTCTGCCATCGCCTCGGTTTGCGTGCCCGTGTGCACGCATTTCGAGGCACTTCGTTTTCATCTATCGGCATCTTATGTGAGTGTGGCTGACGCTCACTCATGTTGGTATAAGCCCATATCATGTTTTCATGGCATTGCATCGCATTCTGCCATCGCCTCGGTTTACGTGCCCGTGTGCACGCATTTCGAGGCACTTCGTTTTCATCTATCGGCATCCTATGTGAGTGTGGCTGAGGCTCACTCATGTTGGTATAAGCCCATATCATGTTTCTATGTCATTACATCGCATTCTGTCATTGTCTCGGTTTGCGTGTCCGTGTGCACACATTTCGAGGCACTTCGTTTTTATCCGCCGGCATCCAATGTGAGTGCGGCTGAGGCTCACTCATGTTGGTATAAGCCCATATCATGTTTTCATATCATTACATTACATATGTCATTTTCTCAGTTTGCGTGCCCGTGTGCACGCATTTCGAGGCATCTTATTTTCATAACATTGCGCATACTAGGTTGTATCTTAGATCGTATTTTGTCATTTTCTCGGTTTGCGTGCCCGTGTGCACGCATTTCGAGGCATCTCATTTTCATAGCATTGTGCATGCTAGGCTGTATCTTAGTTGCATTCATGCATGTCATGCATATTGCATCGTGTTCGGAATAGGAGTTAGCCCGGGCGCGGGAAACGAGGTGCATTTCGTACTCCGAGTGACAAAATGTATCTCAATTCCTCAGTCACCGACACTCCGGATTATCCATGATGGAGTTAGGTTTTAGCTGTGTTTCATGTGCATTCATCCTATATTGAGTTTTGCATTTCGACTCCTCGGCCATCATGCCTCGGTATGCGTGATTGGTGGCACGAGGATCGAGATATGCATATATTTGTGAAATACATTGCTATGCCCCTTTCCTGCTCTCTGTTGCAGCAAAATGAAGAATCAACAATTTTTCGGAGCTCGGCACGCATTTCAAGAAAAGGTGTAAACAGAGGCTAATCGGGGCATCCCGGTGGATTTCCGCGCGAAACAACCCGAACATGCATCATCCATCAGAAGCAAGGCAGTCCCTGGCTTGCATGCCAGTTTTATTTATTTTCTTAGTTAATTTGTTAATTAATTAGGATTTTGTAATATTTTGGACTGTAATATTCTTTTATTCGGGACTGTAATATTTGGACTGTATTATTTATTCGGACCCTCTGCGCGAGGGCACAACTGTAATAAGTGTGCGTGTGTGTGTTGTATGTCTTCCAACCCCACGTCTTTCTCCCTTTTATTTATCCGCTTACGATGGTTAGATTAGGGCATATTTCAATTAGCATACAGTATGACAGCATGTTTGCATCATTCATCTGTATTGCATACACCGGGCTCGGCGCATCATACTAACTGCATTGTACTCTCAATTCCAAATTGAATACATGATAGTTGTAGCATTTCATATGCCATCTTGGAATAGCCGAGCCTGCTATAGTTGCATTTTGCATGTGTTGCATTAGGCATTTCTGTATACTTAGGTTTCATGCATGATTTCTAATGAGTTTCTGTTTTGGCTTGGAGCACCCGGTAAGCTTTATGCTTTAGCATCCTTGCATGCGTGTGAGTGACTGCCATGAATAGCATGCTTACCATGAGGCTATATGTTTATGTGATATAACTGCCTGAATGCCTGTGGGTGAAGGTTGGGTTGTTTAAATTGGAACAAATCATTGACTGTGAGTTTTAAGCCCACTAGATAGTGGCAAAACCATCTTTTCTAAGCCCACCCGAGGGTGGCAAAATCTGTATTTTAAGCCTACTTGCGAGTAGCAAACCATCTTTCAAAAACAAACATGAAATGTTTTGTTCCAATTCGGGCGACCGAGTCTATACTTATATGCTGTGTGCATCACATAGTAACCTAGGCTAATAACCGGAATAAGGACACACAAAGTTTTCAAAAATAGATATCATGGTTAGTAGAGGCCGATCTTTGATCGGGCGAGCGGGGGTGCTCACGAAGTGACCTTCCCCAATCGTACCCAAGTTCCCGAGCCGAGGCAACTTTGGTGATGACGGACACGTGGCCTTTTGGCACCGAGTCAGGGTTTCCTAAATTTCCCAAAATAAAATATTTAGGTGGCGACTCTGCTTCTGGCAAAGCAGTCCATGTTTGGCACTTCTTTCAAAAAAAATCTGTTTTTCTCAAAACGATTTGCCGGATTTGGACTCTTTGGTTCAGACATAGAACCGTGACTCACAAAAGTCGAGTCTGAGCTGTGGCGAGGCCCCCCACGGCCTTGTTACACCTTGGTTCCCCTATGGAGTAATATCTTGCTTGGCTAAGGTGAGGTGGACATCGTCAGGGATGTTGTACTCCCTTCGGAATTTGGCCAAACCACCAGATGTCTCTACTAAGAATCTATACTTCCCCATATATGTCTTAAGTTATAAATAAATTAAAGTCGAGTGTTAGATCGGTCGAAGATTTGTGCTGAGTAGCTCGGTTGAGCGCTCAAAAGAGTGCCTGGGCAACCTAAGTCTGCAAAATTGAAAAAAAAAAGAGAACAAAGGTGTTAAGCATAGACCGTTGGACCGTACTAAAGAGAAATAAAGGCAAGATACATCAAGTCCTAGCCCGGCTATGTGAAACGCTACGTGTCTTAGCTCGGTTTGTGCGAAGTGCTTTGTTATCTCGGTTTAGGCAAGGTACTCAATAGTTCGGTATGTTCAAAGGCATTTGTTATCTCGGTTTGCACAAGGATTTGTTAGCCCGGTTGAGCTTCTATGGGCAGCTTTCTTAGTTTGGTCTAAAAATTAAGAATGTTGGTTTCGCCCCGAGACATAGCTCGGTCGGAATTAAGGTTTCCCAGTACACTATTGTACAGCCCTAGTCCGGTTCATTAGCTCGGTTAAGGAGAGTATTGTACTTTGGCTTGTTGAGACTAATGGGGTAGCATGAAGTATTAGTTCGGTTGGATAGTCTGCCTAATTCAGCTTTAACTACAAACAACTTTCTAGTCCGGTTGCATCATAATTTTGGATCGAAAACCAGTGTTCTACAGGATATTACATGTATTCGAGTGTTCTATTTGCTAAGTTTTTCCAGAAATATACAAATCAAGCAGAAAGAAAGTGTTTCGCAAAAACACAAACCTAAAGCTGTGGATTAAGCAAATGCGAAAAACAAGGAAAGCAAGGCAGGTTTGAGTAGCTTACCAGGACGAGAAGATAAGAGAAACGACAGCAAAACCACGAAGCTTCTTCGAATGCAGATCAAAGAACTCAGCAAGCTCAGAAGCTTAGGAACGAGAGGGAGAGAAGAGGAAGTGAATAGTGCAGTGCTTGATCCAAATGAAGAATTTTTGTTTTGATACAAAGGAACAAAGGCAGGAACTGTTCAAATTACGCGAAGTACGAGGGCGGCGTGACAGCTGCCTTTAGCCAATCAGAGCGTGCCACGTGTCATTGAAATGAGAATCGATTCAGTTGTTGTGATTGAAGGGACGTTTTGACCGGATAAGCTGAGCCCGGTATGGAATTTAGTTCGGCTGGAAAGGCTTAAGAGTTTTAGCTCGGCTGGAAAGACTAAAGGGGATTAGTTCGGCTGAAAAGGCTGAAACTTTTTTAGCTCGGCTGGGGACAGGTAATCCCTATCATGCTTTGAAGATAGAATTAAGGGACAATTGAGAGGGTAATTTATATGAAAATTGGGCCGAGTTGGGTAATGAGCCGTTATGGGCCACAGTGCGAAGGGCTGAGTAAAAAGGCCATGAAGTTACTCCGACCCAAGAGAGGTGTAAAGTTACTCCGGTCCCAAGGAGGTTAGCTCGGTCACCATACTAAAACTTATACCTGTTATGGCGCAGTATGGTTAGCTCGGTCTAAACCGAGCTAAACCTTGCTAAAAGTTAGCTCGGTTTAGACTTACCACGGTTTGTATAGGAGGAACTGAGGTAAGGGCAGTAAAAGGACGAACCGAACTAAGGATAGTTCGGTCTGTTCTACGACTAAGCATAGCCATGCGCACCTCGGCCACATTGGAGTCCAACCATGGTAAAATCATCTCACTTGGTTTAAACAGTGAGGGGGGTGTTGGAGGATAGGCATTATCTTTCAGAAGTATTTATCCTAGGAGGACTCTACATGGAGGAGTAAGAGGCCTACTTGGATTGTGCCACACGGAACCTATAAAAGCTCACAAACATCACCTATGGAGAGGTAACAACAACTTTGATTCCTGAATACACAAAGCTTTTGTCTACTTGTCTATTTTGCTAACTTAGGCATCGGAGGGGTTTCCGGCACACACCCGTCGACTAGCTCACGTTTGTGTTTTCAGGGAGTAAAGCGACGATGTTTGGAGGAACACGGACTTGATCAACAGGATTATACGAGAAAGTTTATCTCTTTCCCATACAATTGGCGCCGTCTGTGGAAAAGTCAGACTAGAACAAAACCTCTTGATCAAGCTTTTCCTCTTTAAAAGCAATGGCGCACAACGAAGATTTTCCGCAGTCCGCCATCGACGGACAAACACCAGAAGGGGGTGCAAGGCGCAAAGGCCTACCTTCTATCCCTCCCATGGCAGACTTTAATAACCAATATCACATATCTCATAACCACTAGTCACATATCTAATAACCAATATCACATATCTCATAACCACTAGTCACATATCTAATAACCAATATCACATATCTCATAACCACTAGTCACATATCTAATAACCAATATCACATATCTCATAACCACTAGTCACATATCTAATAACCAATATCACATATCTCATAACCACTAGTCACATATCTAATAACCAATATCACATATCTCATAACCACTAGTCACATATCTAATAACCAATATCACATATCTCATAACCACTAGTCACATATCTAATAACCAATATCACATATCTCATAACCACTAGTCACATATCTCATAATTAACGTTTTTTTGCTCATAACCATACCACTTTGATCATAACCAACATCGCATGTCTCATAACCACCAGTCATATATCTCATAACTAATATCTTTTTACTCATAACCACACCACTTTGATTATAACCAACATCACATATCTCATAACTACGACCCACATGAATCATAACTACATCTCATAACCAGCCTCTTTGAGTTATAACCAACATTACATATCTCATAACCACTAGTCACATATCTAATAACCAATATCACATATCTCATAACCACTAGTCACATAACCAATATCTCATAACTCATAACCATTAATACATATAGCATAATCAAACACCCTTTGACACCACTTTGCTCATAACCATTACCCACATATCTCATAACCACTAACACATATAGCATAACCAAACACCCTTTGACACCACTTTGCTCATAACCATTACCCATATATCGCATAACCACTAACACATATAACATAACCAAACACCTTTTGACACCACTTTACTCATAACCATTACCCACATACCTCATAACCACTAACACGTATAGCATAACCACACACCCTTTGTGTCACGACCTAAACTCGCCCCTATAGGTTTAGCATCGTAACCGGCCAGTAATCTGTGATTAGCAAAAGCCTGCTTAACAGCAAAGACAATAGTACAGAGTAAGGGGCTGGCGGAAGCCAATAAGTAATAAAAAGATGTTCAATGAGCTGTGAAAAATGTGAATGGGAAAAGACTTTTATGGACAAAATCACATTCAAAGCCATAAGCATATACACATACCAGATACACATAGCATACAGGTTAAGGACTTGATCCCTTTACCATAACTGTACAATCAAGTCTTAAACATTCGATACATAACAGAAACAAAATGGTGAATCTAGAACACCTCAAAAACAGCCTTGGCTTGAGCAGACTCAGGACCTCGAAGTAAGGCACAACGGTCGACTAGACAAAACATGAGCTTAACTCGACGCTTCTAGCTTTGGTCTGGTGCCTGGTCACCTACATACATATATAAACTGTGAGCTAAAGCCCAATGAATGACAAATGTGTAAAGAGGTTAAGAATGCTGTCCTTACAGTCTTTAAAACAATCGATTAGTACTAAAACATTTTCAATCAATATCATTTGTCAATCAATCATTCAATTCGATCAAGTCGATCCATCATGTTCATGAGTCCTACGTGGTACATCCAATAGCAACAATACACTAGGTCTTAAAAGACCGAACAATGAATTGATGGCCATCATACAATAACAATAGTTCCAAGATTTGGAACTGACAGAGATCTCTGTAACAATAACGATAACAATATCAATACAATAGCAATATGCTATAGATGCCACAAATACGGTTCAAATAGGATCATCATTCAATCGATAAAAAGTATCATTTCATAAGCGATATGATTTATCAATCAGAAAATAAACACGATTGAACATATCTTACAACAGTGTTACTCATAGCTTACTGGGCTATGGGCAGGCTAGACAGCGCCCCTGGGTGCCAAACCTACACAGTTGCAGAACGAACACACATAATAAATTACAAACTCGGGATTAATAACTTAGCCCCTAACTTGATTTGGTGTGGTTCTATATCAATATCCTCAATTAAGATGCCTTAAACATGGCCTAGGAATGCCTAGAATGGAATGAGGATGTGAAAATGTACTTTAGAACACTTTTAAAAATTTGCTAAAAACAGGGGTCTTGCTCGAGCGTGGACTCCTTCGCTCGAGCGAGCTTACCAAATGAGAGAGGTCACTCGAGGGTATACTCCTTCGCTCGAGCGATTTGCAAAAATGTGAAAAGTACTGGTTACCAAAATTCTCCGCTCGATGCTCACTCGAGCGTGAGACACAGCTCTTCGCTCGAGCGTAGGCCTCGTCGCTCAAGCGTGCATCTGCACACACAAAAACCTAAGAGCTTGCAATTTACGCTCGAGCCAGTATTCCGTCGCTCGAGCGAGAGTCTGACAATAAAGGTGGTCGCTCGAGCGAGGAAGCCAAATTCTGAATTTTCCAGATCTGCTTCCAAAGCTCAAACCAAGAATCCAACATGCCAAAACTCAATCTTTTGGGCCAATTTTCTAGAAAATACTTCGAAACTCATAATACCACATGTTTTAAAGACTATTTCATAAAATTAAGGCCCCAAAGTATGCCAATTGAACACAAATTCAACCCAAAATTCAAGAACATGATGTAATTATGTCATGCATGTATTTATTTGAATTCATAGCTTCTAATGCATGATCCCAAGGGACATTCTTTTCAAAAACATGATGAATTCGTAGATTACAACTATAATCTAGGCATGCATGGAAGAATTTCATGCAAAATAACTTCAAAACTCCATGATATGGACATGCATACATGAATTAACATTTCTTAAGCTTAAATCTCATAACTCAAGGTTCAATTCACTTGAATTCATAGGTGATTCAACTTAAATTCAAGACTAGGGACTAGATTTCTTACCTTAGATGTTCAATTAGACTTTAGGTGCTAAATTCTTGAGCAAGATGGACAAGTGCTCAAAGTTTCTTCAATTTCCTCAAATTTCAAGCTATTCTCTAGTTGAATCAAATTTTCTCCTACTCTCTCTCACTCACGTTTTTGCTCAAGGAGGTGGAAGGTAGATGATGCCAAACATATAAGGCACCAAACAAATGGCCTTGAAAAGACCCACTAATGGCAAAAGTGTAAATAACTTAGGCTCAATTAATTTAGCATTATTTATTCTAATTTAATCATTCCAAATAGAATTTTAATTAAGCCTACCATAAAATTGTATAAATCTTAATTAGCATATAACCCAAGTCAATTTCTGAATCGGTTGCCGATAAATCTTTCAATTCGCAATATAGAATCAAATCACAAACAGATCTTCCTATATCAAACAGATAAGAATGTAATTAAAATACATACTCTTGTAATCAATTTAGGATTTCATCTTAATCAATTACTTAACACGCTTAATCATGAATTAATGCTAATCAGAGGTGATGGTTGTCACAGTCTTCCTTCCTTACAAAGAGTTTGATCCTCTAAACTCGAATTACATTCATTTTGGAAGAACACTAGATTCAGGGGAAACAAATCAGGATATCTTTTCACCATATCGTCTTCCCTTTCTCAAGTCGCATAAACGCCACCATGATTTTTCCAATCCACTTTCACTAACGGGATTTCTTTATTTCTCAACTTCTTGATTCATCGATTTACAATCTGAATAGGCCATTCTTCATAAGTGTAATCATCACTCAATATGACACGAATAGGCTCAATAACATGGAAGGGATCCCGAAGATAATCTCTCAACATTGAAATATGGAAGACATTATGTATATGCTCAATTTCAGGAGGAATCGCTACTTGGTACGCCACTGGATTGATCTTTTCAATGATTTCATACGGCCCAACATATCTCGATGCTAGCTTACCCTTAGCCCCAAAACGAGTATGTCCTTTCATTGATGTCACTTTAACAAAAACATGATCACCCGCTTCATATTCCCTGTCTAGCCTTCATACATCCGCATAACGTTTCTGTCGGCTTTGTGCGGTTTTCAATCTTTGTTGAATCAGTTGCATCTTTTTCGTGGTCTTTTTTACAATCTCGGGCCCAAGGAAAGGCCCATCTCCAACCTCTACCTAGCAAATAGGAGACCGACATTTTCTTCCATATAAAGCCTTGAAAGGTGCCATACTAATGCTCGAGTAAAAACTGTTATTGTAAGGAAATTCGGCTAACGGCAAATGATTTTCCCAATTTTCTTGAAAATAAAGAACACACATACGTAGTAAGTCTTCCAGAGTCTGGATTGTTCTATCTGTCTGGCCATCTGTCTGAGGATGGTATGCACTACTCAATCTCAATTCGGTACCCAATGCCGTTTGTAGACTTTGCCAAAATCTTGATGTAAATTTCGAGTCCCTATCAGAAACAATAGACATAGGTACTCCATGCAATTTGACAATCTTATCAATATAAATTGTAGCCAATTTGTCCGCATTATAAATTGTTTTGACAGGTAAGAAGTGAGCAGATTTAGTCAATTGATCAACAATAACCCAAATTGAGTCCATACCTCTACTGGAGTGAGGCAACCCAACAATGAAACCATAGTAATATGTTCTCATTTCCACTTCGGTATTGGTAAGGGCTAAAGTAAACTTGCAGGGCGTTGATGTTCAGCTTTGACTTGTTGGCAATGTAGGCATTTCGACACAAACTCGGCAATTTCTTTCTTCATTCCCGACCACCAGAAATTAAATTTCAAGTCTTGGTACATTTTTGTATTTCCTAGATGGATAGAAAGTTTTGAACTGTGGCCTTCTTGCAAAACTCGCTTTTTCAATTCAGGGTCACTTGGTACATACATCCTCCCCTGAAATTTCAACATATTGTTTTCAAATTTAAAGTCCGGCCTTGGTTTGGATTCCGGTTCATCAATGATCTTTTTCCGAAATTCATCTTGTCGTTGCTTCTCTTTACTCTCCTCAATAAGTGCCGGTTAAGCAGAAATAACAGTTAATGTCCACCTTGTTCGCAGAAAACAATCTTAACTTTAAATTTCTCAAGGTCACGTAGCAGTTCCTTCTGTCCAGTGAGCAAACAGGCTAAGTTCCCGATTGATTTCCGACTAAGTGCTTCAGCAACAGTGTTAGCTTTTCCCGGATGGTACCAAATTTACAAGTCATAATCCTTTATCAACTCTAACCATCTTCGCTGTCTCATGTTCAACTCTTTTTGTGTAAAGAAATATTTTCAACTTTTGTGATCGGTGTACACTTCACATGTTGCCCCATATAAGTAGTGGCGCCAAATTTTCAATGCAAACACTACTGCAGCAAGTTCTAAGTCATGAGTTAGGTAGTTCTTCTCATGTGGCCTCAGTTGTCGGGAAGCATACGCAATAACTTTACCATTCTGCATTAATACACATCTCATACCCTTATAAGAAACATCACTAAAAATAATAAATCTATCCGTACCTGAGGGTAGGGTGAGAATTGGTGTAGTCACAAGTCGAGTCTTCAATTCTTGGAAAGGTGATTCTCTCTGATTAGTCCAGTCAAATGATATTCCCTTTTGAGTCAACTAAGTCAATGGCAGAGCAATTTTGGAAAAATCTTTCTCAAACCACCTGTAGTACCCGGCTAAACCCAAGAAACTCCGAACTTCAGTAACATTAGTCGGTCGAGGCCAATTCACCACTGCTTCAATCTTCTGTGGGTCAACTGAAATGCCATTCTTACTAATCACATGCCCCAAAAACATGACATTATCAAGCCAAAATTCACACTTTGTTAGTTTTGCATACAGTTTCTATTCTCTTAAGGTTTGTAAAGCAATTCTCAAATGATGTTCATGTTCCTCCTTACTCTTGAAATAAATCAAAATGTCATCTATAAAAACAACCACAAATTCATCGAGGAATGGTTTGAAGATTATGTTCATAAGATCCATAAATGCAGCAGGCGCATTAGTAACTCCGAAAGGCATAACAAGAAATTCATAATGCCCGTTCCTCGTTCGGAAGACAGTCTTTTCAATGTCCCCTACTTTTACTTTTAACTGATGATATTCGGATCTAAGGTCAATTTTGGAGAAAACCTGAGCACCTTGCAATTGGTCAAATAAATCATCAATATGAGGCAGTGGGTATTTGTTTTTCACTGTCACATTGTTCAATTCACGGTAGTCAATACAAAGCCTTAATGAGCCATCATTCTTTTTCACAAATAAAACTGACGCGCCCCACGATGAAGTACTGGGCCTGATAAACTTCTTATCCAACAGTTGCTGAATTTTTAATTCTTTTAATTCGGTAGGTGTCATTCTGTACGGAGCTTTGGAAATCGGCTGTGTACCCAGTAACACCTCAATGGTGAACTCGATCTCCCTATCGATCAAATTCCCTGGCAAATCATCTAGAAAAACATCTGGGAATTCTCTGACTATAGGAATACTGTCTACATTAGTTTTAGTATCAGCAAGTACAATCAATATGCAACATAAATACCCTTTACACCCCTTTTTAATCAATTTGAATGCTTTCACGGACGAAATCAGATATGGGGAAGGTACAACACCAACTCCGTTAAACACAAATTCAGGCAATCCAGGTGGACGAAAAATAACTTGTTTCGTTACATAGTCAATGGAAGCATGATATTTTATTAACCAGTCCATTCCCAAAATTACATCAAAATGATCAAGATTCAATGGCAGTAAATCAACATACAAAAGGACATCTCCAATCACAATTTCACATGCAGGATACACATAAGCACGAGTCATAGATCCCCCAGCAGGTGAAGATATAGCTAACAAATAGTTCATGGGTTCCAATGGTCTATTTAACTTTCGTGCAAAAGCATACGAGACAAACGAATGTGTAAACCCCGAATCAATCAAAATATAAACATTTTGGGCACAAATTGAAAGTATACCTGACACAATTGTCTCGGTATTCTGCACGTCTCCTGGTACAAGTGCAAGCACTCGGCCTTGCCTCAAAGGTTCTTTTCCGGTAACTTTGAGATTGGGTTTTGGTGTAGCAGTTGAAGCTATGGCACTTGCCACAGGTTTACTGAGATTCTGGGAAGCGAGTGGACAATCTTTAACCATGTGGCCCACTTTGCCACATTTGTAACAAGCACTAGAAATTATGTAACACACCCCTTTGTGTCTCTTGCCGCATTCTGAACAAGGCAGTATAGAATTGTTGCCCTGGCTAGAACTACTCGATGACCCAATGTTTTGCTTCTTGTTCAATGAACTATTTCGACCTTTCTTAAAGTTAAAGCCCTGCCTCTTACCTCGCCACTCAGTCGCTGGCGTTTTAGTTTGTTTCAATGCTGCCACATTCGTCTCGGCTATTATTGCTCGGTCAAGAACATCCACATATTTGAGTAGTTTCAAGACATTGATTCGATCAAGTATCTCTACATTGAGCCCGCCTTCAAACTTCTTGGCCTTTTTATAATCAGTGTCAACCATGTGTGGTGCATATCGGGCGAGTTCGGTGAACTTTGATTCATACTCGGCTACTAAGATGGTGCCCGACTTTAATTGCTCAAATTTAGTCACTTTGCGGTCCCCGACACACCGAGGGAAGTATTTCTCATAAAAAGCTTCCTTGAATTAGGTCCAGGTCATGGCATTGTTAGTATCACGTATAAGCATCCACCACCGTCTGGCCTCTTCTTGCAATGTAAATGTAGCCAGTAAGACTTTGTGTGCCTCGGAACAGGGAAATACTTCGAACAGCTTTTCAGTTTCTAATACCCATGCTTCAGCCTTTAGTGGCTCAAGACCTCCTTGAAATGTTGGCGGCTTCATTTTGTTAAACTTTTGCGTCAAGGCAATCACATCATCATTAATATTTAGTTCTGGCTGTACTGGAGGAAGTGGTAGCTATTGGTTCTGTTGTTGCCTTAGAGCCTCAGTCAACAGTTCAACCATTCTTTCCAACCTTGTCATTCTTGCTTCAGATGATTCAGATTCATCGGCATTTCTTGCATTCTCCATTGCACTATACACAATACAGTAATAATAAACATAGGAAAGGTTGCTTATTTATGCACATTAACACATACATACATACCATGACCACAGATACTTTCTAATGCTCATGCAATGTCCTAATTACTTTTCTAGGACATCTTATAGCTCATTTGGACACGTGTGCGGTATAACTCGTGCTCTGATACCACTCTGTCACGACCCAAACCCGCCTCTATAGGTTTAGCATCGTAACCGACCAATAATCCGGGATTACCAAAGGCCTGCTTAACAGTAAAGACAATAGTACAGAGTAAGGGGCTGGCAGAAGCCAATCAATAATAAAAAGATGTCTAATGAGCTGTGAAAAATATGAATGGGAAAAGACTTTTATGGACAAAATCACATTCAAAGCCATATGCATATACACATACCAAATACACATAGCATACAGGTTAGGGACCTGATCCCTTTACCATAACTGTACAATCAAGTCTTACACTTTCGATACATAACAGAAACAAAAAGGTGAAACTAGAACACCCCAAAAACAACCTTGGCTTGAGCTGACTCGGGACCTCGAAGTGAGGCACAATGGTCGGATGGACAAAACATGAGCTTAACCCGACGCTTCTAGCTTTGGTCCGGTACCTGGTCACTTACATACATATATAAACCGTGAGCTAAAGTCTAGTGAATAACAAATGTGTAAAGAGGTTAAGAATGATGTCCTTACAGTCTTTAAAATAATCGACTAGCACTAAAACATTTTCAATCAATATCATTTGTCAATCAATCATTCAATTCGATCAAGTCGATCTATCATATTCATGAGTCCTACGTGGTACATCCAATAGCAACAATACGCTAGGTCTTAAAAGACCAAACAATCAATTGATAGCCATCATACAATAACAATAGTTTCAAGATTTGGAATTGACAAAGATCTCTGTAACAATAATGATAACAATATCAATAACAATAGCAATATGCTATGGATGCCACGAATGCGGTTCAAAATAGGATCATCATTCAATCGATAAAAAGTATCATTTCATAAGCGATATGATTTATAAATCAGAAAATAAACACGATTGAACATATCTTACAACAGTGTTACTCACAGATTACTGGGCTATGGCCAGGCTAGACAGCGTCCCTGGGTGCCAAACCTACACAGTTGCAGAATGAACACACACACACTCAATTACACACTCGGGATTAATAACTTAGCCCCTAACTTGATTTGGTGTGGTTCTATATCAATATTCTCAATTAAGATGCCTTAAACATGGCCTAGGAATGCCTAGGATGGAATGAGGATGTGAAAATGTACTTTAGAACACTTTTCAAAATTTGCTGAAAACAAGGGTCTTGCTCGAGCGTGGACTCCTTCGCTCGAGCGAGCTTACCAAATGAGAGAGGTCGCTCGAGCGTGGCTCCTTCGCTCGAGCGATCTGTAAAAATATGAAAAGTACTGGTTGCTAAAATTCTCCACTCGATGCTCGCTCGAGCGTAAGACACAGCTCTTCGCTCCAGCGTAGGTCTCATCGCTCGAAAGTGCGTTTGCACACGCAAAAACCTGAGAGCTTGCAATTTACGCTCGAGCCAGTATTCCGTCGCTCGAGCGAGAGTCTAACAACAAAGGTGGTCGCTCGAGCGTGGAATCTCTCGCTCGAGTGAGGAAGCCAAATTCTGGATTTTCTAGATCTGCTTCCAAAGCTCAAACCAAGAATCCAACATGCCAAAACTCAATCTTTTGGGCCAATTTTCTGGAAAATACTTGGAAACTCATAATACCACATGTTTTAAAGACTATTTCATAAAATCAAGGCCCCAAAGTATGCCAATTGAACACAAATTCAACCCAAAATTCAAGAACATGATGTAATTATGCCATGCATGCATTTATTTGAATTCATAGCTTCTAATGCATGATCCCAAGGGACATTCTTTTCAAAAACATGATGAATTCTTAGATTACAACTATAATCTAGGCATGCATGGAAGAATTTCATGCAAAATAACTTCAAAACTCCATGATATGGACATGCATGCATGAATTAACATTTCTTAAGCTTAAATCTCATAACTCAAGGTTCAATTCACTTGAATTCATAGGTGATTCAACTTAAATTCAAGACTAGGGACTAGATTTCTTACCTTAGATGTTCAATTGGACTTTAGGTGCTAAATTCTTGAGCAAGATGGACAAGTCCTCAAAGTTTCTTCAATTTCCTCAAATTTTAAGTTGTTCTCTAGTTGAATCAAATTTTCTCATACTCTCTCTCACTCACGTTTTTGCTCAAGGAGGTGCAAGGTAGATGATGCCAAACATATAAGGAACCAAACAAATGGCCTTGAAAAGACCCACTAATGGCAAAAGTGTAAATAACTTAGGCTCAATCAATTTAGCATTATTTATTCTAATTTAATCATTCCAAATTGAATTTTAATTAAACCTACCATAAAATTGTATAAATCCTAATTAGCATATAACCCAAGTCAATTTCTGAATCAATTGCCGATAAGGCTTTCAATTCGTAATTTAGAATCAAAACACAAACAGATCTTCCTATATCAAACAGATAAGAATGTAATTAAAATACATACTCCTGTAATCAATTTAGGATTTCATCTCAATCAATTACTTAACACGCTTAATCATGAATTAACGCTGATCAGAGGTGAGGGTTGCCACACTTTGACACCACTTTAGTCATAACCATTGCCCACATATCTCATAACCAACATCACAATTAACATAACTATTAATCACATATCTCATAACCACACCACTTTGATCATAACCAACATTACATATCTCATAACTACTAATCACATATCTCATAACCAAACACCCTTTAGCTTATAACTATACCACTCTGCTCATAACCAGATTCACATATCTCATAATCACTAATCATATATCTCATTACCTTTACCCACATATGTTATAACCACATCTCATAACTAGCACCCTTTGTTTCATAATCAATATCATATATATCATAACCACTAATCATATATCTCATAACCACTACCCATATATAGGGGTGTAAATTTGGCCCATGAGCTCGAGGCACACCCCAAGTCCGTTCGCGCCCTGGGTAGGCCCAACCAGGCTCGAGCTTAAGCCCAACCTAAGACCCTAGGCTATGTGTTCTAGAGCCCGGCCCAGCCCGACCCGACCCTGGTGTGTTATGGAGTGTGACCCATCCCGTGAGCTCAGCCCGAAATTTTCTTCCCCATCTGGCTCAACCCAACCCCAACGGCTCCCTGCCCCCCTTGTTAGTGCAATGGTCAAAAATTTAAAACAAAACAATTTGAAAGAGTCATATAACTGTTAATTCCACCAACAAGCAATTTTATTTATTTTTTATTTATATATATATATATATAAATTAACCCCTCCCTTCTAAGTCCTATAAATACCACCATTCTCACATTTTATTTCTCACAAACAAATCTGTCTCTCAAACTCTTATTCTCTCTGAACTCTCAACTCTCTCAATTAATTTTGAAGTGTCATCCCTAAGTGACAATTGCAATTGATCACCTATCTCTATTTTATATTTATTTTTAGTCATAGTATCTTCATTAAAAATAATACAAATAATAATATACAAACAATATACTTTTTAAAATATCTATATACACTTATAGACATATATATATATATATATAATTTAATTAAATTTTAATAAAAAATATGCTGAAAAAAATTATTTATGACGTGATTTTATTTTGTTTTACTAAATAATTTTTTTCCTAAATTTTTTTCGTAACTTTTCTTCATTTTTTTCCCCACTCAATTTTCTTTCCCTTGATTTGTCCTAGTTGAGCCTGAGCTCTCACTACAAGAAAAGTTGGCTTAAAAGATGGAAGCATTTGCGGCGGCACACTTGCTGTCTCAAAAAGTCACTTTTTGAGACGGCACAACTTGCTTTCGCGAAAAAAGGTAGTTTTTGCGATGACATTATTTACTGTCGTAGAAAAATAGAGTATTTGCAATGGCAGAAATTACTGTCGCAAAAAAGGACAGTATTTGCAATGGCAGAGATTGTTGTTGCGAAAAAATAAAGTTTTTGCAACAGCACCAACTGTTGTCGCAAAAAAAAAAAAGTGAGTTTTTTGCGACTATAATAGGTACCATTGCAAAAAAAAAAAAAATAATAATAATAAAATAAAATATTGTGTCTTTGAGACAACTTCATAAATATACAGTCACAAAATAGTTTGAATAAATACAACGGTATTTTTCTGTCGCAAAAAAATTTAAAAAAAGCAACGTCGTCTAATTGTTTTAATATAACATTTCTCTCCTCACCAATTTTTTCATCTTCCTATCTCTCTGTCTCTGTCTCTTCTCTTTCTCTCTTTCACTCATCACTCTTCTTTCTCTGTCTGTCTGTCTGTCTCTGTGTGTGTGTGTGTGTGTCTTTCGCTCATCGCTCTTCTCTCTCATCTGTCTTCTCTCTCTCGTTCATCTCTCTATCTCTCTCATCTTTTTTCTCTCTCTATCTCTCTCACTCATCTCTCTATCTCTCTCGCTTATCTCTCTTCTTTCTCTTTTTGCTCATCTGTCTTCTCTCTCTATCTCTTTCTTTTTCTATGTCTCTCTCTCGTTCATCTCTTTTCGCTCTCTTTCTCTCTCTTTTTGTCTATCTCTTGCTCATCTCTTGTTTCTCTTTATTTTTCTGTCTCTTTCTCTCTCTCTCTCTTTTTCTCTCTCTGTCTCACTCTCTTTCACTCATCACTCTTCTCTTTCTCTTTCTCTCTCTGTCTGTCTGTCTGTCTGTCTCTCTCTTCCTCATTGTGTTCACCTTGCTCACTCTCCCTCTCTCCTCTTCTCTATTTATCGAGCTCTCTTTCGATTTATCTAGATACTATAAGAAAATGCACTTTTAGCGACCACTTTGTGTCTCTCTCGCTCATCACTCTATCTCTCTCTCTCTCTCTATCTCTCTTCTCTGCCTGTCTCTCACTCTCTCTCTCTCTTACCACCTATATCGTTTACCATCTTCTCCACTACTACAAATGCCATTCCACTACCACCACTGCTACCACTGTTGCCACTCCACCTTTACGACTATCATTATTACCACAATCGCCACCACTCCATTACCACCACTACTACTACTATTATCTCTCTTCCACCACTGCTACTCTATCTCCTTTACGACTACCACAACTTCACCACTAATCTCCTTCGCCATCACCACCACTATCACCTCTTATCCACTACCTTCACCACTACTGTTGCTCCCTATCCTTTACTAAAAAAAAATTAGTTTCTGATTTTTAGTAACAAAAGAAATGGGTTTTAGAAAAATATTTTTCATTGACCACAAAAAATTAACTTTGTTTTAATAGAAAATATTTTTCATTAAAATATTACCCCTACTTCTGTCAAATAACAAAAAATAATAATAATTTTTTATTCATTAAAATAACAATGAAACAAATAAATTTTCAATATTAGTAATTAAAAGAAAATGAAAAATAAAAAAAAAATTCACTAACCATAAAAAAATTTATTTTAACAAAAAATAAATTTTATTGTCGTTGCAAAAAAAAAGAGTCGTTTTACTGTTTAAATATTGATGGAAATCAAAAAATATATATAAATAAAAATTAAAATATATATATATATTTTTTTCCATTCCCGCTCGGTTCCCCCCCATTTTTTTCCATTCTTGTTCT
>NW_021025869.1:1143726-1170984 GCF_004153795.1 Camellia sinensis
CATAATTTTTATTCCGCTGCGTTATACTTTGTTTACATATCAAATCTCATTTTGTCCTATTTTTCAATTCCAATAGTCAAACTCTTTGCATCTTCATTCAAATTGAAATGTAACCCTTAGTTTGATGTTAAATTACTTAATAGGAAATTATCATGTGATCCTCACATGAGACATTTTTTCTCCTTCTCTTCTTCCCACTTTTTCTGTCTATTATATTTTGTACATCTACCGCCATAGGACACCCATTTCCTACTATTATATTTTCTCGCGACCCGCACCCATTTCTTTCTACACATGGTCACCGCACATCCCTTTTCCACTACCTATGTTCCTTTTCCACCTGATCTTCACCACCTATCACCACCCCTTATTTGTCTACCAATCCCACCTTTCTCTACTAGATAATGCTATAGTCCAACCATGGAAGATGTGTTTTGTGGTGGTAGGTTTAGAAAATATGATAGAGAAAGAAAATACTATGAAAAAGTAGAAAAGAGAATAAAATTACATTTTTGCCCTTAAAATATCTCACGTGAAGATCATATAATAATTTATGTTAGGCAATTTAACACCAAATTAATGTCATCTTTACCCTACAACTTAACCCAAAATGTAAGGGATTGACTATTATAATTGAAAGTGAAGGACCAAAGTGGAATTTAATGTAAAATACAATGGTGCAAAGTGTAATTTATCCTAATTTTGAGTAATGAATTTAACATTAGATTAACGGAAGGATCACATTACAATTTGACCAAAGATATAAATGAGTCAACTATTACAATTGAAAAATGTGTGACCAAGATAGAATTTAGTTTAAAGTATAAGAATGCATAGTGTAATTATCCATTTGAGAATTTCAAATTGTAGTTATTATGAGATCTCCAACATTATTAGGTATTTTACAAAAATATACATCCATACAAAATATAATATATAAATTCTATATATATGCGAAAAATAATAATAATAAATGCTAGCCATTTTTGTGCAAATTAAAAGGAGAATGCTAGTATCCCTATAGTCTTATTCTAATATAGCTCTTATTATGATGTGGATTATATTGGAGATAAATTTGATTCACATATTTTAAACACTTTATTAAATATTGTTTCATAACTCCGTGGCGGCATGGTTGAATATAATTACTAGTGGCATACAAACAAAATTTATAAATAATAAATTTATGGGCAAATTACATTTTACATTTTTATATTTTGCATTGGTATTTGGCAACAGTTTTTTTTGATTTTTTTGAGCCAAAATTTACAAAATAACAAAATAGGTTAAAATAGTCAACAAGACAAAATGTCACATTAAACTCATAATCATTTTTTTTTTTCTCATAAACATCATATCCAACTACAAAAAAATTATACTATCTTCCTGAACACAAAAAAATTTAGTCTACTAAAATAATCAAAAACTAAAATAGTACCTTTCCAAACACCCACTGTCTCCTAACTTTTTAATTACCTTAGTTAATCTCTTATACTTCGAGTCAACTTACAATTAGTTCCAGTTGAATAACACAGGCCAGCTCTACTTTTTCCAAAATCCAAAGCAAGCTTTTAATATATGACCTCTTATTAGGGCTGGGCGTAGGGTTATCCGACCCGCTCAAACCGCCCTATCCGATTCAAACCGCACACGTATAGGCGGTTTCGCAAACACAATGCGGACAGATGCGATTTGAAAAATGACATAATACTTGTTACGGACAGATTGTGAGTTTAACCCGCACCCACAAGGATCCGCTTGCACTTAGAATTTAAAAAATAAATATATAAATAAATTTACACTGCTGATTTCATTCATCCTATTCTAGATGTTTTTGGCCAAACACACCAAACTCTAATTTCACGATACAAAAAGAAATGTAGTACAAAACATTGTTTTTGAATGTTTTTGTTTTACTTTGTTTTTGTTTGCTCTGTGAACATTGAAGGAAATTAAATCTACTTCTTCATAGAGGAGAAATTGAATATGTTAATTACTTTCGAAATTGAAATCAATATATTATAGTGAATCTGGAAATTGAAATTGAATCTACAAATTGAAAAAAGTCCAATCCACAAACTGGTCGCAATCGTCCGCACATCCGTGAACCCTATTCGCACAAATCGCAACCCGCACTACAGGAGGTTGCGGGTTGAATTTTTCCCAAACCGCATACATGCGGGCGGGTCCAAACCAATCCGCAAACTGTCCAAAACCGAACAATGAACATCCCTACTCGTTGCTTTGCTATGGTGTACCATAGATTTCAGCCAAATTCCACTGTTTATGCCTTTAATTGCACGATTTTTCCGTTTCAGAAAATATTTATTTCTTTAATTACTTGGTCTAAATAAATCCGTTTAAGACTAGGTTATTTTCCAAGCTTGTTCGGTATTTCATATCTGAACAAAATGAATATATTCGACTCTGTGTTTCAATAAGTTTTAAATTTAGAGCATGTTTGATACGAAAGAATAGAATGAAGTGAGAATAGACTACATGGTAGAATGGAATGGAATGTCCATTCCCATTCCGTATTTGGTTGTGTCAGGTCCAGTCCATGATAAATAAACTCGAATAAAGATAATAAATAAAAAAAAGATTAATGAACAAGGTAAAAAGGGGTCTTTCCCGTATATATACATGTAAATCATTCAATACATGAGGTTTTCAAGTACAATATGAAATTTGAAAGCACTAACTATTAAATGAAACTATGATACCTTAGACTTACATTAATAAAAGAAAAATCTTGTAACTCTTAATACACATATGACATTCCGTCAGATAAAGGCCTTGTGGCCACAATCAAAAGAGCTCCTCCAGCTCGTACTCATCTTCCACGCCATGAGATGGTTGTGGTTCACCGCTAGTACCTGAAAAGATTTTAACAACGTGAGATGAACATATAATCTAGTAGGCGAAATCTTTAATTCCAATTAATATTATTCTATACATGTATATGATCATGATACTCTACATTGTATATGTATATTATATCTTTTACCATTTATGTCCACAATACTTGAACATTTCCATGACCTCTCCATTTTTATCTCAAAACTCACATTCATATCTACTCAAATTATAATAACCTCCAATACATACGTGATTTACAACTAGTCTCAATAAATGTACGTAACTCACAATAGATCCCCACGCACATCTATACATCTGTATGCCATGAGTTGCGAAACCCAATAGGATTTTTTGGTAGAGCATGAAATGTTGGGGAGGCATTTATGGCCAAGAGCAATAACCTTCGATGGATTTAAAAATCTAACTTTAACATCTAACTTGCATGATATTCCATTATCCATTATTGACCATACTAGTGCCTTCTTATTTTGATTTAAAATATGGTTATTCAAATTTATTCATGACGAAAGAAAATATTATTAGATGCAGACGTTTTTATATTTATATGCGTGTTTTTCGGAAACACATTTTACTTTTTGGAGGGAAAAAGAAAAAGAAAAAAAGTAAATGTTTTCAAACAAATATTTGCTCTAAGCTTAAAATAATAGAAAACTTAAAGCTTGTTTTTCTAAGAGCAAAGTGGGTTTTGAAAACAAACTTTTTAATTAAAACTTAATTAAAAAGTTATTCATTAAAAGTATAGTTTGTAAACACATTTTTCTGAGATATTTTTATTATTATTTTATTCGACCATAAAATTAAAAAAAAAATGTTTTATAAACACATTTATATATATATATATATATATATAAATAAAATAAAAAAATAATAAACGTGTTTTCAAAACCTGCATTACTCTATATATTAGGAATCAGAAATGATAGAGACCTCCGTTTTCCTTCTCCCACAACTCTACAGACACATGTCAATGAGTGATAGGAAAAAAAAAACTAAAATAAAATAAAATAAAAAGTTGGTTAATCCCAATACATTAGGGATGGTGGGCGTCAAGGAAAAAGGTTGAGACCCCTTTTTCCATTAGGAATAAAGTAAAAGATTACAATGGAGAATAAAACGGTAGAAATGCCCTAGATAGGAAAATGGGTCCATTATCTATTGTGATCCCTAATGTAGAAATGCTTTTTTTGCAGGTATATTGTGTTACTAATTTCTAGAGAATTGTTTCAGTTTAACATGCCAAATTTAAATCATTTTCATTTCCCTGGGGAAAAAAAAAATTGTATTGTACCTTAGACCCAAACGATCAGTTGGTCCTTCGCAAATATGTTTTAGAACACTTTTTCTGAAATAATGTTAAAAAAGAAAAGAAATTGGTCTTAAACAAATTACATTTATTTGGAAATTTGTTTCCAAACAGCTTTCACTTGTTTGATAATGTGTTTCTGAATATTTTCACGTTGTTCTGTATTTTATATCCGGATAAAATATATATGTTCGACTTTATGTTTCTGGATGTTTTAATTTTTTAATTGCTTCTATTATGTTTTAGGTTTTAGTACCAAACCAAAATATATATATATATATATATATATTCTCCAGTATTATACCTTCAAACAAGTTACATATATTCTAGAACTTGTTTCCAAACAATTTCTATCTTATTCGGTATTTCATATTTGAACAAAATGAATATATTCGACTCTGTGTTTCAATAAGTTTTAAATTTAGAGCATGTTTGATACGAAAGAATAGAATGAAGTGAGAATAGACTACATGATAGGATGGAATGGAATGTCCATTCCCATTTCGTATTTGGTTGTGTCAGCCCAGTCCATGATAAATAAACTCGAATAAGGATAATAAATAAAAAAAAGATTAATGAACAAGGAAAAAAGGGTCTTTCTCGTATATATACATGTAAATCATTCAATACATGAGGTTTTCAAGTATAATATGAAATTTGAAAGCACTAACTATTAAATGAAATTAAGATACCTTAGACTTATATTAATAAAAGAAAAATGGTGCAACTCTTAATACACATATGACATTCCGTCAAATAAAGGCCTCTTGGCCACAATCAAAAGAGCTCCTCCACCTCGTACTCATCTTCCACGCCATGAGATGGTTGTGGTTCACCGTCAATACCTGAAAAGATTTTAACAACGTGAGATGAACATATAGTCTAGTAGGCGAAATCTGTATTTCCAATTAATATAATTCTATACATGTATTGTTATAATTAAATTAATTTTAATTCAGAAAGAAGAATACCTCCTGCCACGATGTTCAAGCCTTTGAATCTTTATCCTTGAATGATCAAATCTTTAATGTATAAAGAAGCCCACTCGCAGAACACTTTTACAGAACCATATGAGAAAAGTGAAAGGGACAGAGTTTCAAGCCTATTCTATGCACAAAACAATGTCTATGTTTGATGGCTATCACAGGCATATATATAGATAGGCTTGGACCCATATCCAAGTGTAACTCTTTATAACTTCTCACCATCAGGGAAGTTATAAAGTCCCATGAAACCACCATATGGGATATTAAACAGACATCAGTTACCCATTAACCATTAAACTAATTAATTAGTCATTAAACCAATTAAATATATATAATATAAATAAATAAATAAATAAAACATGTGGTATATGGGCCACTTTATGGATATTCTTACATTCTCCCACTTGGCACATATAACACACGTTGTTGACAGTCGGGTAACTACCAAACTGATGATGGTCATTAAATAAAAATACCCAAACCTTAGAGATATAATACACGAATCATGGTGGTTATACTCTATCAATTAAATATTTCCTTCCATGTATTACATTGTATCACACTCTCAACTTAATGTGGTATCATTCTTTATGAATAACTTCTAATAAGTTATTCTGGGTCCAATGATCCCTATGGATCAATAGTCCCAATGGACTGCATAGCATTACAAATACTTTAGGTGCACAAAATGATACTTTTCACTAATAACAATAAAAAATGTCATGACAAAACAAAATAAAACAACAACTAGAAAAATTATTGAGCTAACCAATCAGTCACATGCCCTCAACGTGTTTTGAAAACACCTTTACAGAAAGACCTTTGGTCATGGGATCTGCAATCATCATATCGGTACTAATATGCTCAATGCTGACTTCTTGCTTCTTAACACGGTCTCGAATAGCAAGATACTTTATGTCAATATGCTTGCTACGGCTACTACTTTTGTTGTTGTTAGAGAAGAAAACCACAGCTAAATTATCATAGTAAACCTTTAATGGCCTAGAAATTGAATCCACAATTCGAAGCCCTGTGATAAAATTCCTTAACTAGATAGCCTGTGAGGTTGCTTCAAAGCATGCTATAAACTCTGCTTCCATTGTTGACGATGCAATTATCGTCTCTTTGGCGCTCTTCCATGAAACAGCATCGCCTGCTAGCAGATAGACATATTCTGAAGTGGATTTTCTGGAATCTTGGCAACCCACAAAATCCAAGTCTGAATATCCAACCACCTCAAGACAGTCAACATGCTTGTAAGTAAGCATGTAGTCCTTGGTTCCCTTTAAGTACCTCATGATTTTCTGTGCAGCCTTCCAATGTTCCATTCCTGGATTACTTTGGTATCTTCCAAGCATCCCAACTGCAAATGCAATGTCAGGTCGTGTACAAACCAAAGCATGCATTAAACTGCCTACGGCAGACTCATAGGGAATGCTAACCATTTGTTCCTTTCCAAATCATTTTTTGGACATTGACTTAAACTGAATTTGTCACCCTTTAAAAGGGGTGCTGCATTAGGAGTGCAATCACTCATCTTGAATTTCTCCAAAACTCTTTCAATGTAGGCTTTATGAGATAGTCCTAATGTCCTTTTAGACCTATCTCTGTGAATCTCTATGTCAATGACATAAAAAGCTTGACCCATATCCTTCATTTCAAAATTTTGAGAAAGAAATTATTTAGTATCATGCAACAATCCCAAATCATTAGATGCAAGTAAATGTCATCCACATATAGAACTAGAAAAATATATTCGCTCCCATTAACCTTGAGGTATATATAGTTGTCCACAACATTCTCCGTAAAACCATATGAAGTAATAACATTGTGGAACTTTAAATACCATTGTCGGGAAGCTTGTTTTAGTCCATATATGGATTTCTTGAGCTTGCAAACTAAGTGACTATCTTTATCAGAACAAAAACCTTCAGGTTGCTTCATGTATACTTCTTCCTCAAGATCCCCATTCAGAAATGTTGTTTTCACATCCATTTGATGTAGCTCTAAATCAAAATGAGCCACTAATGCCAAGATAATTCTAAATGAATCCTTTTTTGAAACCGGAGAAAAGGTATTATGATAATCGATGCCTTCTCTTTGAGTGAAACCTTTAGCTACGAGTCTGGCTTTATATCGTTCGACATTGCCATTGGAGTCTTTCTTGGTCTTATAGACCCATTTACAGCCAACCGCTTTAACTCCTTTAGGCAACTCAACAATTTTCCAAACTTGATTCTTTGCCATAGATTCCAACTATTCCTTCATGGCATCATACCATAATTTAGAATCATCCCTATTCATGGCATTGGAAAATGAAATAGGATCATCTTTAGGTCCAATATCAAAATCAGACTCCATTGAGTACACAAAATAATCACCAGAAATTGCTGACTTTCTAGCTCGTGAGGATCTCCTTAATTCGGTAGTCTCAATTGGGACTTGAGCTGCAGGCTCTATGTTGACTTGTTCCTCTTGTGGTGAAAGTTCTTGAATTTGTTGATTTTCAAAACTATCGGGTTGATTATCTTGAAAGACAACCAATTCACCTATATTCATGGGTGTTGTATCCGAACCCTGTGATTCCTTTCACTCTATCTTTCGAGGGTAACTCCCACTAGGGTCAATTTCCTCAATAAAGTTAGCATTTCTGGCTTCAACAATTCTAAGTGAATTTGAAGGACAATAAAATCTGTAACCCTTGGAGTTTTCCGCATAGCCTATGAAAAAACCACTAACTGTTCTGGGGTCCAATTTCTTTAAATGTGGGTTATACACCCTCACTTCAACTGGACAACCCCAAACATGTAAGTGTCTTAAACTTGACTTCCATCTTTTCCATAACTCAAACGGTGTTTTGGGAACAACCTTGGATGGAACCCTGTTTAAGATATACACAGCGGTTTTCGAAGCTTCACTCCATAAATTTATAGACACATTAGAATAACTAAGCATGCTCCTTACCATGTCCATAAGTGTTTGGTTCCTTCTTTCAGTAACACCATTTTGTTGTGATGTGCCAGGCATTGAATATTGTGCAATAATGCCTTCTTCCATAAGGAACTTAGCAAATGAACCTGGTAACTGTCCTAATTCTGTGTACCTCCCATAATATTCTCCACCCCTGTCTGACCTCACAATTTTAATTTTCTTTCCTGTTTGTGTCTCTACTTCTGTTTTATAAACTTTAAAGGCATCAAGTGCCTCAGCCTTATCAAACAAGAGGTAGAGATACATGTATCTTGTGAAGTCATCAATAAATGAGATAAAATATCTTTGACCATTCAGACAAGGTGGAGTAAATGGTCCACAAATATCAGTGTGTATGATTCTAAGAATTTCCTCACTCTTTTTGGTACCTTTACTTGTCTTGTTGGCCTGCTTTCCCTTTATGCAGTCCACACAAATACCAAAGTTGGTAAAATCAAGAGTCGGAAGGACTTCATCATTAACCAACCTTTTTATTCTCTCAATGGAGATATGTCCCAATCTTCTATGCCAAAGAATAGAGAAGGACTCATCAACAATATTACGCTTAATGCCAATATCACCATGCAAGGTTAAAAGGTTTTGTTCAAAAATAGGATCTAGATTTAATTTGTACAAATCGTTAATTAAAGTACCAAATCCTACAGAAATAGAGTCTTTAAACAAACTAAAATTTGGACCAACAAACTGAAATTCAAATCCAAACGGTACTAGTTTAGAAACATAAATTAAATTTTTAGAAAAAGATAGAATGTAAAAAGTGTTTTCAAGATCCAAAACAAAGCCATTTTTTAAAACAAATCGGAAAGTTCCAACAGCTTCGACATGCGAACGCATCCCATTGCCTGAATAGATGCCTTGTTCACTTCCCGTCGGTTTCCTTAGGCTGAGGAAGCCCTACATGGTATTAGCAATGTGAATTGTAGAACCCAAATCAATCCACCAATCATATTGATGAGTATTAACAAAATTAGATTCATAACACACAAGAGATATGAGATTACCTTTCTTTTCAAGCCATTTCTTATACTTGGGGCAGTCTTTCTTCATGTGACCCTTTTTTCTTGCAGAAGAAGCATGCACCTTTATTGCCATGATTTTTAAACGGCACTTTACCAAGCTTCTTCCATTTCTGATCACCTTTGCCCTTTTTCCATTGCCCTCCTTTATGTGTTGCTAAATGAGCACTTTCCACTTTTCCATGCTTCAATCTCTCCTCTTCTTGAACACACATGGTCAAAAGTTCATTGATAGACCATTTTTCCTTCCGTGTGTTGTAAGAAATTTGGAATGCTCCATATTTCTCAGGAAGATAATTGAGTATGAAATTGACAAGGAATGACTCAGAAATCTCAATCTCTAAGGACTTAAGACGAGCTGGAATGTCCCTCATTTCCATAATGTGCTCACACATACTCCTAGAATTGTTATGCTTCATTCCTGATAGTTTGTTCATTAGGGTACTTGCCAATGCTTTGTCAGAACTAACAAATTGCTCTTTAATAGCCCTCATGTAGTTCTTGACCTTATCAGATGATGGGATTGAGCCCCTAATGCTCTGGCTAATATGTGACTTTATGAGCATTAGGCTTAAGCGATTGGATCGCTCCCACTTATCATAAACACTCTTTTCTGTAGCAGAACTCTCGTCCGTGGGTTCAGGAGGTTCATCCACACGGAATGCCAGATCGAGGTCCATGCACCCTAATGTTAGAAGGATTTTGTCCTTCCAGCCTGAAAAATCATCACCGTTCAAGAATGGAATACGAGAAGACTCATTAGATAGTACAGAGGTAGAAATCGCTGCAATTACCAAGAACATTATTAATGCTTTGAAACAATAGCTATAGTCTGAATCAACCAATGTCAAATTCAGTAACAAATTTAAACCTTCTTGTGGGTAGAGGTCACTAAACTGTATTAGATTTGCTATTACTTTATAATAAGACTAATGGGTTCCGAAATATGTAAGGAAAAGAAAATTCATGCCTGTGGGTTTAGAGTGTTCAATCCCTTTAATACCCAATCCATTATCTTATTCCAATTAAATTTCATAAATAATTACTTTCATGTGGGTCCAAGAAATTATTTATAAAACATAATTACAATGTAAAAATGCCAAATTAACTTGTAACTTTATGTGATTAAAATACTGAGGATCACATCTTTATGTCTTAAGACGCTGTGGCTACTCTTAAAACAGAATAAAATTTTTAAATATGGCATAATTTATTAATGTGAGCAAATCCTTATAGTCACAACAAATACATAATCTTTCAATGCACATAATGTATAATACATACAATCAGAGTAATATCACATGAAAAATCCCAAGATCAAACACGTGTAGTTCAACCTTATACTAGAATTTTCTTAAAAATTGGACCAAAATAAATTCCATAAGCCCAACACATAGTGTATCCATACACTTATTTCACATGAATTTTCAATGCATAAATAATTACCTTAATGTATGTAATATAATATTACATTATTTTAGATAACATGCCAATGAATCTCAAAAATTATAAAAACTAAAAGAACATGTTATAATTCACTGTATGAGATTCAATTGAATTTGCTTACTATTTAAACATGCAACGATAATAAACAAAACATCCTTAACAGCATGTTAAAATTTCTTTATGAAAATTCTACAAATAAATTCAAATAAAAGTATGAGAATTTCTAGATTTGATATAGAATCAGATTAAATATTTTGTTCTTTAATGTGTGTGTCAAAAATAATAGTTAATGACACACAACAAGCCTCCTAAATAAAATAGATTCAGAGTAGGAGAAAATTCTAAATAAATGTAAATACCACTAGCACAAATCATGATGGACTCTACTATTGCAACAGTGCTTCCTTTTTCTTTAATAGTGATTTTCAAAAGTTATGCAATACGAATTACTCATTCTGATTCTATAATGATTCTGAATTGTGAAATTTTATGGTGCGAATTAGATTCAGTATGCAACTGTACGCATCAAAACATCCAGTAAATTGTTGAATAAAACATTCTACACTGTAAGATGCGGAAGTTGATTTTATGTAGACGAAACAAATACTAAACAACATAACAGAAGGTTGGCTCTGATACCAATTGTTATAATTAAATTAATTTTAATTCAAAAAGAAGAATACCTCTTGCCATGATGTTCAAGCCTTTGAATCTTTATCCTTGAATGATCAAATCTTGAATGTATAAAGAAGCCCACTCGTAGAACACTTTTACAGAACCATATGAGAAAAGTGAAAGGGACAGAGTTTCAAGCCTATTCTATGCACAAAACAATGTCTATGTTTGATGGCTATCACAGACATATATATAGATAGGCTTGGACCCATATCCAAATGTAACTCTTTATAAGTTCCCATCATCAGGGAAGTTATAAAGTCCCATGAAACCACCATATGGGATATTAAACAGACATCAGTTACCCATTAACCATTAAACTAATTAATTAGCCATTAAACCAATTAATTAGTCATTAAACCAATTAAATATATATAATAAATATATATAATATAAATAAATAAAAGATGTGGTATATGGGCCACTTTATGGATATTCTTACATGTATATGATCATGATATTCTACATTGTGTATAATATATCTTTTACCATTTATGTCCACAATACTTGAACATTTCTGTGACCTCTCCATTTTTATCTCAAAACTCGCATTCGTGTCTACTCAAATTATAATAACCTCCAATACATACGTGATTTACAACTAGTCTCAACAAATGTACGTAACTCACAATAGATCCCCACGCACATCTATACATCTATATGCCATGAGTTGCGAAACCCAATAGGATTTTTTGGTAGAGCATGAAATGTTAGGGAGGCATTTATGGCCAAGAGCAATAACCTTCAATGGATTTAGTTTGAAAATTTTAGAAAAAAAAATGAGCTATATCAACTTAAGGGGGTAATGCATGAATACTTTGTTTTAGCTATATTGATTTAGACTTGGGTATTTGAAGGATGTTGAAACTTGATTGTTCTTGTTTGAATGTTTTGTTCGAATTACTTTCTTTGTTTGGAGACGAATTTTGAGATAATTGCTATTTGCTTTATTTGGATATGTTTCATGATATTGATAATATGCTGTTTTGATTTTTTTAGGTTAATTTTATAACTTTATCACTGATCTTTGTGATTTTATTGTTCTAAAATTAGTGGGATTAGATAATGTATTCAACAGGAATTAATGTGTTGGAGTTAGTTGTGTTTGGCATGATTGTCTCTCGTACATGTTTGTGGTTGGTCTTGAATAGGGATTCAGCTGCTCGCATGCTTTGTTGATTGACTTTACTCAAGCGTTTGGGGGAACTGGGGTCGTTTTGTTGTTCTTGAAAACAGAGAGGTAATTGTAGGGGCTGATTTTCAGTGGATGGGGGTATAATTGCAGTAGCTAATGTTGGAACTGTTGATATTTGTTGTTATATTGAGGCCTGATTGTTCTATGCTATTACTTTGGTGTATCTTTTTCGTATGTTTTGTATGATTATCATCTTGCGAACCTGCTACTGGTGTGTTGAAAGTGTTTGCACACGATTTTTGTGATTTTGCTATGATGCAATTTTTTGCACTTCTTTTTTCTTTATTGATGTAATGCTTTGATTTCATTAATAAAAGGTTTTGTTTGCTGATAACCAAAAAAAAAATTATCTTTCGTAATTTTAAAAATTACATGCTACCCCCTTCACATTTTTATTTGCATAATAAATTACTCATTTTATTAATAAATTATTAAATCAATTGACAATTTTCAATAATTTCAAAAAATTATTTCTGATAATTTTATTGTTATATCGGAAGGTAATTAAGAATTTTACTTTATTTTTGTAAACAAAAATTCTAACAATGAGATATTTGTAATTTTCAGAATCACGATGAATAATTCGTATTTTAAAGAAATCCAAAATGTGTATTTATAATTTATCCAAAAAATACTAGTGGGATGTCATTTTCAAAGTTAAGATTTTAATTTTTTTTTGAAAAATATTTTGTTCGTTCCAAACAATACAAAAATATTTTTCAATGTTAACAAAACACCGAAAATTTAAAACGTAAAAAAGAAATTTCGCGAAAACATTTTACATGAAAAATATTTTATGATGTCAAATGTTTTATATCGAAATAAACGGAATTGGGTAAATGACAAATATATTTTTTGAGATTTGATTAAAATACAAATCACCTTTTATAGTTTTAAAAATTGCATTTCACCTTTTGACATTTTTTATTTCATAACAAATTGTCCATTTTATTAATAAATTATCAAATTAATTAATAGTTTTTAATAATATTAGAAATATGTTTCAATTAATAATTTAGATAATTTTATTATTATATAAGAAAGAAATTATTAATTTTATTTTTTTAATTAATTCTATTAAATAAAAAATTTTAACAAAAAAATATTTATACTTTTTAAATTACAAAAAATAATTTGTATAAATTACCAATAGGTCCTAATAGTTTAATTTAATTCTCATCAAGTCCTATTGAAAATGAGTCTTAGTAAAATTGTCGGCAAAAATAATTTTTTTGTGACAATTTGTTATATGTCACTAGAAACTGACAATTAGTGACTTTTTTTGCCATGATTTTTATAAATTGTCGCTAAAACTTATAATTAGTGACATTTTTTCATGATAAATTTTTCTCATAGGACTTATTAGATAATAAATCCACTTATTAGGATCTACACGTAAATACCCAAACCCATTTAATTGATCTTTTCTTATACCTCGTACCATTTAACCTCTCACAAAGATGTAAACAAATGGTAAAAAGGAGGTAGAAAAGTAAATTGGATGCACCATAAATAGAGGGCTTTGAGACATGGGAGCTTCTATTTGCACACACAATATACACTCTTTGCACATCCTTCTCACTACACACACTAAAAAAAATAATTCTTAATTATTTTACTCACTGCACACACGGTTCATTCCACATCTACCGTCATACACACACACGCACCCCTGACCCTCAAACCCAGCTCTCCCAACTGTACCAATACACCCATTGAAGCTGAAGCTGCATTTCTCACATTACCGTGTTTCAGACATTACCCCATAGCTCCCTGCTTCACACAGTTTTCATCCCCAAAGCTGCATCCATCAAGACATCCCATTGAAGCATTCCAGCACATTTTCAATCCTCATTCATATTTAGGTGAGTTTACTTTTCAATCCCCATTCCTATTTAATTTGTAATGTAGAATTTTGTTTTTATCATTTTCAAAACGAACGATGGCCCACGGAGTGTAAACAAGTTGTTGGAACTGGTTTTCCGAAAGTAAGGAAGTTGTTCGGAAGTAGAAATCCGAAAGTAGTGATTTATTCAATAGTAGCTTTCCGAAATTTTTTCATTATTTCGACAGTCAACTTCCGAATATTTTAAATTTGGACAACATTCAACTTCCGAAATTAATTTTGTGTTTCGGTTGTCAACTTCCAAACAGTTTGTTTTTTTTTTCTTTTTTGTTTTTTTTTCCTCCCTTCTTTTGTATATTCTTTTTACAATTGCATAGTCATCAAACATATTAATTTTTACAGATAATATGGATTTTGAATGTCAACAACGTGTCCCACCTACTGCTTCAAATAGACGACGTCGTGAATTGGATGTTGACCATGAACGGGGACAAGGTTGTAGGCGAGGACAAGGTCGAGGTCGTGATCCAGTTTCGGTAGAATATGATATCCCCAGTGCCAGTCAAAGTCGAAGCTGAAGCCAACGACAAGTTCAAGGTGATGATATGCCTAACATTGCTGTGGTGGACGCCTCTTTACCCGATTCTCCTACTGTCCAGGAAGAGTACCTTACTCATGCATTTCCAGGTGGACCAACTGATCCATCAATATTGCGGAGTTTCAATAGTCATGTCGCTGCAGCTGTTTGGCACAGAGAGGTAAACATTCCTAAGTAGAAGTGAAATTCATTTGTATATGAGTTTTTTTTTTCTTTTTTTTGTTTGTGTGTTGTATGGTAGTTTCTAATGAGATATCATTTGTGTTATAGGAACGAGGGCCCCTAAAGTGTCATAATCACTCTTCAAAGATCCTTGCATGGCCATGGTGGTCAGTAGACAACAACACCAGATTCAAAGCCATTATTGAGTAGTCCGGGCTATCACAGTTAGCTCGTTGCACTTATCGGTTCATCAACAAAATCTAATCTCCAGTTTTGTTAAGAGATAGCAACCTGAGACGAACACATTTCACATGACAGTTAGTGAGATGACCTTGACCTTGGATGATGTTGGCACTATTATTAGCCTTCCCATTGTAGGCAGATCAGTCAGCGTACCAGATGTGACGAATCATCATGGAGTTACACTACTAGTTTCTGGCTTGGGTATTACTGAACGTGTAGCACATGAAGAGGTTTCTATTACTGGTGGGAATTCAGTCAGGCTTGAGTGGTTGCAAAGTCAGTTTACTGGTGTCACAGATTCAGACCCCGAAGAGGCTATACGGTGCGCTACTAGAGCTTATTTGTTGTTTCTGTTGGGATGTATGCTCTTCAGTGACAAGAGTGGCGGTAGGGTTCTTGTTGTTTACCTTGGCTTATTGATGGATTTGGGATCCATTCATACTTACGCCTGGGGTGCTACTGCATTAGCATTTTTATACAGACAGTTGGGGTATGCTAGCCGGTCCAGTGTTAAGTAGATGGGTGATTATATGACTCTTTTGGAGGCGTGGATTTATGAGCACTTCCAAGCATTCTGACCTCACCAGAACATGGGCTACAATGAAGACATGCCACACGTGTACCATTGGGCATCTAGAAGAGATGAGGGTTCCTCTATTGATCATTTGAAATCTTTTCGAGCGGAGCTTAACAGTTTGGTAGTGACTGATGTAAGTTTACTCGTTCTGAGATAATTTTAACACTTTCCATTTATCTTACCCTCTATATACTTTAATTCAAAAACACTTTACGTTTATAGGTTATTTGGGATCCATACCACAGCTGCAGAGACCGGCATCCATGTAACCTGGTTACGTTCTACCATAGATGCTTAAAGTGCTTAGATGTGGTCGAATCCTATCATCCAGATAGAGTTCTGAGGCAGTTTGGCAAGGTTCAAACCATCTCAGGTGCACCGCTAGCTCCCAGTCGTGGTGCTCAAGGCAACATATCTGCACGATATACAGTCATGTATAGATACTTGGATAGGATTTGGGAGGCTTGGGATAACCACGTGTTATTTGAGCAATAGAGGAGCACACCAGTTCGTCAGCCTTGGGAATGTATACCGGGTTACATGGATTGGTATAAGAATATCACGCACCTATATGTTGAGCATACTGATGAACCGCGTATCCATGACCATCAGGATTTCAACCAACATGTCGATGTAATATATTATCCTCTTTTATGCATTTGTAACGTAATTTTTATTTTCTGATATGTTCCCTAAAATGTGATATTCTTTTCAAATACAGCGTATTGTACATCTGCACATCCTATTATTGAGGCTGGTTATGAGGAGATGATTTGACATCCTCATCAACTTTACCAGGCTATCGAGACTATGACGCATGTCCTTGAAGGTCAGCACATTGACGAAGCTGGACCTAGTTATACTAGAGGTTGCTTTTCATCTCCGACACTGACATACAGTCATAGGCCCAAGCGTAGGCATGCAGCTGATTCGTGACATGTTATTTGTTAGTTGATGAATTTTTTGTAGTGTTTTTTTGTAAGATGACATTGTTGTAATGGTAACAGTGACTAATATTTTCTTATTAGAATGAAATGGCAACAATGGTTGATACCATTGAAAATGACATTTTATTATTAGAATGGAATGGTAACAATGGTCGTTGATTTTGTAAATGATATTTTGTAATTAGAATGGAATGGTAACAATGGTCGATAACATTCAATCCATGCCACAGAACACATCAACATTAAAAACACATCCATTAATTTCTTTCATAATTCTAACATTGTCAAATGCATACATGTGTCATGCGACATCAACAACATCAAATGTCTCTTGAGTAGCTACAGTATCATGAATAATGTCCTTGAAATGCTGAATGCGGTGCACATATGCATCATCCCAGTCGACAGCACAAGGGTGACGGTATTTTCGCCAATTAGTGGCTATAGGAGGAACTGGATGGTCTGGCTGCAAAAAAACCTGCACCAAATGTCAATTGAGTTAGTGCTCATACCTCATAACTTCTTGTACATGCACAAATTGATAAGTTTCTGTTATACCTGGACAAAATGATTTCCATTAACCAACCCAATGGCAATCTCGCGTCTATCAAGTTGAGGTACAAGCACTATTCTAAGAGGTAAAAAGGTGAGACATTGCTGCAATGACAAATGGTATAACACAAGATTGTAGCATGATGCAACAAGATGCCCCATGTCTGGCATAGTCATCCAATGTGAGTATCCAAGACTGTCTTCAAAGTATGATAATATGCTTGTCAATTCTTCAAACCTTTCGTAGGACCCATAATGTGTAATGTATTCCTCTTTGTGTGTGTACAGCTCACCCAAAAGATCACTCCTAACCTGAGCCCAATCATCTTCTGTATGACCAATTGAAGTAGCTATAGCCCTGAAACCACAATTCCCATCTGCAGCTATATCCTTGACAAACTTAATGTATGGTTTCAACCCAGAAGGGAAAGCATTAACATATGCACCTGTAGACACCCCATTTTTGATTGTCCTCAAGACTTGGACGTCACCGTTTGAACACTCAGTGATCATCCTTGTTTGTATTCGTCTTGAGTTCCCGGAGGTCTCGGCTACGCGCCTTGCCTCAGGATCTCTCGACTCGACTGTTTTGTGTTTGTTTTTGCACCAAACACTTGTGTTTTTGCTTTGGAGGGCAGGGAATGGCTTGTTGGCCATCCCCACACTCCACTGGCCATGGCTTAAGGCCACCGGCTGTGTTTTGTCGCCATCGGCCAAATGTTTGGCCGACCGACACTCTAGATGGTCGATTGGCCATCTATTTTGGTCAAATTGCATTTTTGGCTGGCCGACCACTGTTCATATGCTTTTGCAGATATTTTTATGCCAGCTGTGCTAGCTGGCATACACTTTGCTTCCCTCCATACACGTGTATGGAGGGATCTCCCTCTTGACTAGCTTGTTTGGAAAGCTTTACAAGAGGGATTGTCTATAAGAGGGAGCCTCCTCTCCCTCCATTAGGGTTACAAAATTTTTCAGAGCTTTGAGTTTTAGGGTTAGGGTTTGTTCATACTCTATCTCTATATCTCTCCCTTTCTTGAGTGTTTAGTGTGTGTTTGTTCTTACTATTGCACACAAACACCTACCATTACACCTTTCCTTAGTTGCTGAGGCATTAGAGGGTTGATCTTGGACTTTTTGAGCTGGTTTTGATCCAAGAAAAGGTCTGGTCTTGTGATCTTGGAAGTGTTCTTCAAGGGTGAGTGTTCTTGCCCTTTATTCCCCATTTTTGCATAGCTTTTTTGACTATCTTGTAACTATTTTTAGACTTTGCATATGACATATAAAAGTTCTATTTTTACCTGCTTAAAATAGTTGTTTAAGGTTTCTTTGAGCTTTAGGGTTGTTTGACCCCTCTTAGGCCTTGTTTGGCCCTATTTTTGTGCTATTTTGGTGAGCTCCAGGACCACCTTGTTTGGGCCTCCTCACCACTAAAATCTTGATGGACTTCAGTGGTGAGGATGGTGCCTTAAGGTCCTAAGAAGGAGAGGGCCACCCCCTCTCCTTATTGTCCTTGAAAAGGGCCATTTTAGCCTCATGTGTGAGCACCATTTTTAAGTGCGTTTTGGCCATGTCTTAGTTGTTATTTGTGCTTATTTTGTCATAATATAGCATTTTTTTTACTTGGTTTAGACACACCATGCTTGCCTTGCATACATGTCTTGTAATGCCATCATTTGCCTTAACATGTACTTAGCATGTAGATTACCATGCTTGCTTGTTTTGGCCAAGCTTTGTGAAGCTTTTTGGCTCGTTTTGCCATGCTTGAGGTCTGATATAGGTTGTCTTAGCCATGCTTTCCATGCTTTGTTTAGCCTCTTTGCATTCTTGGCTTGTAAGCCTCAAGTGTATGAACCATGAGCATGCATTACTTGCATTATTCCAGTGGTTTGGAACCATTTAACATGTCATTTCAGTCCTCATGACATGCTTGCATTCTTGCATTTGATGCCCCTTTAATGTGTTAAAAGGTTGTTGTCTTATGCCCCTTGTTTAGGGCCTTGCGCGTGCTTGCATGTTTAAGCCATTTAGATGCCATCTAGATGTGTTATTGGCTTTGTCTTAATATGCTAAAACTCTGATTTTGGTTGCTTAATTCATGCCATGTTCGATTTTGCTAAGTGTAGTTCAATACACCTTTGGCTTGCCTTGAATTTTGGCTTTGCTTGCATGCCTTGTTTGTCTTGTCTAGTTGGTTCGGCACCTTTCATGACTTGATTTTCAGAGCTTATAATGCATGCCATTTGTCCATGTTTTCATCCTCTTAGGTGTGCTTGAGAATTGCTCTTCAATGTCTAAGTGTTGGTCCTTGTGTGCGTGCATGCTTGCATGTTATTTGGTCCTCATTCTCTTTGCAATTGGCCACTGTTTTGGGCTTAGTATAGAGCTGCCCAAATTAGTTTAAGTCCATTATTCGCATGTTGTTGCATGCTCACCTTGTGTGTTGTTGCATACTTGTGTGTTGTTACATGTTTAGGTTGTTTAACATGTTTGCTCCATGTGTTGTTGCATGCTTGAACATCCACATTGCATCTTGCACACTTGTTGGTTTGCATTGCCTCATGCCTTGCATGCTTGCTTGCATAGGTTGTATGCCTAGTATGCATTGTGCATTGCATGCCCATGTTGCATACTTAGTTAACATGCTTAGGTTGCATTGCATTGGCATGCATGCTTTGCCTCTTGAATTGAGTATGATAGAGGTTGAGCCTCACTTGTTTATTTAATGTGCATCTCATTTGAAATCAAAGTGCATACTTGGTTTCTTGGGCCATCACGCATTGAAATGCGCGATTAGTGGTCTGAGAATCGAGAACCATGTCCCTTTAAGTCACAAACATGATAAGGGATGTGTTGGTGCACACATTTGCTTGAAATGCATTGTCATGCCTTGTTTTGCCCTCTGCTGCTGTCAAAACAGGTTCTGCAGGAAGTTTTGGCCGATCGGCTACATACAGTGCCGATCGACCAACAATTTGTGGCCGATATCTCCACAGGTGGTCGATGACCATTCCCCATGGCCGGTGACCATTCCACATGGCCGGTGGTGTTCCACAGCACTCAGAGAAGCAACCTTGGAGTTTGTGCAATTTTCAGAGGTGCCAAACAGTAAAAACAGAGGCAACTTGTGCATGGCAGTGGACTTCCAAACGGAACGGAGCATGCATTACATTGGGCCCTCTTCCCGAGGCTGTTTACTGTTTTATTAGATTAGTTAATTTGCTTAACAAGTTTAATTTGTCTGTAATAATTAATTAGCTTGTAGGTTAATTAATTGGATTATTCTTTTGGTCCCTCCAAGCGATGGCGAATTTGTAATAAGTGTGGGTGCGTGTGTGCATGTTTTCCAACCCCCACTTCTTTCTCCCTTTTACTTACCTGCTTTGATGGTTAGTATTAGGGCATATTTAATTTAGCATACCTTATGCTATGCATGCGTGTATCATTCATCAGCATTGCATGCACCGGGCTCGGCGCATCATGCTAACTGCATAAGTATTTCAAATCTAACTTGAATATGAGCATCAAATGGTTGCATTTCCCATGCCATCCTAGGATTAGACAAGCCTATCCTAATTGCATTATGTATGCGTTGCATTAGGCACTTAACATGGACTTGGATCATACATTGATTGCTAACGAGTTCTTTGTTTTGGCTTGGAATACACTGTAAGTATTTTGTGCTTTAGCATCTCGCACGAGTGTGAATGTTAACATGATAGCATGCTTACCATGTGGCTAGATGCTTATGTGATATGAACTGCCTGAATGCCTGTGGGTGAAGGTTGGATTGCTTGAGTTGGAACAACTCATCAAAATCCGTGTTTTAGCCTACTCACGAGTAGCAAATTTCAAAACATTTTCCAAACAAACAGATATGCGATGCTTTGTTCCAAACTAGGCGATCTAGTCTATACTTGTTTTGCTGTGCGCATCACATAGTAATTCTAGCTAATTAACCGGAATAAGAACACATAACGTTTTCAAAATTGGATATCATGGTTAGTAGAGGCCGATCTTCGGATTGGGCAAGAGGGGGTGCTCATAGCTGACCTTCCCCAATCGTACCCAAGTTCCAGAGCCGAGGAAACTTTGGTAACAACGGACACGTGGCCTTAGGCAAACGAGTCAGGGTTTCCTAAATTCCCCCATTAAAAAATATTTAGGTGGCGACTCTGTATCTGGCAAAGCAGTCTATGTTTAGAACTTCTTTTCTAAAAATCTGTTTTCTCAAAACGATTTGCCGAATTTGGACTCTTTGGTTCAGACTAAGAACCGTGACACAAAAGGGAGTCTGAACTGTGGTGGCATAAAGCCCGAGGGCGCGTCCACAGCACCAGGTTTCATTGTTCTAGTAATATACACATTCCCTTTAGCAATTACCTTTTCCTTTCCCTTAACAGGTCGCTTCTTCTTGGTTTCTAGAGTAGAAGCTAATGTAGTGAATTGAGTGTCCCTAGGCGAGAAGGAATCATGTCCAGATTGCACCAACTCAAATGCACATGGGTCACGACGGGTAGAAACATTGATCTTCTTATGATCCCGAGGACGTGTTTTGGGCTTCACCTCTGGCTCAACAAGAAAAGTTCTTCCCGGACATACAATCTCTTTCAACTTCTTCAAAAGCTCCAATCGCATGGTTCTATCACTTTCACTGAACTTTTTCACAAACAACTCTACTTCTACATGACAAGTCACCTCCGTTTCCTCTTCTTTGTTGTATATGGAGATATGAAGTTGCCTCCACTGTGAGTGTATGGTAGCAAGTGGTATAGGACGATCTTGTCTGATGTAGTCAACAATCTCATGGGCACAAGGTAAACCATGAGTGTAGCGAAGGACGCATCCACAAGCTTCAGCATCAATACCAATGGAATTGGCTCTCTTACTCTCTACAAGCAAATACTCTAATGCAGAGAAAGGCACATTACCCCGTAGCTCCCTGAACTGAGAAGGTTTAAATTGATGTTGCACAACAGTTAGACTTTTCTCAAATGAAGCCTTGATATCAGTGTGTTGCAACTTAAGCAGATTGTGTATTTTCTCAAATGATGCCTGAAATGAGACTTGACATGAACCCAATTGTCTTTTAAGTTTTACATATGCACTCTCAGCCCTGTTCAATTCAATGTAAGTGAAATTAAAATCAAGTACATGGCACTTATTAATAACATATTGAACAAAAGTAATCTTATCGGTTGGTTATAACAATGCCACAATGCAAACACGTGTTTGTCCATGCCGCCACAAATTTCTCCTTGTAAGGAACCAACCAAGTATCCATGACGTAGTTTATTGCATTCGAATAACTACTGAATTCCTTAAGTAATGATTTAAGATGCTCATCGTATTGAATTTCAGAAGATGAATACACTAAAGAGTTCCACTCATGGTTGAACTTCTCTCATTTCTGCTGTGTCTCAAATATTTTCTTGCATTTGGTCAATACATTTTTACCGATATGCCAATGACATAATAAATGTCTGACACTCGGGAATATCTTCTGTATGGCATTCATCAAGGTTAGCTCTCTATCAGTAACAATAATTGATGGCAAAACAAAACCATCCATGACATCACGCAATGTAGCTAACACCCACACATAGTTATCGGCTCTCTCATATTGTAAGTATGCGAAAGCTACAGAGAAAGTCATTTCAGTTGATGTCATTTCCACAATTTCAAGAAGAGGAAGACGATATCTATTTGTTTTATATGTGCAATCCATAATTACTATACGTGGGAAAGACCGAAATAAGTCCAAACTAGAAAGATGTACCCAAAACAAGTCTGTCACAGTCATCGTGGACTCTTCACATCGATGGCGCTCAATGTAATTATACTTGGCCAATTCACCCAATAAGTGTTGCATCTGTGATCTTCCAGCTCTCTGTACCACCTTGTTTCGATGGCGTACATTGTAAATGGTTTTAAGTGTGCTTACATTGAGGGCATCTCGCTGTTTCAAGGTTACTAGGATTTCTTTTGGCCGAACCATGCTCTTTGACATATCCATTAACAATGCTTTCTCATCCTTTGACAGCCTCCCCGCATATGAATGTCCCTCAAGGTGCTCTGCAAGTGGATGGTTATGCAATCCGCATACTCCGGTCAATGTCCATTCATCATGTGTGGTAAACCTGTGAGCCCTCATATCAAAAGGACAATCACACTTTTTCGTACCGGTTATTCTTAATGTATAGTTGTCATCATGTTTTAACTTCTTTGTCGCTCTATATTGGCCACTCCTCTCACAAGCAAGATACATCCTGGGACTTTTTTTCCCTCCACCATAGTCTGATGTTTTGATTACAGTGACCAAACCATTTTTCTTTCCAACTTCATGCACCCAGTTGAGCAATTCATCCTTACTTTTGAATACCTACAAAGTCAAATAAATATTATCAAACATTTACATTTGTTGAGCAATTCGAAACGTAATCATTATAATTTCGTAGAGTGAACCTATTCAGTTGTGAATTGAGTAGTGTAATCCAACACACTATCTGCACAAACCTAACTTCCTTGAATTAACACATATTCCTACATTCGGATAACCAGAGCCGAATTGTAAATTTGGGATGCAGTTTACAAATTTGGAATATAAAATGGGAAAAAAAAAATTTACTTCATTCGAAAGTACAATGTTGAACAAAATGATAATTTTCGGAAGTAGTTGTCTGAATTAATTTTAAAATTTCGAAAGTTGAATGTTGTAAAATTTAACTTATTTCGGACAACAACTTCCAAAATTAAATACTTATTTCGGTAGTAGATTTCCGAACAAAATGATATAATTCAGCTCTGGTTATCCGAACGACGCTGAAAAAAAAAAAAAAAAAAAAAAAAAAAAAAAAAAAAAAAAAAAAAAAAAACAAGACTTTTACATTGCAAAACTCATATTTCCTTGGCTATCTTTCTCATAAACATTTACTTGCTTCTGAAAATCTGAATTTTCAGAAGAGAAATCCTCCATAACAATGATGAATGAGGATGAGGTTAGTGTGTAAACTAATTGAAATGGAAAGCTATGAATGGACTTGGAGTTTCAACAGCAGTAGCAGCTACGAACTTGGAGCTAAACAACTTGAACAACAAATGGATGAACTTGGAGCTACACTGCTTAAACAACAGATGGATGTGAAGTCTGGATGTGTATTGAGACGTTTGTTTATTTGAATTGGGTATGATGTCTAAAATAGTAATTTCACTTAGGGATAAAATTGTAATAAAAATAAATATCATTAAATATGTGTGGGAGCTTCTATATACACACACCTAATCCCCTCAATACACACACTTAATGATATTTAATTTTATTACAATTTTATCCCTAAGTGAAATTACTATTTTAGACACCATTGTTAATTGAAATCATCTCAATGCACACCTCAGATGTGAATTCACATCTGTTGCATCGTGTGTGTGTGTAGCTTGTGGATGCTCATTCATAGCTTCTTCCATCAATTTCTGTATATGATGTTCATTGAGGTAGAAGTGAAACCAAAGGGCTTTGGCATTTCCAAGTTCATCAACCTTCGTCATTCGTAGGGAAATCATCATTGTTATGGAGGATTTGCCTTCTGAAAATTAGCAAATAAGTGTTCATGTGAAGCAGAGCGAAGGAAATGTGAGTTTAAATTTTTATTTTTTTTTCCCAGCGTCATTCGGATAACCAGAGCCGAATTGTGTTATTTGGTTCGGAAATCTAGTACCGAAATAATTGTGTATTTTCGGAAGTTGATGTCCGAACAAAGTAATAAATTTCGAAAGTTGTTGTCCGAACAACATATTTAAATTCGGAAGTTGTCCGAACAAAGGTAACTTTTACAACATTCAACTTCTGAAATTTTAAAAAAAATTCGGACAACTACTTCCGAATAAAGTAAATTTTTTTTTTCCATTTTATATTCCAAATTTGCAAACTGCACACCAAATTTACAGTTTCAAATTGCAAATTAATCTTTATAATGCCATTAAAAATTTGTAATGTTATAGAAAACATGCAGGAATATGTGTCAACTCAAGGAAGTCAGGTTTGCACGGATTTTGTGTTAGACTACACCACTCAATTCACAACTGAACAGGTTCAGTCTACGAAATTATAACGATTATGTTTCGAATTGCTCACCAAATGTAAATGTTTGATAATATTTATTTAACTTTGTAGGTATTCAAAAGTAAGAATGAATTGCTCAACTGGGTACGTGAAGTTGGAAAGAGAAATGGTTTGGTCATTGTAATCAAAACATCAGACTATGGTGGAGGGAAAAAAAGACCCAGGATGTATCTTGCTTGTGAGAGGAGTGGCCAATATAGAGCAACAAAGAAGTTAAAACATGATGGCAACAATACATCAAGAATAACCGGTACGAAGAAGTGTGGTTGTCCTTTTGATATGAGGGCTCACAGGTTTACCACACATGATGAATGGACATTGACCGTAGTATGCGGATTGCATAATCATCCACCTGCGGAGCACCTCGAGGGACATTCATATGCGGGGAGGCTATCAAAGGATGAGAAAGCATTGTTAATGGATATGTCAAAGAGCATGGTTCGGCCAAAAGAAATCCTAGTAACCTTGAAACAGCGAGATGCCTTCAATGTAAGAACACTTAAAACCATTTGCAATGTCCACCATCGAAACAAGGTGGTACAGAGAGCTGGAAGATCACAGATGCAACACTTATTGGGTGAATTGGCCAAGTATAATTACATTGAGCACCATCGGTCTGAAAAGTCCACGATGACTGTGACAGATTTGTTTTGGGCACATCCTACCAGTTTGGACTTATTTCGGTCTTTCCCGCGTATATTAATTATGGATTGCACATATAAAACCAACAGATATCGACTTTCTCTTCTTGAAATTGTGGGAGTGACATCAACTGAAATGACATTCTCTATAGCTTTTGCATACTTACAGTATGAGAGGGTCGATAACTATACATGGGTGTTAGCTACATTGCGTGATGTCATGGATGGGTTTGTTGTGCCAACAGCTATTGTTACTGACAGAGAGCTAGCCTTGATGAATGCCAGACAGAAGATATTCCCGAGTGCCAGACATTTATTATGTCGTTGGCATATCAGTAAGAATGTGTTGACCAAATGCAGGAAAATGTTTGAGACACAGCAAAAATGGGAGAAGTTCAACCATGAGTGGAACTCTGTAGTGTATTCATCTTCTGAAATTCAATACGAGAAGCATCTTAAATCATTACTTAAGGAATTCAATAGTTATCCTGATGCAGTCAAATACGTCATGGATACTTGGTTGGTTCCTTACAAGGACAAATTTGTGGCGGCATGGACAGACACGTGTATGCATTGTGGCAATGTTACAACGAACCGGTAAGATTACTTTTCTTCAATATGTTATTAATAAGTGCCATGTACTTGATTTTAACTTGACTTACATTGAATTGAACAGGGCTGAGAGTGCACATGCAAAACTTAAAAGACAATTGGGTTCATGTCAAGTCTCATTTCAGGCATCATTTGAGAAAATACACAGTCTGCTTGAGTTGCAACACACTGATATCAAGGCTTCATTTGAGAAAAGTCTAACTGTTGTGCAACATCAATTTAAACCTTCTCAATTCAGGGAGCTACGGGGGAATGTGTCTATCGACCATTTCATTCTAATAATAAAAGGTCATTACAATACCATTGTTGTCATTCCATTCTAATAAGAAAATATTAACCACTGTTACCATTACAACAATGTCATCTTACAAAAAACACCAAACAATATTCATCAACTAACAAAATAACATGTAACAACATAACATGTCACGAATCAGTTGTATGCCTACGCCGAGGCCTACGACTGTAT
>NW_021025869.1:1171034-1270090 GCF_004153795.1 Camellia sinensis
ACCTTGAAAGCGAGATGCCCTCATATGTAAGCACACTTAAACCAATTTACAATGTACGCCATCGAAACAGGGTGGACAGAGAGCGAAGATCAACAGATGCAACACTTATTGGGTGAATTGGCCAAGTATAATTAAATTAGCCATCGTCTGAGAGTCCACGATGACTGTGATGACTTGTTTTGGGCACATCCACCAGTTTGGACTTATTTCGGATCTTCCACGTATATTAATTAGGATTGCACATATAAAACAACAGATAACGCTCCTCTTCTGAAATTGTGGGAGTGACATCAACTGAAATGACATCTCTGTATCTTGCATACTCTACAGTATGAGAGGTCGATAACTATGCGTGGGTGTAGCACAATTACGTGATGTCATGGATGGGTTTGTTGTCCAACAATTATTGTTACTACAGAGAGCTAGCCTTGATGAATCGCTACAAAGATATTCCCGAGTGCCAGACATTTATTATGTCGTTGGCATATCAGTAAAGATGTGTTGACAATGCAAGAAAATGTTGAGACACAGCAAAATGGGAGAAGTTCAACCATGAGTGGAACTCTGTAGTGTATTCATCTTCTGAAATCAATTACAGAGGGCGTCTTAAATCATTATCTTAAGGAATTCAGTAGTTATCCTGATGCGTCAAATATGTCATTGGATACTTGGATTGGTTCCTTACAAGGACAAATTTGTGGCGGCATGGAAGACACGTGATAGCATTGTGGCAATGTTAACACGAACCGGTAACATTACTTTTGTTGAATATGTTATTATATACTGCATGTACTTTGATTTAACTTGACTTACATTTAATTAACAGGGCTGAGAGTGCACATCAAACTTAAAAGACACAATTGGGTTCATGTCAAGGTCTCATTTCAGGATCATTTGAGAAAATACACAGTCTGCTTGAGTTGCAACACACTTGATATCAAGGCTTCATTTGAGAAAAGTCTAACTGTTGTGCACATCAATTAATTAAACTTACTCAATTCAGGGAGCTACCGGGGGAATGTGTCTATCTCTGCATTGGAGTATTGCTTGTCGAGAGTAAGGAGACCAATTCCATTTCAGGGAGCTACGGGGAATGTGTCTATCGACCATTTCATTCTAATAATAAAAGGTCAACTACAATACCATTGTTGTATTCCATTTAAATAAGAAATATTTAACCATGTACCATTAACAACAATGTCATCTTACAAAAACACCAAACAATATTCATCAACTAACAAAATAACATTAACAACATAACATGTCACGAATCAGCTGTATGCCTACGCCTGAGGCTACGACTGTATGTCAACGTCGAAGATGGAAGCGACTCCAGCAAACTAGTCCCAGCAGAACTAGGTCCAGCTTGTCAATGTGCTGACTTCAAGAACATGTGTCATACTCTCGATAGCTCGGTAAAGTCGATAAGTGATGGCGAATCCCCTCCTCATAACCAGCGGTAAATAATAGGATGTGATATTGTTTTCAATTGCGCGTATTGCACATGCAATGAGATTCACATCCTATTATTGACGCTGGTTATGAGGGAAGGGATTCGCCATCCTTATCGACTTACCAGCTATCGAGAGTATGACACAGTTCTTGAAGGTCAGCACATTGACGAAGCTGACTAGTTCTGCTGACCTAGTTTGGCTGAGAGTCGCTTCATCTAGAGTTGTTTGTGAACAAGTTTAATGAAAGTGATAGAACCATGCGGTTGGAGCTTTTGAAGAAGTTGAAAGAGATTGTATATCCGGAAAGCACTTTTCTTGTTGAGCCGGAGGTGAAGCCCAAAACACGTCCTCGGGATCATAAGAAGATCAATGTTTCTACCCGTCGTGACCCGTGTGCATTTGAGTTAGTGCAATCTGGACATGATTCCTTCTCACCTAGGAACACTAAAATCACTACATTAGCTTCTACTCTGCAAACCAAGAAGAAGTGACCTGTTAAGGGAAAGGAGAAGGTGAATCCGAAAGGGAAGGCATACATTACTAGAACAGTGAAACCTGGTGCATATGTTGATGTTTTCCCTGTTGGGTTGAAACCATACATTAAGTTTGTCAAGGATGTAGCTGCAGATGGGAATTGTGGTTTTAGGGCTATAGCTGCTTCAATTGGTCATACAGAAGATGATTGGGCTGAAGTTAGGCGTGACCTATTGGGTGAGCTACACACACACAAAGAGGAATACATTACACTTTATGGGTCCTATGAAAGGTTTGAAGAATTGACAAGCATATTGTCATACTTTAAAGATAGTCCTGGATACTCACATTGGATGACTATGCCAGACATGGGGCATCTTGTTGCATCGTGCTACAATCTTGTGTTATACCACTTGTCTTTACAGCAATGTCTCACCTTTTTACCTCTTAGAACAGTACCAATACCTCAACTTGATAGACGTGAGATTGCCACTGGGTTTGTCAACGGAAATCATTTCGTCCAGGTATAACAGAAACTTATCAATTGGGTTTGTGCATGTACAAGAAGTTATGAGGTATGACCACTAAGTCAATTGATATTTGGTGTAGGTTTTGTTGCAGCCAGGCCATCCAGTTCCTCCTATTGCCACTAATTGGAGAAAATACCGTCACCCTTGCGCTGTCGACTGGGATGATGCATATGTGCGCCGCATTCAACATTTCAAGGACATTATTCATGATAATGTAGCTACTCGAGAGACTTTTGATGTTGTTGATGTCGCATGACACATATATGCATTTGACAATATTAGAATTATGGAAGAAATTAATGGATGTGTTTTTTATGTTGATGTGTTATGTTTTACAATGTGGATTGAATTTTATCGACCATTGTTACCATTCCATTGTAATAAGAAAATATCATTTAGAAAATCAACGACCATTGTTACCATTCCATTCTAATAATAAAATGTCATTACAATACCATTGTTGCCATTCAATTCTAATAAGAAAATATTAACCACTGTTACCATTACAACAATGTCATCTTACAAAAAACACCAAAAAAGATTCATCAACTAACAAAATAACATGTCACGAACCAGCTGTATGCCTACGCCTAGGCCTACGACTGTATGTCAATGTCGAAGATGGAAAGCGACCTCCAGCAGAACTAGGTCCAGCTTCGTTAATGTGCTGACCTTCAAGAACATGTGTCATACTCTCGATAGCTTGGTAAAGTCGATAAGGATGGCGAATCCCCTCCTGATAACCAGCGTCAATAATAGGATGTGAAATCTGCAGTGCAAGTGCAATACGCTGCATTTGAAAAGAATATCACATTTTAGGGAACATATCAGGTATGCTGACTGATTTGTCACATCTGGTATGCTGACTAATTTGCCTACAATGGGAAGGTCAAGAATAGTGCCAACATCATCCAGGGTCAAGGTCATCTCACCAACTGTCATGTGAAATGTGTTCATCTCAGGTTGCCATCTCTCAACAAAACTAGAGAATAGAAGCTTGTTGACGAACCGATAAGTGCAACGAGCTAACTGTGACAGTCCAGACTGCTCAATAATGGCTTTGAATCTGGTGTTGTTCTCTACTAACCACCATGGCCATGCAAGGATCTTGGAAGAGTGATTATGACACTTTAGGGGCCCTCGTTCCTACAACACAAATGATATCTCATTACAAACTACCATACAACACACACACACACACACACACAAAAAAAATCATATACAAATGAATTTCAGTTTACTGAGGAATGTTTACCTCCCCGTGCCAAATAGCTGCAGCCACATGACTATTGAAACTCCGCAGTATTGACGGATCAGTTGGTCCACCTGGAAAAGCATGAGTAAGGTACTCTTCCTGGACAGAAGGAGAATCAGGTAAAAAGGTATCCTCCACAGCAATGTCAGGCATATCATAACCTTCAACTCGTCTTTGGCTTCGGCTCCCACTTTGACTGGCACTGGGAATATCATATTCTACCGAAACTGGATCACGACCTCGACCACGACCTTGACCTCGTCCTTGCCCATGCCCTCGTCCCCGTTCATGGTCTACATCCAATTCACGACGTCGTCTATTTGAAGCAGTAGGTGGGACACGTTGTTGATATTCAGAATCCATATTATCTGCAAAAAATACTAAGTGTAAATAAACAGAGCGTGTGTAAAATTAATGAGAGTGTTTTAAATTATAAGTGTGTGTGTAATGAGTGTGTGTGTAAAATTAATGAGAGTGTGTAATGAGTGTGTGTGTAAATAATTAGTGTTTTAAATTATAATGAGAGATTGTGTGTAAAATTAATGAGAGTGTGTGTGTAAATAATAAGTGTTTTAAATTATAATAACTGTTATAATTAAGTGTTTTAATTAAGAAGGAAAAAAAAACTGTTCGGAAGTTCACAACCGAAAATACCTATTCTGTTCGGAAGTTGTTGTCCGAAATTAAAGCTACAATTCGGAAGTTGAAAACCGAAAAAAAAATTATTTTCGGCACTTGAAAGCCAAACCAAGTAAATATTTTCGGAACTATAGTGCCGAATAGAAGCAGAAAATTCGAAACTCTAATGCCGAATATTATTCTTGTTTTCGAAACTAGATTGCCGAACAAAAACAAAAAATTCGACTAACCAGTTCCGAATAAGGAAACACGGCAATCACTTGCAATGGTGGACGGAAAATGGTAAAAATTAACCCTACATTACAAATAAAATAGGAATGAGAAGATTCTAATCTGTGTAAACTAACCTAAAATGTGAAGATTTCAATGCTCTTTAATGCCAATACTTCAATGACACAGATGGATGGATGAAGCTTTTGGGGAGAAACGGTGGAGAGTGTGAGAGATGGGTGTGTGTGAGAGAGGGGTTCTCAGATGGGTGTGTGTGTGAGAGGGGTGACAGACGGGTGTGTGTGAGAGAGGGGGTGTGTGTGTGTATGATTTACATTTGGGGGTATATGTGGAATGATAGGTGTGTGTAGTGAGTCAAATATATTAGGATTTATTTTTTTAGTGTGTGTATTGAGAAGGATTTGTATAGAGAGAAAAGGGTGTGTGTATATAGAAGCTCCCAATATGTGTGTATAGAGTGTATATGGTGTGTGTAAATAAAAGCTCCCGACAGCAACTGGGGTTAGGCTCAAAGAATGAATGAGGCTCCTAACAAAGAGATTGGGAAGTTTCTGAGGGTGGTTGACCCTCTCTACATAAACAAGATGATCGATCAAAGATCATCAGGGCTGATGATTTCACCTCCAAAATCAACAGCTCTCTCTCTCTCTCTGTGCATGTGTGTGTGCACAAGTGGAAGGTTGGATGATATTCACCTTTTTCTTGACCAAAAACAAAAACCAAACCAAAAATAAATAAATAAAATAAAGCTGTGATGGCACTACCCTCTTGGAGCATTGAAATGCATAATTTCGAGGCAGTGACGATGTATTTCTTGAGCCGGGCACTGAGAACCCGACCCGTTTATTGGCTGGGCAACTCGGAGGGTTTGTGTCAGATTTCTTCTCTCTGTCACAGGCAACTGTTGTGGCAGCCATGGCGGACTCGCATTCTTTCTTGATCCATAAAACGATCTGAGCCTCACCTTTTTTTATATATATATATATTTTTGGTTATTTTAGTGTGCGTTAAAAAGTTTGTTTGGATTGATTTTTTTTTTACTTTTTAATTTTTGTGAACGAAAAAAGTGAATTATGATTTGAATGTAACCTTTTATTTTATTAATTTTTTAATTTATTTTATTTTTTTAAGTAATTTAGTCAAAAAAATTTAAAAAAAGTTTATTTGCCAAAAGAGGGATATATATTGTTGATTTTGTGGTATAAAGTTTGTTTTAGCCCTAATTTTTTTTTATTTTCTTTTCGGGCTCCATTTTTATCTTCTTTTTTTTTAAATATATTTTTATTTTTTTATAATTAAAACTAACAGGAAAAGAGTATTTTAATCTAATTATTATTAATTTGATTGTATATTTTGTGCATATATAATATATATGTATTGTATATGCATAAATGTACCGTAACTATATTAAATTCATTTTTTGTAAATACCCTTTAAGTATTTTTTTTTAACAATTTTATAAATTTTTTTATTCTCACTATTGGAGTAAGCTATATTAAATCAATTTTTTAGTCTAAAATATTGAATAAATTTAATTTAAAAAAAAAACAAATACAAAAAGAGAAGAAAAAAAAATTATTTTATTTTATAGGCAAATGTTGGCGAGTTTTTTGCACTAGTTGTGAAATTAATGGTTCAATTTATATCGAACTTTCATTGAATTAATATTCTAAATTTGATTATCATAAGGGCAATTGCATAAAAAATACTAACAATTATAATCATTTAGATTTATTAAATCAAATGTAAAATTAATGTCAAGAATCTATTAAAATTATAAAAATTAAAATGACATAAATATTAAAGTACATAAACTAACAAACTAATTTACCCTCAACCAAAGTGGAGAAAGTAGTTTTAGGCTTAGGAAATGAAGAAATGTGCTGCCAATCAATGGCATTGGCATTGGCAGTGGCAATGGCAATAGGAGAATTAAGGGCCTGGTGATGTGAAGTGTTGAGACAAGCTGAGTTCCTATTTTCTTTCATATGTACTTCCAGTTTGGATAATGGGGAAATGAAAGACCAATGAGCCAAAAAAAGCAGTGAAAACTATCTGATAAAAGCAATTTGAGTTTGACCCAAGGTTTTGAGAGAAAGATGGTAAAGGAGTAGGTGGTATGCCCACCACATTGTAGAACAATCTGGTCAATCTACAATCCTTAAGAACATGAATAGTTGTTTTAGGCTCAAGATTACAAAGTGTCATTAATAACATACATTATCTTTTTGAAAAAAAAAAAAAAAAAAACATCCATTACAAATTGGATTTGGATTCTTTTAAATTGGTCACTCAATTTGAGAGAACATTTGGGTTGAATAGATTCATTTTGGAACTAAGTAGAATAGTCATGTAAAAAAATCAAGATAATTGAATATCAGTAGTTATATGTTTAAATCACATTTGTTTTAAAAAATTAAACAATATACATAATTTGAAAAATAATCATTTATTTTTTATAATATATAAGATAGTGAGATTGACTAAGATTGGTTTGTGAGATAGTGAGATTGACGTTGGTGAGAGAAACGGTGAAGAAGAGAGAGAGAGAGAGAGAGTGAGGGAGAGCTGAGAAATAGTGAGGAAAAGAGAAACAAATGGAAGAAAGCGAGACGGAGAGGAGGGGGTAGAGACTCTTTGGTTGGTAGGGTTTGAAATCAAAGTCTCATAGACAGATATGTCTATATAAGTAGTTTGATCATTTTATATAAACTTGTTCTTATAAACATAATATTTTAGCACGTGCATTTTTTAAAAAAAAATCAAATTTAAATTTATTACTCAAGTGCCCTTATATATATATAAAATATAATCATGAGATAGACTAAGAAACACTCATGAAAATGAAAAAAAGTATCTAAATAATTGTTCATAGTCACTTTAGTTTCGAGGAACCTTCTAATGGGGATGTCAAGGAGCTCATTTCTTTTTCTTTTCTTCTTAATTTATTTATTTATTTATTTATTTATTGTTTTATTTTATTTTATTTTATTTTTTTAATTCTAATTCATAACTACCTATGCATTGCACCTTCTATTTTCAATCATATCAATAACACCATGTCACTTTATTAGGTTGAGACTAATATATCAATAACACCATCTCATTTAAATGTCCTATCTCAATGAATTGATCAAAATGTACTCAAATCATGTTTTTAAAATTGTCAAGAAATTTTATATACCTGTAATTTTTTTATACCGTGGATATGAATAGGAATGTGTATAGGTCAATTTTAAAATTTTAGATTTAGAATTAAATCGATTAAGTGTATAACTGGATTATCGACATGTACATTTAATTTTATTATTTAAATTTGACTTATTAATTAAAAAATTACTGCAATAATAAAAAAATGATAAAAACCTATTATATAAACAGTAATCAAAATCAAATACATTTAGACATGTTAATAAATTATACAAGTTATAAAATTTTGTCAAAAAAAATATAACGAATCGAATCTTAAGTTTTTAAAACTACCCATGAATCATATTGAACCAATGTGAAAACTGAGTTAACCCCAACTCAAGAAAGCTAAGCCTCTGTTTAGGAAGATGGGTTAGGTTGAGTTTAGGGCTATTTTAGTCATAAAAAGACAAAATAGACTTTTTAATTCAATAAGATAAAACATCACATTCAACACATAATCATTGCATTCTTTCTCTCATAAAAAATCAAAAAAATCAAAAAGTCCTTCCCAAACGAGGTGTTACGCCCTCAAAATAAACCCATAATAACCATAACATTAACATGCATTTATAAAAGAAAATGAATCATTTGAGTTAGTCACCAGAGTATTCTTATTGACAGACTTTACTTGTAACATCCTGCAACATCAAAATAAATGCCCTAAGGGCTTACATCTTTCCAAGCTAACACTTGGACACAAAAAGGATGAGTACTAACTCATTTACAAGTTAAGCCCTAGGCTTGAATGTTGAAAGAGTATTGATATCTGATATGGAAGTATTTCACGTACAAAATCTAACAAAAATTTTAGAATAAATTACACTGACCTTCCTAAAGTTTAGAAGAAAAAAATATAATAAGTCTCATAAGTTTGGCATAATTATACTGGACCATCTGAAGGTTTTAATTCATATAACATTTAGCTCCCTTTTCATTGAAAATTCGTAATCGTATGAATGAAAAATAATGTTGTCATATCTTTTACATTAAAATATTAATTTTGCTTTGTATATCTCACATCTGTATTAGTTTTGATCTCTTTAACCTTACTAAAAACAAACTTAGGATAATTATATCAAATTATAGAATTTGCTGTAATTTTTTTAAACTTCAAGAGATGTCAATGTAATTTATTTAAAATGTTAGTAAAAGAATATTAATTGGTAGGAGTCACTTTGAATTCAAGGCAACCCTTTTTAAATTAGGGGTGAGTAGTGGATATTTCGATTCGTCCAAACCGAACCGATCTGTAGCATTTTGGACAGATGCGTGATGACGAGCAGACGGTTACAGAATAATTTTTTCCAATCCGCCTCGTTTTGGACGGATGGCGGATTTGAGGTTCCTTTGGCCGCAACCGAACCGCCAAACTACGAGCACTCCTAGTAATTTGTAAGACTTTGTGTTTTCAATTTGTTTAAATATTCTATTTGTGTTTTCAATTAACAAAGAGTTTAAATATTCTGTTGAATATATTTTGTTGAAAAAGAGTTTTCAACTTGAATATATTTTTTGGATTGAAAAAAATAAATGTATTATTTATCTATATTTTTTAGTTTTTAAATCTAACTCTAAAAATAATAAATAAAAAAGATGACATATGCTGATTGGTTTTTGTTTTCAAAAACAGAAATAAATGTAACAATACAGAGGCATACAATCTCTACTACGGCTATGTTCATGGTTTTGGTAGTTTGAATTATTTTTATATTTTAAGAACCACAGATTGTAATACATTATGTGGATGGGGCATGCTGTGATTGTAATATGTGGATGAGGCTTGCAGTGATTATAATATTCTAAAGTTTCAAACTTTCTTTCTTTGGATGAGGCATATAGTGATTGTAATACTTTTTTAAGTAATTAACTGTAATACTTTTTTTATTTTTTGAGGAAGTCCACAAGTTGAATTATGTTAAAAATTTATAAAATTTTAAATCGCCAAACCGATTCGCATCCATTTGTTAATCCACCAATCCGCTCAATCCACATTTACCAGATTGGTGGACGGATGTAGATTGATTTTCCCCAATCTGCCAATCTGACGAACGGATGAGAGGGATTGGAGGTTCCTCCAATCCACCAATCCACGCCCACCCCTACTTTAAATGATGATATGATAGATTTGATTTGAGTTAGGGTCACTTCGAATTTCCCTTTAGGAGGAGGATCCCCTCTCATCTAAATTGGATTGAAGGGTGCTGTTTGGAAAGGATTAGAAGAAAGAAAGAAGTCTACCCATCAATCGTTTTATAAAATCCATCGTTTTACTGTCCATAATAATCACCAACTTAATTCACTTGAAATAATAATTATCCATCACTAATTATGCAATTTTTTCACAATAATTCTACAAATCACAAGATGCATGTCATGATTCTATCTAGCTTTTGTTATCACTTTTGGACATGTTTATTATTATTTTTTTGAGAAATTCAATTCTTACAATTTTTATTTTATTTTATTTTATACAGAATAATCTAAAAAAATAATGCAATAGTTATAATTTTGTATTTAAAAGTCTCAATGGTGGATTTTTTATTTTCAAATGATAAGGTCGATTTCAATCACTTCATTTTGTATTTAATTTTTTTGTTTTACTTTTTATATTTATATATCATCACTCCTTTTTCTAGTACACAATGTATAGTAAAGAGAGGTATTATTAGTATTAGATATTTGGCGACAGTGTCAATTTAAAATGAAAAATTGCTTAAATGGAGTTGTAAGATAGTGCGCTCGTTTAGAGCCCATTTGTGTCAGAATATTAGTCAGTTAGACTAAGAGGAGTTATGGGCCAATCCTTTGGACCAGATTTAATACCCATGAAATCCTATTTCAAAATAATTTAGCCCACTTTCTCATTTTACCCCTGATAACCCAGATGTTTGACTTCTCTACTTTGTGCACATGTTACTGCCATGACCCACCGTTGCCCCTTCCAGCCATTGTCAATCATTTCCGATTGTCGATGATAACCTTTTGCGACCTCTGATGATCACCTCCGGCAACCTCCATTGTTGCCACTATCTTCCGACCTCCAACAATGTTTTTTTTATCCATTTTTCATCTCAAGTACGTCACTTCTACCACCATCTCCTCCTCAGATCTAGTGACAACAAAAGAAAATGAGAAGAAAAATGATAAAGAGAATGAAGGAAAGAGACGAGAAGTCATCACCCAAAAATAGTTCTCATTAATTTTCACATTCACAGATCAAGACAAAGAATAAAAAATCAGATTCAGTGATAAATTTATCACTGTTTGTTTGTAAAAAAATTACAGAAGGAAAATCAAGCAATCACCATTACAAACCAATACAAGAATTAGAGATACATTATCACTGACTGTTTGCACGCACACACACACAAAATGCACAAGGAAAATTTAATCACCGCCATTACAAATGATGAATTTATCACTGCTAATCTATTAAGTTTAATATAAAACAAACATATTCAATAAATTTACTAATAAATTTATCACTAATATAAACAACAGATAGGAGCTCCGGCGACCATGTCAGTGCTACATCTCGATGTCGGCTAGGGTTGTGATATTAGATCGGCATTAAAGATAATAGATCAGCATTAAAAATGGCCACATCTAAAGTCGCTTGTGAAGATTGGCATCGAAGATAATAGATTGGTAATGAAAAATAAGTATGGAGGAAAACAGTGTCGATTAGTAAATTTGGATACTTTGCATCCTAAACCGATGATAGAGGAAGATGGTTGCAACGACGATGTTGAAGATGGTAGATCGGTGATGGAGGAAGATGGTGGCAATGACGATATCAGATTCAATGATAAATTTATCACTGACAGTTTGTAAAAAAAATTTACAAAAGGAAAATTACCATTACAATTGACAAATTTATCACTGTTTAGTTTATCAAGTTTTATACAAAAACAAACATATTCAACAAATTTATTGATAAATTTATCACTGGTTTAAACAAGATAGGAGCTCTGATCGGCATTGAAAATACCTAGATGAACCCATCACTGTTCTAATCAAACACCCTGAACGCCTCTCTCATGTCTTCTTTTTCGTCTCACTCGTCCATTATTAACTGGTACACAGCTCTGAACTCGTCAATGTCGACGTACCCATCTTCGTTCATGTCGATTTTCTTGATCTCTCTTAAATCTAACACCATCTCTCTCAAATCCAAGGGCCACAGAGGCAACTCTCATGTTCACCAACACCAACGAACAGCCGTTCGATTGCCAAGTCTTTGCTACAAACTTCCTTACCACCGTCGACACTATGACCCCTTCATCTCCGTCCAACATTACAGTGGCACACTCAATGGCTTTTGTGGCACAATCAATGGCTTTTGTAACACAACAATGCATGAAATACCTTCTCACACTGATTACGATCTCTATACCCAAATCTTTCGTTGCCTCTCTTTTCAAAACCCAGATCCTTCGAAGGAAAAAGAGAGAGAAAGAGAAATTAAATAAAATCACATAATTCAAACCAAACGCACGAAGCATAATAGCAGGGGTAAAATTGGGATAAAAAAATACAACAAGACTTTCTGGTAGATGAGATAGAAACTTAGGGCCTAATGAGTAATAGATTCAATTATTGGGACCGGCTAGTAAAAAACCCTTAGATTAATTGGATATTCACAATCCTATAATAAGACTATATTTAAAAAAAAAAAGAAATCCTATAACAAGACTATATTTTTAAAAAAAAAAAATGAAACCGCTATTATAATTTTGATAATGTTTATAAAAAATAATTAGAACTCGATCATGGAGTTATGAATATCTGATTAACATAATTTTTTACATGAATAATATATTCAACGAACTCTATGATATGAACGATTTAAATTAACAAAATAGACTTAGAACAATCCCTCACAAGACATCACAGCAAAATCCCCGATTCGCTTCACCCTACAAAACACATATTTTAACACTTTTATTGGAGCACCCGTACACTTATTAAAAAATAATAAACACTTAAGACTCAAAATCAAGTATAATTTTATTTTATTTTTATATTTTTTGTCATATAATATAATTTAACAAATATTTTTAATGTTTCTATTGGAGATGCTCTTAAAAGACTTATTAGTGGAGTTGTGTGTTAGTGTTAGTGTTAGTGGTGTAAAGTGTTTGCCTATAGAATTTCTGAAACTCATGAACAAACAAGGTAGATGCGAAATGACACATGCTCGGAATAATTTGAGATTCAGTCAAGACATAAAAAATGGCGTCACGATCAATACTCATTGCTAAGGCTAGGCATAGGGTTATCCGAATCATACAATCCGCCTAACCCGAATTGATCCGCATACAAATGGGCGATTTTGCAGACACAATGCGTGCGGATGCAGTTTGAAATATGGCATAATTGCGGGTTGGGAGCGGGTTGTGGGTTTAACCCGCACTCGCAAGAACCCACCCGTACTTAGATTTTTTTTTTTTTTTATAATGAAAAAACCTAAACTATTGATTTCATTCATCCTATCCTAAATATTTTTGGCCAACACTAAAACCTAATTTCATGATACAAAAAGAAATGTTGTAGAGAACATTGTTTGAGAACATTGTTTTTGAATGTTTTTGTTTTTGTTTGCTCTATGAACATTGTAGGAAATTGAATCTACTTTTTTATGGAGGGGAAATTGAATTTGTTAATCACATTTGAAATTGAAATCAATCTTATATTATATTGAATCTGGAAATTGAAATTGAATCTACAAATTGAAAAAAGTCCAATCCACAAACTGGTCGCAATCGTCCGCACATCCGTGAACCCTATTCGCACAAATCGCAACCCGCACTACAGGAGGTTGCGGGTTGAATTTTTCCCAAACCGCATACATGCGGGCGGGTCCAAACCAATCCGCAAACTGTCCAAAACCGAACAATGAACATCCCTACTCGTTGCTTTGCTATGGTGTACCATAGATTTCAGCCAAATTCCACTGTTTATGCCTTTAATTGCACGATTTTTCCGTTTCAGAAAATATTTATTTCTCTAATTACTTGGTCTAAATAAATCCGTTTAAGACTAGGTTATTTTCCAGTATATTTAGTTTTTATTATATTTTTTGAAGGTTTGAGCTTAAGTCAAATCTTTTATTTTTTGCAAATTTGGTATTCTCTTTTATTTAGACTTGATTAGCAAGAATTGCCTTTTTAATTTATTTCCTATTGTAATTGAACCTCTTTTTCACTATAAATAGGACTTGTAAGCCTTAGGACAAATCGAATTATTTTTGAAAAATTAATATATTTTAAGAGAGAGTATCTCTTTATCAAATTTGTGGTGCTTGATTTTCGTTTCATTAATCAACACTGCATCTGCAAGTTCAAACTTGGTGAGCAAAAATGAAATGTATCTCTTAAGGAAAAATCATCACACGAGTCTAGAAAAGTACGTGATCGTAGTTGTGGTTGTGATTATGATTAAAATAAAAATAAATAAATAAATAAAAACTCTAGTTGAAAAAAAAAATGTATACAAAAAATATTACAAAAGTAATGTGATATTAATAAAGCAATATTTATGGATGTTTTGTTTTAGAATAAAAAATCAGCTTTAAAATATATCTTTTTACATAAAAAATTCTATATAAAAATTTTATGTAACTCCATAATATTTTTTATTTTTTAAAATTATATTTTGTTTTAAAAAAAAAATCAGCTTTAAAATATATCTTTTTACATAAAAAATTCTATATAAAAATTTTATGTAACTCCATAATATTTTTTATTTTTTAAAATTATATAAGCATTTAATGCCTTGTTATCTAAATGAGACATAACTAGTACTCCTATAATGCTTCAAAATACATAATACGAGTATCTGCATCAGTCTCAACAAATTTTGAGTTAAATTATAATTTAAAATCTATTTTTGTTATTTTAGCTAGTCACCTTTTTAGTACTCATTGCATCAAACTCTCTATTCTAACTCAATCTTATTAATTTTTTATTGTATTTGTTATTCTTTATTTTTTTTTATTAAATTGATGAGGTGCCATTCAAACAATTTAAAAAAAAAAAATTGCCGCTGACCGGTTGACCGACCGGTCGATCGATTAGACTAATTTTTGGCATTTTTTCTTCTTTTGCTACAAGCACTCACGGGACATCCGGGTGGACGATCAGTTTAAAAATTTTGGCTCAGTTTTGCTCCAAAAAATATAATAAAAAATCATGTAACTAATGAACAGTGTCTCAACAAAATTGTTGAGGTACTGTAGCAAATTTAACAAAAAGTTAATATACAAAAAAATTGTTGAACCTGATGGAGAAAAAAATTGATGCTAATACTCTCTACAATAAGTTGAACCTGATGGAGAAAAAATTTGATGCTAATACTCTCTACAATAGCTTCAAAACTATTACAGAGAGTCTGACGCGGATGTGCTAACAACTCACCCAAGTGGGTCACCCTTGGGGTCACCCTTGGCTATTCTCCACTAGAATTTTGAATGAGTTATCTACCCCACCCAAAAGTAGAAATTCAACCAATTTTTCCAAATTAGAAAACCACATGGCAAGTGACAAGCCAAAACTTGCACACCCAAATCTAAACGCACACGAAATTGTAAACGCCCACAATTGGAGGTGTTTAGTAACGTTTGTAATTATAGTTTCTATTTTATTTTTTTAATTAAAAAATTTCTATAATCATAAAAAAAGTTATCAGCAGCCACCCCACTTCAATAACCATATTCGCCCGCAATATGCAATTGTCAATAATCGTCATTGGCCACTTATTAAATATGTTTTTATTTTTGTTTTAACCAAAAAACAAGTATAAACCTATTTAATGTTTTCTGTAAATAATAAAATAATAAACTGTAAACAAACGACCCTTAAACTTTCATGTTATGTTTAAAATTTATTTTAAGAAAAATTATAAAAAAAAAATAAAAATTCCAAGGGTTAATCATTGTAATAAAATAAATCTCGAGTTTTTAATTTTATCAATTTAAACTTAATATTTTGATTTGTTTTCAATCTAAACCATCAACCTATTTTCGTTAGGTAAAACTGGTAGAAAAAATATATTTTAGTTATTAAACTCAATATAGATGTACATAAAATGTTTAAGATACTATTTTTCATTAAATTTAATAACTAAAATATCATTTTGTTTTCCGCTAGTTTTAGGTAATGAATATAAACAGATGATTTATATTGAAAACAAATCAAAAGATTAAAGTTCAAATTAACAAAATAAAAAATTCAGGATTTATTTTGTTATAAGAGTCAAATCTTGTTTTTTTATTATTTATAATTTCTCCTTTATTTTATTAATAAAAAAAATTAAAGAAATAAATTAAACTTCTTTCATTTTATTTTATTCGTGTCTTCTCTTTACAAATCATGATTACAAATATTAAAATTAGAAACATGCTTAAATTAGTTGTGGCAAAAAATCATACCACTCATTTTATAGCATGCCAATGAAAATAAAATAGACAGAATTCAAATCTATTTGCCGTGCCTATCTTTCAAAAAAAATTCCCTTCTTTTCCTTTTTTTTTTTAAAAAAAAAAAATTGAAAAAATAGCAAAAAGGTTTAGTGCATTGCACATCCCATTATAATCAATCAATTAAGTACATTGGAATACAATAAAACTTCCAAAAATGAAAGAAAACCCTACACAACGGGGTTGAAACCTGCACATAAGAAACAAAAATGAACCACCTTAGAGCAATGTGTATCCTTTCAAAAGATGCATATCGTAAAAAGGTTATGATTTTTTTATGATGAACGTTATGATTGTTTGTTATGTGTATTATGACATTTTGTAGTAAAGTTATAAATATTAAATTTATGATGTGCACCCTAAAATTAGAAATGATAATATTATGACATTTTGTGATTTTTGTTATGACACTTTGAGATTTTGTTATGACATTTTTTAGTAAAAAAAGTTATGACTTTTGTAGTGAAAAAGTTATGAAAAACATACCATATACACCTTTTTTAGGGTGCATATTGTAACATCTCCCATGAAACTTTGCATAGAGGGAAGCATAGTAACACGAACAAACAAAATGTATAAAAATAAATGAAAATCAAACAGACCAAATGAAATCCTACCGTAACCTTCTACAAACCCCCACTTGGATTAAAATGCTGCAATACCTAATAGAGAAGAACAATTGACCCTAATGGACCATGGATGGTTGCATAGCGTGGATCAACATGTTAAAAGGGCATTAATAATTGTGTGTAGCCGATCTGAGTCTAGTTTGGAAGATCTAAGTCCAGATTAGGAAGCTTTGGCAGTAATGCGTAGAAGAAGACTAATAAGAGGAAAGGAGACAGTTGAGGTGGTAAAGAAGTACAAAGTGATCGGAGCAAGTGTTGGAAAATATAGTTTTTTTAGCAACTTTAATGTTAAATTAAAGTGGGACTCAATCGTTGGTTGAGTTAGATCCAAGTGGTTTTGTGTTCTCTTAAGTAAAAAGGTTACAACACAAAAAGTATGAGCTGAAAGCATTGAGTTTTGAATAAGAAACACTCTCATAAAGTGGGCATTAATACAAGTTGGACTTAGACTTGGATTTAATTTTGTCTGGATTGGGCCCAGGCTATTACTTGTGCATGTGCTGGGTTTGGTTTGGACTTAGACCTAGTCTTGAGCTTAGCCTGGGTTGGGTTATGTTGAATTTAGCTTGTGCATGTGTTTGAGATTGGACTTGGATCAGGTTATAACCCAACACTCATATCCGTTTTGCAATCTATCTACTTGAATTATTCAAACTTCACTGTATACATATTTATCCATATGTATTAAGCACATGTAAGTTTTTGGACCTTTGTAACTCTAGCCCTAATGACTAGAGTTGATAGCCTTAATGATGATAGCCTTCATGGCTTAGGTTTCCCCTACAAGCATAAAAAAGAGCCTTTCCCCTCAAACTTTGATAGGATAGGTACAGGCTTTGATTTGCTTATCTTTGTCTTTCAATTTTATTTTTTTTTAGTTTTTCCAAATTCAATTTATGTCTTGTATGTTAATTGTTAGTTGTCCATGTTACTAATTTGTTCTACCCATTGGTTTAGTGCGAAATTCTTCTATCATGTAATCAGTTCATATTGTCATAATTTATTCTACCTTTCATTCTTTAATAAAGGAAAAGAATATTGTTTTGTCATTTCTATTTTTATTTTATTTTATATAATTTACTTTTCTATTATTATTGTGAAAAATACCAACAAAAAAAAACAACATTTGATCTTTAAAAATCAAACGCAACATAAACGAAAACAAATAAATAACTAAAAAATAGAAAGTGAGCCGCCAACTAATGAAAAAGGTGGAGGAATAGTGGAGCTGGCCAGCAACGAAGAGCTTTGTTGGGGGAGGGGGCTTTTGCATACAAAGAAGGAGAGCATTGCACAAAGAGAGACATAACACCTAGTTTTTACTCTAATGATTTGATCTATTTATTAAAAAAATTAGATTGATTTGATAATTACAACCACCTAATTTTAATATGATTAAATCATATTACTACATTTTTTCACAAAGAGGCCTATAAGATGAATAAATTGGATCATTAGACTAACAATTGTGGTTGGTCTAGTAATCTCAATTGTATGAGTCCACATACTGGGATGAACTCAACCCTAATATTATCTATGATGACACAAATGTCAAAATTTTATTGAACTGTTATTATTGAATGAGAAATTGTACTATATACACTTAAAAAATGGTGCATATCCTTGCACCATCATTTATAGATCTAAAGAAGTAAACACAACTCCTTGACTATAATAAAATGGGGTCATATAACTAATATAATTTCCTAGCATAAAGAAAACGCACTTTAAATTGAGATTGAGATTATTTCCAATGTATGATTATATTAGATGATTTTCATTATATTATTTAAGAATTGTGAAATAATCATAGAAATTTATTATTATTTTAAATTTAAAAAGAATCATTACTGTAATCAAAACCATCACAATAAGTAATAATTAACATCATTTTGGGACATACCAAACACAATAATAAAATATAATAAACTTTGATTTAATAATTTAGCTAATAACCAAACAACACAAAAGTTATAACTAATACTATTTTAAACAATAATATATACCATGAATATCATAGCCTGAGGTTTGTTGAATGTTGTGGAGAAGTATTTTGCGAATGACACCACGTGGCCGAGGTGGTTCCGATATGTCGACTAAAGTGCCACGTAAGTGAGTCATAGTTGCTGAGATGGTCGCGGTATCGCCAAGGTTCGGTGCGGTAATACCGAGATTACAAGATATCTGGATAGAGGACAAGAGTCCTAGATAAGAGGAGGTTCTTAGTCTGGATAAGGATAAGGCTCTTGAGAAGTTTATCCCTATCTAGCCAAGAGTCCGAGACGAGCATTGAGCTGGAGTCCTATGAAGTGAAACTTCTAGAGGACTGGGTCACTACTGGCTATAAAGGTGAGGCATCCTTGTGGGTCTAAGGTAGGCTTTAATTTATGCATTGAGTACTTGTGTGAGATCTTTGAGATTGTATGGCTGACTTGATCGTCGGAGTGCCCCCGGGTGGACGAACCACCACGGTATTCTCATTTTCTTGTTGCTAGGTGGTTGGTTTCATTTATTATGTCGTGTGCTCTCCAGTTGAGTTCCTTGTTTGGTTGTGTGGTCGGAAATCAATATCCACAATTTGGCATCGTTTGTGGAAACTTAGCATAGAATAGATGGCCAACAACGGGCAATGAGAGAGGATCGGGGATGATCTTTATAGCGAAGAGAAGGAACATATGGGTCCTAATACTAAATGAGAGGGTTGACCCTGGGACCAACAATGCCGGCAAGGGCCGAATCGCGAACAAAAAGGGTAATCAAGAAGAATACTACCATGAAGGTGATCTCTATGTATGGAAGAATAGATGCCTGAGAATAGATGAAGAACCAAAGGACATGGCGAAGAAGTTGATAGACCTGCAGACAGTAGTCAACTTGATGATGCAGAATAGCAAAATACAGTCGATGTTTCCCTTACAGGACAAACCGGCTCCAGCAGACAAGGCCGATGCCCAGAAGGAAGGACAAAAGATAGTACCCACTGTCCCGTAGCATGCTAAGGGACAGGAAGATTCACATCGGTAATCCCGAGATGTCGGACGGAGAGTCTGTTTAAGAGTCACAGAGGACACCACAGTCCAAAGGGACCTATGTTAGAGGATCTCGACAGATCCAAGGGCAAGTCCTTTGTTTTGATGATGCAGTGGACGAAGGGAAGTCTAAGAGAATGCACAATTACACCGGAAGCAGCGCACTGAAAAGGCTGAAGTGGATTGATAGCCGAGCTTCCAAACGAACGAAGTAGGACCTGAGAGATTACCTCCAAAGAAAGAGGCACAACGCCGAGATTACATCCAACGCCTAGCCGAAGAGGTTTAGCATGCCGATGTTTCAAGTTTATGCTAGTAAGTCTGACCCGAACTTTCATGTCGACTTATATTTAAATTCAATGGCTTTGTGGAGTGTGAACGAGCAACTATTGTGTAAGGTATTCCCGTCATCATTTGGGGAAATAACATCAGATTGGTTCCGCAAACTCCAGAAAGGATACATGAAGAGTTGGGAAGGCCTGGCTGAGACGTTTGTGGCCAGGTTTGTTATGAACAAGTTGCAGCCACTAAGGGTAGACTCCTTACTGGCTATAAAGATCAATGATGGCGAAGGTCTTAAGGCCTATGCCAAGAGGTACTATGAGGTATACAACTGGATTCCGGCTTGTAACTAAGAACTCACAGTCCTGTCTTTTAAGAACGGCTTGGAAGATAATTGCCCACTCCGGCAGTCGCTTGAAAAGACACTCCTGAAAAACATAGGGGAGATGATGGTACAGATAGAAAAATACACCAAGGTAAAGGAAGACAAGAAAAGGAAGAATATACCAAAATAAGAAAGGAGAAACGGCTCGCCGAAGCGAGGCCGAGCAAATACCATCATTGACAAACCGGGGTTGGGGTTGAGATCTATGTAGGCAATAAGTATAGTCTTCAAGATTCCCGTCTATAAGGTCTTGGAGAGAATTAGGAACTAGCTATACTACAGGGCACCACAGAGGGTCCTGGGAGAGTTTATGGGCAAGAATCCTGGGAAGCGTTGTGCCTACCATGAGGAAGACAGTCACATGACATGGGAGTACCGTGCTCTGAAGTCATACCCGGAAGATCTAGTCAAATAGGGACACCTGAGAGACCTGATCGACAAAGCAAAAACAAAAGAGGAGTAGACAAAGTTGGCCAAGGCGCCAGCAGCAGCAACAATAGCACCACCATCACCACTACAAGCAGAGGGGCCATAGGTAATCAATGTGATTCACTTGAAGGTCAACGAGAACGAAGTGCGAGGCGAAACTCAGAGGGTAAGGCATCTGCAACATGTTTACCATGTCCAACAGAAAGAAAAAAAAAACCCAAAACATGTGGACATCAGGGGCCAATGATATCTTTCATCGAAAAGGACCTGGACATGGTTCAGCACCCACACAACGATGCACTGGTGGTGACATTGAAGGTAGGAGGTTTCCAAGTGAGGTGTATCTTGATTGATCAGGGTAGCTCTTGTGACATCATGTATGTTAGATATTATAAGGAGCTTGGCCTCCACAAGGACGATCAAGAGTAATCTGAAAGCCCTATGGTCGGATTCAATGGGACGCTGACGTGGCCTCTAAGAGCCACTAGTCTAGAGGTGCAGGCAGGGACCAAGAAGGTAATGACAGAATTTGTGTAGCTCAACTTTTTCGCGCCTCCCCTTTCAGAAGCTCAAAAGAAGCCATACAGTTCGGACTCCTATGGTTCTGAATCTAATCTCACAAGTGCAATGTAAAATTGATAAACACCAAAGAGTCCAAATCTGGCAAATCTTTTGAAAAATTGATTTTAGGATCAAAAATGCCAAAATCGGACTGCTTTGCTAGATACAGAGTCGCCACCTAAATATTTTGTTTTGGCGAAATTTAGAAAACCCATGACTCGTGCCAAAGGCCACGTGTCCATCATCACCAAAGTTGTCTTGGCTCGGGAACTTGGGTATGAGAGGGAAAGGTCATGAATTAAGCACCCTCGCTTGCCCGATCAAAGATCGGCCTCTACTAATCATAATATGTTTTTTATCAACATTATGTGCTCTTGTTCCGGTTATTAGGCTAGCATTATTATGTGATGCGCACAAGCAAGTATATACTAGTTTGCCTGAATTGGAATAATTCAATTTCATGTTTATTTTGTGAAGAGGGTTTGATTTTGCCACCTCAAGTGGGCTTAAAGTTTGTGAATTTTCCACTTAACAAAGTGGGCTTAAAAAAAACATACATTTGTTGAATCGTTCCAATTCAAACAACAAGTCTTCATCCACAGGCATTCAAGCAGTTTAACAAGTAAGCACTTAGCCTCATGGTAAGCATGCTAGTCATGGCAATCACTCACACTCATGTAAGTATGCTAAAGCATTAAAAACTCACCTAGTACTCCAAGCTAAGAAGATATGAGTTAGAAAAATATGTATGATTCCTAACTATGCAAAATGTCTAATGCAACACATGCAATATGCAATTAATAAGCTCGGCTACTAATATAGCATATGATTCAATTAGCTTCAGGTGGAAACCAAGCATGCAATTAATAAGCTCGGCTACTAAAGCATTAAATGCTAATCTAAACTAATTAACTAGCTAACTAGTCCCAGGAAGCGAGGGAGGCCCATGCATGCTTGGTTTCCACCCGAAGAATATCCGATGCCTGCCCTGAAAAGCCTCTGTTTGCACAACTCTTGCACTGTTTCCTTCTCCAGATCAACTCTGCCAAGTTTCACAAGGACACTGCCCACAATTCACTGGTGGCCAGCAGGCCAGAAGTGGTGGCCGGCCGACCGACCACCATTGAGGGGTTGCCATCCAACACTAATGGCCTACCGGCCAGTAGCAGTGGCCTGGCCGGTCACTGATAATCCCCTTTTCCTTGCTGCAACAGAGAGCAAACATGGCAAAGAGAGAGCATTCTTACAGGTTATATGTACTGTGTATCTCTCCTTATTATCAAAACATCTCAAATGAGTGATGCACTTGGTTTCAAACCATCAATCAAGCAATTTCATTGCATGATGGCTAAGGAACCAAGAGGTACAAGTTAATAGATGCACAAATAAGACTAAAAAGACCATCACCCTATCATGCATGATCAAGGGCAATGGAGACCGTGGAAATCTGGCATATTTCATCACTTTGAGTATAAATGCCCCAATTTTCCTTGTGTTCAATTAACGTCTGATTGAACACATCAAAACAAAGCCAATTTCTTATCTTGCACACTTTTAGTTTTAACTTGTTTACCCATTTTAATTACCTTTCCATTCTTTAACCAATTAAGTCCATTGGTGAGAAGTCCTCTAAAGGGAAGGAAGTGTCAAACAAGGGGTAGTTTAAGGCACGAGAAAGATGTCATGCCGTTGGTAATGAACCCTCAAAAGAGGATTAAACCATTAAGCAATGAACCTCTATCTCAAGCTTAAACTATCCTATGGTTGAAACAATCCTCAAAGGAAATAAAGAGTGAAGAAATGAGGGAGATTACAGAGATTATAAGTGTTGAAATGAAGTAATAAAAGCACTAAAACATGCAATCAACTCATCAAGGGGTGCCTAAAGGCCTAGAACACCAAGCTTGTGAGGACTATTACACTAAAGGCATGCAAAACAAGACTTAAATGCAATAAACAACCCAAAACAGAGTTAAAACAGTCTAAAATAGAGCCTAAAACATGCTATAATTAAGCTACAAAAGGCTAGAAAATTAAGCTAACACATGGAGCTAACTAGGCTAGCAAGCAAGACACAAGGAGGGGAGGCTAACCTCTCTAATTTTGGACTTCAAAACATGATTTTTCCCACTGAAAATACTCTGAAATATAGTGCTAAAAGCCCAAGAACAAAAAGTTTGTAGGTGGAAAACAAAGGTGAAAAAGCCTTAAAAGCAAGGAATAAAGAAGGGTGAGACACCTCCCTAACCTTAAATGGCCTAAAACACCAATTTCAGCCCATAAAAACAGAGATTTTTATAGCTCAAAAGCAGCCCAAAAACATTTTGAAAAGATTGGAAAACAAGTGTACTAAAACAAAGTAAAGAGGCAAATGTTATACCTTTTGAAGCAAAGCTCAATCTTAGGCACTAATCCAAGCCAAAACCACTTTCAAGAGCTCCAAGAAGGCTTCAAGAAACCACAGCTCCAAGATGATCAACTTTGGTTAAGGAAAGATATGCAAAAGTGTAGTGTAACTAGGCAAGTGTGTACAAATTTGCAAGAGAGAGAGAGAAATGTAGAGAGATTTTTGTTCCAAAATTTCTAACCTTTAAAAATGGGGGAGGAGACCCCATATATAGATAAACAAGCATTTGGCTGAGAAAAATCCATCCATACACGTGTATAGAGATGAGACCAATTATGCTAATAGTTGGAACAGCTGTCAACAAAATATCTGAAAAAAGACACTGGTGGCTGGCAGGCCACTTGGGTGGTCAACAGGCTCAATTGGTGGCCGGCAGCCACCAGGGGTTGTAAGCTTGAAGGTTTTGGTCCAAAACAGGGTACAAAATGGATGGGGTTTGAAGGCTCAAAGACAAGGCATTTTGCCGAGGACTTCGAGCACTAAAACGAGCACAAATAGTCACAATCATCGAGTGCACAAACGATGACGTCCAAGTCTTGGGGTCGGTCAAAAATGGGGTGTCTACAATTTGCTGTGATAGATACTCCCTTCCCATACAATATCATTCTAGGAAGACCTTGGCTGCATGCAATGAGGGTTGTTCCCTCAACGCTGCACCAACTGTTGCGATTCTCTATTGAATAGGGTGTTGAAAAAGTAAGGAAAGACCAAGTACAGGCAAAAAATTGTTCCATGGCAGCAATGAAGTGCACCTACAATGTAAGGGAAGCAGATAATGCAAAGATTGAAAGAAAAAACCATGAGGTCTTAGATGATATCGGCAAAGAACCACTGATAAGAGCGAAAAAAGTTCTTGTACAAGAAGGAGATGAGGAGCAATTCTTCCTCCTCAGCTCTGGCTTAGCCGAGGAAGAAGAAAGGAAAATGAAAGTCTTTTTGAGAGAAAACATAAAAGTGTTCACTTGGACACCCTATGAGATTTCGGGGATTAGTCCCGAGGTCACCTACCACAAACTTAACATGGACAGGATAGCCAAGACAGTGATTCAGAGATCAAAGAGACCAACTTTGGTCCATGTGCAGGCAGCAGAAGAGGAGATGGAAAAGCTGTTAGAGGCACAAGTGATATGGGAAGTAAACTACCCCACCTGGCTATCTAATACGGTGGTGGTAAAGAAGAAGAATAGCAAGTGAAGGGTCTGTGTAGACTTCACTAGTTTGAACAAAGCATGCCCGAAGGATTGCTTTCCCCTACCCAAGATTGATCAACTTGTTGATACAACATCAGGGCATGGAAGAATGAACATTCCGGACGCATATAGGGGATACCACCAGATAACAATGTATACCCTAAATGAAGAAAAGACATCATTCATCACCCCAAAGGGACTTTACTGTTACAAGGTAATGCTCTTTGGGTTGAAGAATACAAGTGCGGCATACTAGAGGTTGGTTACCAAGATATTCAAGCACTTAATTGGGAAGACTGTGGAAGTCTACATTGATGACATGGTTGTCAAGAATAAAGAACCAGAAGATCATCTAGCAGACCTAAAGCAAATCTTTGAAATATTGAAGGCATAATCTATGATTAAGAATGCCTAATAAGTAATTAAGAGAAAATTATGCGTTAATTGCATGTGTTATATGTTATTTGCATTTATATCTATTTATGGTATGAATATCTATCTGTAATTTTGATTCGGTAAGCGAATTGAAGGCCTTATTGGCATCCGATCACGAAATTGATTCAGTATATGTGTTATTTAGAATTTTTAGAATTTTGTGGTAGGTTCAATTGAAATTCTATTCGGATTGAAATAATTAGAATAAATTAATGCCAACTACTTAAGTCTAAACCAAGCTTAATTAAGGAAACCTAATCAAGCTTATATAAGGCAACTTATTGACTTAGGGGCATTAGCGACACTTTCATTTCCTCATCTTTTGATCTCAAATGTGTGTGTGTGTGTGTGTATGTGAGAGAGAGAGAGAGAGAGTTGAGATCAAGCTTGGAAGGGAAGAATCCATTGGGAAAGTTAAGGTTTTGATTTGGAAATTCAAGCAATTGGACATCTAGAACATAATTACGCTTCTAAGGTAAGAATTTTAGCCTTTAGTCTTGTAATTTAGTTGGTTAATGCATGAAGTCAAGGGAATTAAGCTATGAGATGCATGAATGATCTAAGCAAAGTAGGAAAAAAGAGTTAATCATGCATGCCTGTACATATCGTGGTATTTTAAGGATGTTTACTCAAGAATTCTCTCATGCATGCATTGATCATAGCTTGGTTTTGGAATTTCATTAAGTTTCATATCATTTTACCTTGTTTGATCATGTTTTGAAAGCTTTGAAGTCAAGAAATTTCATGCATGTTATATTTCAACATTTCAAGCTTGATTTTGCACAATTAGCATGCTTTTGGGCTTTGATTTTGCAAAATGATATTGAATTCACCATGTTTTACAAGTTTACATGTGTTTCTTCAAGTTTTGGGCCCAAAAGGATATGTTTTGTTGGTTTGAATTTAAGTTTTGAAGCTTGAACATCAAATATGAAAATTTCAGAATTTGCACCATCCACTTGAGTGGTGGAGTCTGCGCTCTAACGGAGAATGCGAGCTCCTAGTACTTTTGCAGAGTTTGAGGGCTGGCTCAAGCGGTAAAATCTGCGCTCGAGCGGCCACCCTTATTTTGAAATTACATGAATGATGCCCCAATTCTTTGAAATGTATTTGTGGTATCCTTAGCAAAGTCCCTCGCCTAGGGGAGATAATACTGTGACTTATGGTCATGAGGCCCTCGCCTGGGAGAAACAATACCGTGGCATAAAGCCCTCACCCGAGAGAAACAATACCGTGGCCGATGTATGTTATATGACACTCAGTACTGGAGATTCCACTATGGAACTTGATATGAATGACCACGCATGATTTGAATATGAATATGATTATGACTCTATTTTTGATACGAATACGAACATGATTATGATTCTGACTTGATAAGAGATTTGAAATCTAATTTCTGAATCTGTTATGGACATCATTCATTAAAATCTTTACTCTGTTATTATTCACTGGGCTCCAGCTCATTGTATTATTTATGTATGTAGGTGACCAGGTGCGTGACCAGGCTCAGTGATGATCGCCTGGACTTCTGTTTTGTCGGCCAACTTTTGTGCCTCTAGAGGAGGTTCTGGAAAGAGTCAGTGGTCAAGTTTTGTGAATCAAATCATCAGTTTAAGACTTTTGGTTGTTTTAAGTGAATAATTCTTGGTATAATATGTATAATGACGATGTAAGATGGATATGTATATGACGTCATATGTAGGTATATGTATATAAGTTTTAAATTTTTGTCTCATGTTTGTTTGCATAGCTCTATGGACTATGTATGTTTTATATATTTGCTTCCGCAACCCTTATTATGTGATGATCTGTTCAGAGGCCTTTGGTAATCCTAGGATTACTGGCTGGTTACGACGCTAAACCCAAAGGGACGGGTTTGGGTCATGACAGAGTGGTATCAGAGCACAAGTTATATAACACACATAAGTCCATATGAGCTATAGGATATCCTAGTAAGAATTAGGGACATTACATCTACATGTGTGAGTGTGTGAAATATATGAACATCTTTGAACCAATATATATTAACATTGAAATGAAATGAATTGAAATTGAACACTGTGAAGAGAATTATTTGCCTATGTTTATTAGTGCTCTGGTTGCCTATAGCAAATGGAAAATACAACAAGTGGTGGTATAGCTGAATCTTCCGAGACTCGGATGAACTAAACGGAAAGGATGCTTGAAGCTTTGACAGAAGCAATGATACAACAACAAAGACAACAACCTCTGCCAGCTTCGCCCCCTCCAGTCCAAGTTGAACCGATAAATAACGACATTATCAGTTTGACTCATAAATTTACGAAAATGAAGCCGCCAACCTTTTTGGGTGGAATTGAGTCGTTGAAAGCTGAGACATGGATGCTAGAAATAGAAAAATTATTTGAAGTATTCCCTTCTTTTGAAACTCGGAAAGTTCTATTGGCCATTTATACTCTCAAAGAAGAAGCTAGGTGTTGGTGGATGCTTACCCGCAATGATAATGGGACCATGTCTTGGGATCAATTCAAAGAGATCTTCTACGAAAAGTACTTTCCCCAGTGCTTTCGAGACCGCAAGGTGTCCGAATTCCAAGAACTCAAGCAAGACAAGATGTTTGTAGTCAAATATGAGGCTAAATTCACTAAGTTAGCTCGATTTGCTCCTTACATGGTGGATACGAACTATAAGAAAGCTTGGAAATTTGAAAGAGGGTTAGATCTAGAGTTGTTTGATCGGGTCGGTGTATTGAAACTACCCAAGTATGTTGATGTGCTTGATAGAGCTCGCATGGCTGAAGCCAACATAGCTGCAAAGAAACATACTAAAGCTCCAACAACTGAATTGAGAGGTAAGAGATCTGGATTCAATTTAAAAAAGGGTCGGTCGTTATTAAATAAGCAAAGCACGGGATCCTCCAGTAGCTTTAGTCAGAGTAGTGGATCTACACCTGTTTGTTCTGAATATAGAAGGAAGCATAAGGGTGTATGTTACTGTGCATCTGGTGCCTGTTACCAGTGTGGCAAGGTTGGTCACATGATGAAAGATTGTCCGCTTGGGTCTGAAAATGACAACCGCCCCGCAGCAAGTTCAGCTGGATCTATTTCTATATTGAGGTCAAATGCAATAACTAATGTCAGAGGTAACACTGGAAATGAAATGGTAAAACAAGGGAGAGTGTTCGCACTAGTGCCTGGAGATGTGCAAAACACTGAGTCTGTGGTGTCAGGTATAATTTCCATTCATGCCCAAAATGCATATGTCTTGATAGATTCTGGTTCTATACACTCTTTTGTGTCGCATGCCTTTTCCCAAAAATTAACTAGACCTTTAGAACCCATAAATTATTTATTGTCTGTATCTATGCCATCTGGGGGTTCTATGGTATGTGCTTATGTTTATCTGGCATGTGATATTGTGATTGGTGATGTGACATTGTATAAGTTGATTTATTGCCACTGGGTATTGATCATTTTGACTACATACTAGGTATGGACTGGTTGACAAAGTACTATGCAACTATTGATTGTGTGAATAAATCTGTTGTGTTTCGTCCACTTGGTTTACTTGAGTTCATGTTTGCTGGGAATGGGGTAGTTTCTCCCCTATATTTGATTTCTGCCATGAAAGCTGATAAACTGCTTAGGAAAGGATGTAGGGGTTATATGTGTTGTGTTTTGATTGAGACTTCTGATAGTTCTAATGTGGAAACCATTCCTGTTGTTTGTGAATTTCCCGATGTGTTTCCGAATGAATTACCTGGGGACTTAATTGATAGGGAGATTGAATTCACTATTGATGTAATACCTAGAACACAACCAATTTCCAAAACCCCATATAGAATGTCAACCTTTGAATTGAAAGAATTGAAAACTCAACTTCAGGACTTGTTAGATAAGAAGTTTATTCGCCCGAGCACTTCACCTTGGGGTGCTCCAGTTTTGTTTGTCAAAAAGAAATATGGATCTTTAAGGCTATATATAGACTATCGAAAATTAAACAAAATGACTATCAAGAACAAATACCCACTGCCCCGAATAAATGACCTATTTGACCAGCTCCAGGGAGCACAAGTGTTCTCTAAAATAGACCTTAGATTTGGGTATCACCTGCCAAAAGTTAAAGCAGAAGATATAGAGAAAATTGCACTCAGAACTAGATATGGGTGCTATGAGTTTTTGGTAATGTCGTTTGGGGTGACTAATGCACTTGTTGCCTTCATGGACCTTATGAACAGGGTGTTTAAATCATATCTGGATGAATTTGTTGTTGTATTTCTTGATGATATCTTAATATACTCTAAAAGCAGGAAAGAACATGAGAACCATTTGAGAATTGTGTTACAGACTTTGAGAGAAATAAAATTGTATACAAAATTTTCAAAATGTGAATTCTGGCTAGATAGTGTGACATTTCTGGGGCACGTAATTAATAGGGATGGCATATCAGTTGACTCACAGAAGATTGAAGCTATTATAGACTGGCCAAGACCAACAAATGTATTTGAAGTGCGAAGTTTTCTGGGACATGCTGGTTACTACAGAAGATTTGTAAAAGATTTCTCCAAGCTTGCCATGCCATTGACACAGTTGACACAGAAAAATGTATCATTTGAATAAAATGATCAACGAGAGTCAGCCTTTCAGGAATTGAAGACTGGATTGGTAACTGCACCAATTCTAACCTTGCCTAATGGTATAAATGGATTTCAGATTTACAGTGATGCATCATACAAAGGCCTGGGATGTATGTTAATGCAAAATGGTAAAGTGATTGCTTATGCTTCTCGTCAACTCCAACCACATGAGAAGAATTATCTGACCCATGATCTTGAACTTGTAGCTGTGGTTTTTGCGTTGAAAATCTGGTGCCATTATTTGTATGGAGTAACTTATGAAGTGTATATTGATCATAAAAGCTTGAAATATTTCTTTACTCAGAAAGAATTAAACTTGGGACAAAGAAGATGTTTAGAGTTGATTAAAGATTATGACTTGCAAATCTTGTACCATTCGGGAAAGACAAATACTGTTGCAGATGCTTTGAGTAGAAAGTCAATTAGGAATTTGTCATGTTTGCTCATTGGTCAGGAAGAATTGCTATGTGATTTGGAAAAGAATGAGATTTTGAAATTGTGTTGCATGACCAGGTTGGAGTCCTAGCTGCCATTTTTGCCGAGCCTGCAATCATTGAAGAAATTAGAAAGAAACAACATGAAGATGAGTTCTTGAAGAAAATTGTTGATGAGATTGACTCAAAACAAGGCCAGGATTTGTGTTGGAGAACAATGTGTTGAAGTTTCAGAATTGATTTTGTGTGCCAGACTGTCTAGATTTGAGAAAACATGTTATGACTGAAGCTCACAACTCTAAATTCGCTATGTATCCAGGGAATACAAAGACGAACCGTAACTTAAAACAGAATTTCTGGAGGCCAGGAATGAAGAAGAGTATCGCTGATTTTGTGGCTAGATGTTTGTATTGCCAACAAGTTAAAACTGAACATCAACGACCCGCTGGATTACTTTAGTCGCTTCTAATACTAGAATGGAAATGAGAGCATATTATGATGGACTTCATTGTTGAGTTGCCTCGCTCCTCTCGAGGTATGGACTCTATCTGGGTAATTGTTGATTGTTTAACTAAATCTGCACATTTTGTGCCTATTAAAACTTTTTATAATGCGGATAAGTTAGCTAACATTTATGTGAATGAGATTCTGAAATTGCACGATGTGCCAGTATCCATTGTATCTGATAGAGATTCTAAGTTCACGTCAAGATTCTAGAAGAGTTTACAACAGGCTTTGGAAACTGAACTGCAACAAAGTAGTGCCTGCCATCCATAGATAGAAGGCCAATCTAAATGAGCCAATCAAACTTTGGAAGACATGTTACAGATGTGTGTATTAGATTTCCAAGGGAATTAGGAGACTTGCCTCTCTCTGGCCAAGTTTGTATATAACAACAGCTATCATTCAAGCATTAGAATGGCTCCTTATGAAGCTTTATATAGTAGGAAGTGCTGATCTCCGATTTGCTGCGCCAAAGTAGCCGATAAACCGTTGTTAGGACCGAAACTTGTGCAAGAAACAATTGAAAAAGTGAAACTGATTCAACATAATTTGAAAACTACACAGAGCCGTCAAAAGAGTTATGCGGATGTCCAGAGGAGAGACAGAGAATATGAGGTTGGAGACCATGTGTTTATAAAACTGACTCCAATGAAAGGTCAGACATGGTTTGGGGTGAAAGGCAAGTTGGCGCCAAGATACATTGGGCCGTATGAGATTCTAGAGAAAATCAATTCAGTAACATACATTCTAGAGAAAATCAATTCAGTAACATACCGAGTGGCTTTACCTCCGGTTATATAGAATATGCACAATATTTTTCATGTCTCAATGCTTCGGGATTATTTGAGAGATCCATTACAAGTGATTTAGTCGACTCATGTGCTTCTAAAAGATGATTATACATATGAGGAACGACCAATCCAGATTATGAACCGCTGAATCAAAAGACTAAGAAACAAAGAAATTTCATTGGTGAATGTTGATTGGCAAAATCATGGGGAAACTTATGCAACGTGGGAGACCGAATAGGATATGATGAAGAGCTACCTTGACTTGTTCTGTTTGGATCCGATATTCTTCCAGACTGAAGGCAATTTGAGTTTAGAGGACCAAACTCTTTAAGAGGAGAAGACTGTAACAACCCCGACCTGTGATTAGCCTATAATCTATGATCAAGAATGCCTAATAAGTAATTAAGAGGAAATTTTGCATTAATTACATGTGTTATATGTTTTTTTCATTTATATCTGTTCATGGTAGGAATATCTATCTGTAATTCCGATTCAATAAACGAATTGAAGGCCTTATCGACATCTAATCACGAAATTGATTGATTATATGCGTAATTTAGAATTTTTAGAATTTTGTGGTAGATTCAATTGAAATTTGATTCGGAATCAAATAATTAGAATAAATTAATGCCAACTACTTAAGTCTAAACCAAGCTTAATTAAGGAAACCTAATCAAGCCTATATAAGGCAACTTAGTGACTTAGGGGCATTAGAGACACTTTCATTTCCTTATCTTTTAAGCTCAAACGTGAGAGAGAGAGAGAGAGAGAGAGAGGCTAAGAGAGAGTTGAGATCAAGCTTGGAAAGGAAGAATCCCTTGGGAAAGTTAAGGTTTTGACTTGGAAATTCAAGCAATTGGACATCTAGAACATAATTAAGCTTCTAAGGTAAGAATTCTAGCCTTTACTCTTGTGATTTAGTTGGTTAATGCATGAAGTCAAAGGAATTAAGTTATGAGATGCATAAATGATCTAAGCAAAGTAGAAAAGAAGAGTTAATTATGCATGCATGTGCATATCATGGTATTTTGAAGATGTTTACTCAAGAATTCTCTCATGCATGCATTGATCATAGCTTGGTTTTGGAATTTCATTAAGTGTCATACCATTTTACCTTGTTTGATCATGTTTTGAAAGCTTTGAAGTCAACAAATTTCATGCCTGTTATGTTTCAATATTTCAAGCTTGATTTTGCAGAATTGGCATGCTTTTGGGCTTTGATTTTTGCAAAATGATTTTGAATTCACAATGCTTTACAAGTTTACATGTGTTTCCTCAAGTTTTGGGCCTAAAATGATGTGTTTTATTGGTTTGAATTTAAGTTTTAAAGCTTGAACATCAATCTGGAAATTCCAAAATTTGCACCCTTCGCTCGAGCGGTGGAGTTTACACTCCAACGGAGAATGCATGCTCCCGTACTTTTACAGAGTTTGGGGGCTGGCTCGAGCGGCAGAATCTGCGCTCGAGCAGCCACCTTATTTTTGACCTTCCGTTGAAGTTGTGCTCGAGCATAAAATGAGGGCTCCTAGAAGTTTTATAGACTTTTGCATACCACTGAAGTGATCGAAGTTGCGCTCGAGCGGAGGCCCTTTTTGTTCAGTCATACGCTTGAGCGACCATCGAGCATCTATTGAGCAGAAAATTCAAGCAGCCAGTGCTTTTGCAAACTTTGCATACCGCTCGAGGTACCGAAGTTGCGCTCGAGCGGACGACCCTGTTTTTGAAAATTTGACCAAGTGTTTTGAAGTACATTTTGGCATCCTCATTGGTTTTTAGGCATTCCTAAACCCTAATTAAGATATTATAATGAGGATAAAGGATAAAGGTTAGAAACACACTAAGAACGAAACGAAATAAGTTAAGCACTATCCGAGTGTATGTTTCAATATGTGTATCTGTTATATGTTTGTGTAGGTCACGTTCTGCGAGCTGTTTGATCCATCCATTCTGTTATCAAGCTATCTGTAAGTAATAACTCTGTAAAGCTCTGTTTAATATGAAATACTTTCTGAACATTATGATCTGATATGACTTGTTTCTGAAAAGAATCGTACAACATGCTATTTTAAAATTACATGAATGATGCCCCAATTCTTTGAAATGTATTTGTGGTATTCTTAGCAAAGGCCCTCGCCCAGGGGAGATAGTACTGTGGCTTATGGTCATGAGGCCCTCGCCCAGGGGAAACAATGTCGTGGCATGAGGCCCCTCGCCCAGGGAAAACAATATTGTGGCCAATGTTTGTTATATGACACTCGGTACCGGAGGTTCCATTATGGAACTTGATATAAATGACCAATGTGATATATTAACGCTAATGGATGTACCATTCATGATTTGAATATGAATATGATTATGACTCTATTTCTGATACGAATACGAACATGATTATGATTTTGACTTGATAAAAGATTTGAAATCTGATTTATGAATTTGTTATAGACATCATTCATTAAAATCTTTACTCTGTTATTATTCATTGGGCTCCAACTCACTATATTATTTATGTATGTAGGTGACCAGGCTTAGTGATGATCGCCTAGACTTCTGTTTTGTCAGCCAACTTTTGTACCTCTCAAGGAGGTTCCGAAAAGAGTCTGTGGTCGAGTTTTGCAAATCAAATCATAAGTTTAAGACTTTTGGTTGTTTTAAGTGAACAGTTCTTGGTATAATATGTATAATGACGATGTAAGATGGATATGTATATGACATCATATGTGGGTATATGTATATAAGTTTTAAATTTATGGCCCATGTTTGTCTGCACAGCTCTATAAACTATGTATTTTTATATATTTGCTTCCGCTGCCCTTATTATGTGATGATTTGTTCAGAGGCCTTTGGTAATCCCAGGATTACTGGCCAATTACGATGCTAATTTGGGTTGTGACAGTAGTGATGAGGAATCTGACACAGAGGAACTGACAAAGAAGAACCTGAAAGAAGAAGAAACTGACGGGAACTGCAAGTCTAAGGATGACTATCGTCGAAACGGAACGACTGCTGGAACAGTTTTAAAAGGAGAGAATAGAGGAAATAAAGAGATCAAAACTAGCCCTGGAGCTGGTGAAAGGGAAAAGAAAAGAAGACATCAAGTCAGGGGAAGGCGATGTCAAAATTGAAGAAAAGTCTGAATGGGAATCCGATAATAAAGAGAAGATGCCAAGAAAACTAAGACATTATCGAGAGGCAGAAATTGAGTCAGTCGCAGAGGAGAAACAGCGTGCCGACGGAATGAGTAATGTGAACATGATCTGGGTAGAGCCAGATAATGGCCCAGTAATGATAGCGGGAGAATGGTGGGAGGACAGTGATCTAAGCCTTATTTACACTAATGAATGGTAGGGGACCAGCACCCCTAATAATACATGGTACACGGAAGAGATCAACCACATGACAAGAAGTAGTCGCTATTTCAAACCCCCATCCCTAGACCAAGGAGAACCCTTCGGGAAAGAGGCCGAAAAGATAAAGGAGGAAGAGATAGAAGAAAACCTGATGTTGAGGCAATTTAAGAAAATCCAGGCAGATATTTCAATTTAGGGGTTGTTGATGGCTTCCCAGGAACACAGACAAGCATTGCTAGAGACGTTAAAGAAAACCAAGCTGCCTGTGGACGTCACTCCCAACCAATTGGTGTCTTTGGTCACATTTGGGGATGTTACTCCATTGTTGTCTTTCACAAACAAAGACTTGCCATCTAAAGGGGCCAACCACAACATAGCTTTGTATGTAACCTTGGAAAGCCGAAAGAAGTGGATCCCGGTAGTGTTGGTGGACACCGGCTCGACAATCAATGTCTGTCCGGCGAGGACTGCTTATACCATAGGCTTGAAGCCAGCTGACTTCACACCTACGACTCAAGTCGTCCGAGCTTACGACAATACCAGTCGCAATGTCATGGGAACCTTTGAGAGCCATATACTGATTGGTCCATCTGAACATGAGGTTGAATTCCATGCGATGGATGTGCCAGCAACCTTCAATTTGCTCTTAGGCAAACTGTGGTTGCACCAAATAAAGGTAGTTTCTTCAACAGTACACCAACTGGTGAAGTATCCGTTCAAAGGGGGGATTGCGATTGTTTATAGCAATTCTTCAATCCACCCTCTCCTGAGAACCACCACATCCTTGTTAGAAATACTACATGGAGAAGAGGATGTGTTCCTCTCTGGCTTCTCCTTGGTAGAGGCACGGTTGGTGCAGACTATCATGGCAGAGGATGGTGGGGGCTAAGTGAGCGCCCAATCTATATATGATGAACAAGCAAGGACACCTTCTCATATCGGGACTAGGTAGAAGTGGGAGGCAGGGAAATACTATTGCCAAATAAGTAAGCCATAACCCCTATGCTTTTGGGTTAGGGACTGGAGAGGATTGAAAGAGGAAGGGAGACGAATTGAAGGAGAGAATTAAAGCAAAAAAAGCAAAGAGGCAATTTGAGTTGGTCCACAAGCCGATCAGAGGGACCTTAAACGAACACTTTGTCCATCAAAGAGAAGACTTCCCTTTATGTGGATTCTCAAAACCGTGGGTCAAACGGGAAACAAAGAAGAGATACCCTGGGTTTAAGATCTTTTTTAATCACTAGTTATCAGACAACGAGGAGGAGAGGATTGACCCAAGCTCGGATAACGATAAAGAGGAACTATTGGGGATGGCACTAGCTGACCTCCTGGCGGATTCCAACGCCAAGGATGAGCCCGTTAACTTGAGGGATAGTGTTACTAGCTCTATGATTGGGGATGAACTAGCGGCAGATTACATCGATCTTATTGTGGATGCAGCTGAGCCTCCAATCCTAGTTTGGCAATTCAAAAAGGACTCTATTGATAGTTTTGAATCGGATGATGAGTCTGAGTTTGATTCCACCGAGTCTGTCGGGTCAGAGTCAAATTTGAGTCAGTCTAGGGAGTTTGAGTTTGGCACTTCTAGGGGTGGTAACCCGGGTACCAAAGTCCTATGTAGGTCCTCTTTTGCATTTTCCTTTGAGTCTGTTGTAACCGAGGAGCCAAAACTTCTTAATGAGAATGTTATAGTTTTTGTTTACTTCTCTGTGCCATTAATTCATTATGTTGACCAGGATTTTCAAAATTTTAATGAAAATGAAGAGAAAGAAATTCCTCGAGCTTTGAAAAACTTAATTGACCAAGAGGAGGAGAGGCGTGCTAAGCCTTGCATGGATGAGATCATTTCAATTAACATGGGTACTGAGAAAGATACAACCTTAGTCCAGATTGGTTTTACATTGTCTTAAGAGGAACGCGAGCTTTTAATCACTTTGTTAAAAGAATTCAAAGATGTTTTTGCGTGGTTCGACAAAGACATGCCTGAAATCGATCATGAGATTGTATAGCACAGGATCCCTCTTGACCCCCTGAGGCCCGACCAGTCAAGCAAAAACTTTGCAGAATTCGTCTAGATTGGGCACTGAAAATTAAAGAGGAAGTCACCAAGCAGATCGATGCAGGATTCTTGATGGTATCTAAATATCCGACCTGGTTGGCCAATATCATTCTGATTTTGAAGAAAAATAGCAAGATTGGAGTTTGCGTCGACTTCATGGATTTGAATAAGGCTAGTCTGAATGACTACTTTCTGTTGCCACACATTAATAAATTGGTAGACTTCACCACTGGCCATGCCTTGTTATCGTTCATAGATGGGGTTTTGGGGTACAACTAGATCTTGGTGGTGCCTGAGGACAGAGAAAAGACTGTGTTCACCACACCATGGGGTACCTACTGCTATAGGGTCATGCCATTTGAGTTGAAGAACGCTGAGGGTACATATTAGAGAGTTGCAACCACAATACTACATGACATGATCCACAAAGAAGTCGAGGTGTATGTGGAGGACATAATTGTAAAATCCAAAGAGTGAGAAGGCCACTACATTGCGCTAGAGAAGTTCTTTGAGAGGATCAAGGAGTACAGGCTGAGATTGAACCCACAGAAATGCACTTTTGGGGTGACTGTAGGGAAAATATTGGGTTTTCTGATTACGCAGAGAGGAATTGAAGTAGATCCATCCAAGATCAAGGCTATCTTAGAAATGCCACCACCAAGGACTGAAAATGAGGTGCACGGCTTTCTTGGAAAAGTGAAATTCATAAGACGGTTTATCTCTAAATTAACCTTGACTTCTGAACCACTATTTGGTCTTTTGAAAAGGGGAAGAAGTTCCAATGGGACGATCGATGTCAATTCGCTTTCGAACAAGTTAAGAAGTACCTTCAAAATCCCCCTGTATTGTCACCACCAGAGCCGGGAAAGCTACTGATCATGTACCTATCGGTGACAGAGTCAACCGTAGGATGTATGCTAGCACAAGAATCAGAAGCTAAGGTGGAAAAGGCCATTTACTATTTGAGCAAGAGGATGTTGGATTATGAGACCCGCTACACTCCTTTGGAGAAAGCTTGCTTAGCTTTGGTTTGGGCCACTAGGAAGTTGAGACACTACCTGTTAGCCCATTCCATAATTCTGGTTACAAGATTGGATCCCATCAAATATCTCATTGAGAAATTGGCACTTACGGGTAGGCTAGCTCATTGGTTGCTTCTTATCTCAGAATTTGACCTCAAGTATGTCTCTCGCAAGTCGGTCAAAGAAGGGCAGTAGCGGAATTTCTAGCAGGCCACCCAGTAGAAGGAGATGAAGCAATAGAGTACCTATTCCCAAATGAGGAGATCCCGCAGGTAGATGAGGAGACGTGGAAACTGTTCTTTGATGGAGCGGCTAATCAATGTTGTTATGGGATAAGCGTGTTGCTCATAGCACCTGATGATTCTAATATACCTCTAGATTTCAAACTTCTGTTCAAAGTATCTAACAACGAAGTAGAATACGAGATGTGTATTGTTGGATTAGAAGCTGCCCTAGAACTAAGGGTAATAAGGTTGGACGTTATCAAAGACTCAAACTTGGTCATTTCTCAAGCCAATGGAAACTGGAAGGTCAAAGAAGAGAAAATGAAAGTTTATCACCAGACCCTAGACATTCTGATTCCAAGGTTTGAAAAACTGACATTTATACACTTATTAAGAGAGAACAATCCATTTGCTGATGTGCTGGCAACACTATCCTCCATGGTAGACATACCGTCCGATTATCATTGAACAGAAGGATGGCCGCTCATAATACAATAGCCACAATAGACGAAGTTCAGGACAAGAATCCCTGGTATCATGACATTTGGAACTTCCTACAGAATGACATGTATCCACCAAGAGCAAATGCCAAGGATAAATAGGAAATACGGCATCTAGCCGTTCAGTTCATCATATGCGAAAGTAAGTTGTACAAGAGAGGGCATCTGGGAATGCACAAGCTCTGTGTTGAAGAGGAAGAGTCAAAATGTCTCATGGAGGCCATCAATGGAGGAGAGTGTGGAGCACACATGACTGGTGTGATGCTGGCCTGGAAGATCCTCAGGCAAGGCTATTATTAGTCAACCATAGAGGAAGATGGTATCAACTTTGTTTAGTGATGCCACAAATATCAAATCCATACTAATCGCATGAATATCCCGCCGTCAAAGCTCTACAATATGACTTCACCATGGCCTTTCTTAGTCTGGGGACATCATCGAAGCAGTCTCGCCAAAGGATTCTAATGGACATGAGTTCATTTTAGTGGCAATCGACTATTTTACCAAGTGGGTGGAAGCACAGTCGTATTCTGTGTTGAAAGCATCTCATGTGGCAAAGTTTATTAGGAATAACATCATCTACAGGTATGGGGTGCCAAATGAGATCATCTCGGACAATGGCTCACACTTTAAAAGGGAGGTGGTGGATTTGCTTAAGAAATACAATATGGCTTTTCACAAGTCATCAACATATAGGCCACAGACCAACAGAGCCGTAGAAGCTGCAAACAAGAATATCAAGAACATTCTGTGAAAGATGGTGGAAACCTACAAGGACTAGCCAGATAAACTGCCTTTCACACTCTGAGGTTATAGAACATCAATTCAAACATCTACAGGGCAACCCTCTACTCTTTGGTATATAGGATAGAAGCTGTTTTGCTAATTGAAATCGAGGTATCGTCGCTAAGAATTATGGCCGAGTGTCAGATAGCAAAGGCGGATTAGCAGCAGAATAGGTTTGAACAATTGATGTTGCTTGACAAAAGAAGGTTGAAGGTGTTGTATCACATCCAGGGATATCAGTGCAGAATTGCTAGGGCCTTTAACAAGAAAGTCAAATCCAAAAACCTCAAAGTAAGAGATATGGTGCTCAAAGATAACCGAGCTCCCATCTCTGACCCTAGGGGCAAGTTCCGACCCAATTGGACTGGTCTCTACATCATCAAATCTATCTGGTCAGGAGGAGCAATCATCCTCATGGATTTAGATGGCTTGGAGTTCTCGCAACTGATCAATATGGACAAGTTGAAGAAATATTATCCTTGAGAGGCTTGCTAGGCCAAAAACCCAGAAGGGTGACCTAGGCAAAAGTCAGAAAATAAAAAAAATTAGAAATAAAGAAAAATAGAGCTCGCAATGTTGAAAATCGAAAAGGGCGGCTATGGAACCGAACTACATAAGACCTGATTCCTGTCTTTGGGATACATAGGCAACTTCATCTTGAAGTTCAGCCCTAACCATTTTCAACTCCATTGTCATATCCGATGTTTGATCAGCCCATCTCACCATCTGCCGGCTTGATTGTTTTCCCTCCGTTCAGCAGAAGGGTTAGTTGCAAGATGAAACAAGGGGCATAACAATAGTGAAGGTGATTACAGTTGTGGGTAGTTATGATTTTTTTTGATTTGGGGTTGTACGTCTTGAGGATTGTTCCCTGTGTGTTAGGTAGTGACTGTTCGCGAAAATTTGTTTTGGAAAGTTTTAATGAAGTTGATTTTCTCAAAATTTTACTTTTTGCAACATAGACCATTCTTTGGACCATAAAGGAAAATTTTCAGCACTCACAACTTTAATTACATGATTTCAACACAAGTACACCCTCCAACTCTCAGGTTAAATCAAAGTTGTTTTTACATCATAAAAACTTGAAAAGGAAAGTCAAAGCAATAAATTAGGGGCACAGATAAGTCAGGTAGTGGTCCTTTGCCTCTTGCTTGCACTCTCAGAAGTCTCTGCAGTCAAGGATGGTCCAACCTGTGTCTCGTCCTCAAGCTAGGCCAAACACTCGCCAGAAAAGGCACAACTGAAGCTAGTAGCAGGGGCCAGAAGCTCTCTTATCCTCCAAGCAACAAGGTATCGAGCCAAGTGTGAAGCACGAATTGGAAATTGAGCAGGATATTCTACCCCCTCTTCTGGACAGGTCTGATCATGCCCAAACTGGAGTCTGAACCGGAATGGGAAGTAGAAAACACAGTGTGTGAGGGCAATCAACTATATACCCGGCTGACAAGACATGTTGTAGCTGATCTCGGTCAAGTTAAGCCAAGGGCAATGCTAAGCGATGTCAGTCGCGGATCTGCAGCACATCCAATGGCACCACAATCCCTCTGTGGGAAAGCTCACTAGCTGTGGGCGAAAGAAGTAGGATCTGGCCGAATACTCGGGGCAAGGGTCCATGACCTTTAGCTTATCCATCAACCACACCTATGGAGGGATAAAAACAACAAGAGAGATTAAAGAATAGAGAGATGTGCATTGAGAGAAAAAGTAAGCAAAGGGCTTTGAGAGAAAATAAAAAGTGAGTGCCAAAGTGATGTAAGAAATCATAAATGAGAAATGGTGGAAAACAATACCTGGAGATACAGTGGACTCCCCGCAAATCGAGAGGTCTCTCGCTAATGGAAAGCATCCAAACCTATTATGGTCTCGGTCAGTGCCAAGCCCATACAGCTTCAGGCCTCCTTGAGGCATTGGGCCACTTCAATCAGTCGAATGCTGACTCCGCTACCACTAGGGGCAAGAAGATAATGGGCGAGCAAGCATACGCAGAGGGCATGTTGGCAGTAACCTCACCAAAGAAGGTCGCTCCTATCTCCAATGTTAGCGAAATGGTGAATTAAGCCATGAATGTTCAACTCTCCATCATAAGCCAAAGATTTAGCCTCGTTGAAAGAAAGGCCACACATCCATTCATGACCAAAAAGGGGTTGAGGAATAATTTCTTCATTGCGCTAAGACTCCATTAACGCTTGAAACTCTTCGAGAGTGGGACACATCTCTTATGATCCGAAGCAAAACACATGAGTAACCGGGTCCTAACAGCGGGTAACAACATGGAGGAATGGAAAGCAAAGTGAAATGTGGCTCAAGGAAAAGAGAGCATTTATGTCGAAATCGTTGAAATTCACCTTTTCCGTGCTGTCCAAAGTGGTCGTCCAATCTTTGAGCCTATCAACAAGGAAAGTCTCCATTTTAAGAGAAAACTACCAAAAATATGAGGTTCTATTGAAGAAACAGCAAGAGATGACCTTTATAGAAGATAAGGGTGTGTGAGTGGCTGATAGTTGTTGCCAGCTGTCCAGCCGCAGGTCTTGGCCGGTCAGCCACTTCACCAGCCGGCCGTACATTGCATTGGCGGGCTGGCCAAGTATGCCGACCAAACAGTTTGGCAGCAGTGTTATGTCAACCCTCTTTGTTTTTGAGTCTTGTTTTGAGTCTTTTGTTTCTGCTAAGTGTAAATAGATGTGTTTAAGTTGTTTTTACTTTGTTTTCCTTTATTGATTTGTATTTTGCGTTTTGGTTGGTTGTAGGCTCAATATCCGGTTAAGAATTCATTCAAGTGTGATCATTCTTAATTTTAATTTCAAAAATGAATCATTTTTGTGCAAGTGTTGTGCCATTCTCGTGATGCTATGCAAAGAAAAAAAATTCTTCCTTTTATAAACTGTAGCGTTCGACCCTTATCATAGTTTTTACAAAAGAAAAAATACAAGTTTTCAAAAACAAAAAGTAAAAGGTCTGTTTGAAGCTATACAAAGTTCTAAACTACTAAAGCAAACAAAAAGAAAAAAGAAAAAAGAGGAGTCCAAAAACAGCGTCCTTCAGGTCAGGTGCATCGAGAAGCCCTCTTCGTCCTCTTTCAAGGATGAGACTTAGAATCATTGTCGCCATTAGCATCGCTCTCACTAGAAGAGTGTGACTTCGAGTCAGAATCATCATCTCTATCCTCAAACTCGGAGCGTTCACTTACGATCTCTTCGGTGTCTTTGGTCTCAGTATCCTTTCCGGTCAAGGTCCTCTCAGCGGACAACGAAGCTCCCTACATTCGACACTCGCTATCTATACTCTTACTCCAGCTACGACTCTGGGCACCTCTACCCATACCTCTGTCTCTGCTCTTACCCCTGCCATGTGCGAGAGCCCGTCTGTCTCCCCTCCTCGCAGTGGGAGGGGGTGCCACAGGTGCTGCTGGTGTAGGCAGAGGCTGAAAAGAGTTTGCAAGAAACAGAACATCAGTACAGTTTGGTGCAGGAACAATGTGAGTATGGAAAAAGGAAATCAGTGCATGTCATATGAGAAAAATGGGATACCTGATGACCATGGTAAGCTAGCAGTGCCTCCCTCCTCTGCACCATGTGGACCAAGGAGTTGACCAACCCGAGGAGGTTGTCCACATAATCTATCGACACCAGCAATTGAGTTTGAACATCAGTATACAGAGAAAATGGAATATAAAATACAAATGGCCGAACAAGACAAAGGGCATATATGTTGGACGTTAGGGTCGCTAATATACTCATGCTCCTTTGGGTACTCAATCGGAATCTAGTGGGCCATCCCACTCAGCCGCCAATATGTGATTGTAGTTGGGATTATGGACAGACTGGCTATATGAACGGCGGGGGCAGCCTTTCCAACATCAAGCTCGATTGTACGAGTGACACCTTTGGCAGCTAGAACATCTGCAGCGCCTCCCGTGTGAGCTTTAGTCAGAGACGGCATAACATAGGTCCGGATGAAGGTAGTGTAATCCCCAACTCTGTGGAAGAGATCAGCATCTTGCCTCACCATGAATTGCACGATAACCTTAACAGGAAGACTATCGACGGTCCTCAAAGAGAGTAGAAGGGGAGTAGGAATAACAAGGTCCGGTAGACCCAAGGTCTAGCGAACAAAATGCTCCCCAAGTACCAAGTCTTGCAGAAAAGACCCTCCAGCAGGATCCGCAACCAGGAGCTAGCTCAGGACCCGACATACTCATCCCTCGTCTCGGTAGGCATGACCACCTACGACTACTACGTAACCTGCAAACAGAGAATTCACAGTTTTGTTAGTTATTGTCAGTTGTCTCAGTTGTTAGAGTATAGAATGGGCTAAAATAGTAAAAATGGAATGGAATAGGTATGAGTTTCAGATTACCTTGCTTGCCGTCACCTTATTAAAGAAGCGGTGTTAGTAAGTGAAAGTGGTGACATTGCGGCGTCGGGGGTAGCATCTACCATCGTGACACCTCGAGTGAGGCATAGCTGTCTTTACCTCGTCTCTTGGCACCGAAGCGAGGGCGGGAAAGTAAGCGTGTACCAAGAGCTACAAGAAGAGAGCAGTTTGCAAATTAACAAGTAAAAACAGAAATAAAGGTAGAAAATGCAAAGTAGAAAGCATGGTTTACAACAAAAATGGAAATAGAAAGTGTAGTATGTTCCTCTCAAGCCCTCCAGTAGCCTCCGACATTGTTCCCCTTCTTGCGGGAACCTGAACTCATATAGCCGTACAGGGTGGCAAGGCCAACGCCACCCCAGTCGTAGTAACGGACCCGCGGCAACACCACCAAGGCACTGAGCAGATACCCACGGTATTACACCTATTCACAAACAAGGTGGTACCAAGAATATAGATCAAGAAGCTTCGGGTGTACTGCTCGATCTGCTCCTGAGTCTCTGGCTGACTCCCATGGAAGTGGTCATAGAACTAGTTGTACCTTGCTGACCTGTCCAAGTGAGGGCGTGCTCCAAACAAATAGATCTAGACGGCCTCCCATTGGCTCATGTCAAGATCAAAGGGGATCGGATCACCCTCCACTCGTAGTCCCGTAACATAGACAAATCAAAATGGGTCATCGTCATCTCCCCCATGGAGGAGAAGTGGAAGGAGTTGGTGGTGTCCCACCACCTCTCCACCAAAGCGTTAAGCAGGGACCGACTAGCCTGCAACCGCGAAAGTCGAGAGCAAAATAAGTCAAAGCCTTCCTCATCAACCAACTCTTGGGCTCTAGTAGGGAGATCCTTATACCAGTCCTTCGCTGTCACAGTCTCGTAGCATCTCCAAGCAGGAGTGTCAGTCTGTTTTAAATGGAAAAGTTGTTCAGTGCATCACCAGTTAAAGATTGTGATGGCAAAGGCAAAGTACAGAAAAAGAAGCAAAAATTCTTACCTTAAAGGCGTCATGAAAAAGATGTGATCTGCACTCGCACAAAAGACAATCCTTAGGCACGCCGCGGGCAAATTCCTCGAATCTCAGCATGCCATTGGGGGCCATCGCATGTGTACGCGGGTGGTAGGTGGTTGGGTCAAATGACCTCACCCTTAGTGGCGACAACTTAAGCTCAGGCTCCGAAGGGTAAATCTCCTCCATGGCAATGTAGAATATCATCAGCCATGGAGAATGTGGTGGGTGGTGAGAGAAAAGTAACAAAAATGAGAAAAATAGGTGAAAACACCAAAACCAAACCCTAGAAGAGAGAAAAAGAGAGAAAAAAGTGAAAATGCAAGAGCAAGTACATGAAAACCAAGAAAACTCATGAGAAACAAGTAAAAAACAACGAGAAACCCAAAAAATCAACCAAATCAAAATCTAATCGGTTCAAAATGAAGAGGGCCAAAAAGGTTTCAAGAAAAAAAGTCGCATGGGTTGTTTGGTAAAGTGAGTAGAGAGAAAATCTAGAGAGAGAGAGAGAGAGAACCTAGAGAGAGAAGGAAGAGGTTTCGGATGCGAGGTGTATGAAAAATGAGGCTTAAGTTGTGTTTTAAAGACCCACGGGTGTTAAAACCCCAAACTGCTCTCGAAATAGGTTGGGTGGTCGGCCGTCCAACATTTTGGCCGGCCGACCCTTTATTTGGCCGACCGATTCTTCAAGTGGTCCTGATGTGTTTTTGTTGAGATCTTGCTTATTCTGTGCATAAAGGGTCTCGTGTTCATCCTAAATAAGGAAAATTTGAGTATTTGGGTTTGATTCAACTCCAGAAAATTCCAAGATCGCATTCCGGATGCATCATTCTCGGTCCCAACATTTCTTCGAAGTGTGAAAGTGCCCCGATATCAAGCTTGAGCAAGTTGTATCCTTTTTTGAGTATTTGAGGACCTCCAAACTATAAGTCGGAATTGGAATAGAGATCTTTATGAGGTGTTTTCCAAGCCACCGCTTTTTGTTTATCTTTTCTATTATGTTGCATGGAACATGCATCGCATTGTATTTTGCATTCATATGCATTCATCTCATTATACCTTTTACACTTGTCACACAAGTGTAATTTGGCTTGCACCCTCCACCCTTTCTGCACGAAGCGTAGTTTGGCATGAAGCTTTTTCCCCTTTCTACGCAAAGCGTAGTTTGGCATGGAGCTTTTACCCTTTCTGCACAAAGCATAGTTTGGCATAGAGCTTTTACCCTTTCTGCACGAAGGGTAGTTTGGCTTGTACCCCTTCACCCTGATTACGTAAGGGTAATTTGGCTTGTATCTTTTACCTTTTCTGCGTCAAGGGTAGTTTGGCTTACACTCTCCACCCATTCTGCGCGAAGTGTAGTTTGGCATGGAGCTTTTACCCTTTCTGCTCGAAGTGTAGTTTGGCATAGAGCTTTTACCATTTCTGCGCAAGGTAGTTTGGCTTGTACCCCTTCACCCTTATGACGTGAGTGTGATTTGGTTTGTATCTTTTACCCCTTCACCGTGATCACGTGAGTGTGATTTGGCTTATATCTTTTACCCTTTCTACGTGATACATAGTTTGGCTTATATCTTTCACCCTTATCACACGAGTGTGATTTGACTTGCACCTTCACCCTTTTTGTATTTCCTGTATTTAGGCTTGTATCTTTCACCCTTATCACACGAGTGTGATTTGGCTTGTACCTTTTACCCTTTCTACATGATGCATAGTTTGGCTTATGTCACTCACCCTTTCTACGTGAAGTGGAGTTTGGCTTGAATTTGTTCACCCTTTTTACATAATCCGTAGTTTGGCTTGTCCTCCATCTCATCTTCATGATGTTTGGGTGGTATGCTCGTTTGTGGTTTCAATTATTGCATTGCATTGATCTCATCTTCATGATCTTCGGAAAGTATGCTCGTTCATGGTTTCAACTGTTACATTGTATATCATTTGCATCTTGCCCCTGAACTACGCTAGTTTGATTCCTTGCAAAGTGATACGTAGGCAACTCTCGAGTTTAACCAACTGCATTTACATTTTGTTTGTTTGCTCAATTCTTATGGCCTTATCAAATGGGTTGTCTTCTAGCTTTGACATTCACTCACGTCATTTCATGACTTTGAGCTCTGTCAAAGAGGGGCAACTATAGACACCCCATTTTGACCACCCTTAAAACTTGGGTGCCTTATTCTGAACGATGATGAAATGTTACGCTACGCAATCATTCTAATCTTCAGCAAAATGATTCGGTTTCAAGCTTTAAAACCTGAACCTTGCACCTCCTTTGGACCAAAACCTTATTTTTTCTAGCCTAACCACTCAGAGAATAACTGGCCAGCAAATGGCCGGCAGGCCATTTTCAGTGGGCCAGCGGTACATCCTTGTAGCCGACCGACCATGTTTAGCGCATGCAAATATTTTGTAGCAGCCACCTGCTCCCATGCACATGCTTTGGGCTAGCTGTCTTTGATACAGATATTTCCGATGTGAGAAGTTGTTTTTCTATAAATACAAGACCTCCCCTCATGGTTTGGGGTTAGAAAAATCCTCTAAGAGCCTATAGTTTGCTCAACACACCTCTCTCCTCTCTTACAATATACATACACCTTATGAGCTTAAACTTGAAGCTTTTTGCTGAGGTTTTTGAAGATAATTTCAGATCCTAGAGAGTGTTAAGAGTGTAGTTTGTGAACTAAGAAGAACATCCTCTTTTTCAAAAGGTAATCTTTGAACTCTTTAACTATCTTTTCTCTCTCTTTTTCTTATATTAGTTGTTGTTTTTAGAGTGTTTTAAGGCCTAAAATATGTGATTTAAAGTCACAAAAAAGTGGAGGGGTTAGCCACCCTTCCTTAGGCTTTGTTCCATAGCTTGTTGTTTTGTCTTTACTACTTTGTTTCTTTTGATTTTGGCCACTGTTTTCTTAAGTTTAACGGTTGTTTAATGTGTCTTTTGATTGAGGGTTGTATTAACTAAAAGATTTTCGCTCATGGCATAAGAAAGGGGTTCACATGCTAAATGGTTTAACCTCTTCGGATGTTCATTATTGCGGCATCACGTCTTTCTTATGCTAAGCACAATCTCTTGTTTGATACCTCCTTTTATCGCCAGTGCATTACTTCTAAGGGACTAATTTTCTATGTAGACCCTTGGAAATCATAAAGGAAAGATTCATTATAGCTCATTATCGGGTTTGGATTTGGAGTCATTATCACTCATTTCGGGTTTGACTCCGAATTCATTATCGCTTGTAAATGGGTTTGATTCTTCCTTAGTAGTTTCCCTCGTAGAAAAGGGCTCGAAGAACTCATTTCTCGGGTCAAGTCATGCTTGCTAATCTTTATTGCTTTGGACTTAGTAAACGGAATCATAACCTTTGGACAAAAAGGAAAAAAAAGATCAGAAAATGAAAAGGTAAAGTAAAAAGAATAATAACATCGGAGTAAAAAAAAGGTAAAAAGATAATAAAAATTAGTTAGGTTCAGTCAGACGTTATACTGAACCTATGGCTTCTAGAATTATCGCATACTATTTCAGTGATGCTCAATGATTCATGAGGCAAGTCTACCCCCGCCCTTGAGGTAACTCCATGATAGGGAGGAGGTAATGTTTGTCTTTTGTTGCATTTATTAAACTCTTGTCCTATCGCTTCTAAGATTGTCACGTAACAAATTTGCGATGATTAATGATTTAAGAATCAAATCTACTCCTCCCTTGATCATCTTCATGATAAGGAAGGGCAGAGAGGATAAACATCTCCTGAAAATACTGTCTTGCTTTGTTCCAGCTCTGTTGCAGCAGGGTATTCTCCAGGCCAGCTGGCCATTACTCTGTATGACCGACCATCTGATGAGGCCAACCGGCCACCCATTTTATATGGCAGTGGTATTTTTACAGCAAAAGAGAGCAGATCTTGAGGCCAAAATAGAACAATTTTCTGACTGTAAACAGAGCAAGTTCTGGCAGCAAACAGAGAGGTTTCCGGAGGGTATTCTCGGTTACGCACATGCAGTTTCTCGCCTCCTGTTCAAGTCCCTTTAGATTGGTGGCTTTGATCCATATATGTAATTAATTAGTTGCTTCCATTCGAACTTGCAATAATTAGTTAATTAATTAGTTTATTCATTTGTGTTTGTAATAATCATTCGAACCTTCTTGTGCGAGGGAAAATTTGTAATATTTGTATGTCTTCCAACCCCCATTTCTTTCTCTCTTTTATTTATATGCTTACCGTGGTTACATGTAGTGTCATGTTTTCATTTCATATCATTATCATTCTTTGTATCCATTTTTTGCATACATAAGGCTCGGTTCATCATCCTTGAATATTATTGGCATTTCTTATTTTCTTGAATACGTGCATTATCGTATGCTTTGAGTTAATCCATATGACATGTTAAATAGCCAAACCTAGTAGTTGCATTCTTGTATGTATCGCACTAGTTATGTGCATTGTTAGGGTTATGCATTTTTTTTTATTTTCTAATCACTTTATTTTTCTTTGGCTTACCTCGGAGTACTAGGTGAGTATTTTTGACTTTAGCATATTCATGTGTGTGATTGTTGCCATGCTTAGCATCTTACCATGAGGCTACGTGTTTACTCGAAATAAATTGTTTGAATGCCGGTGGATGAAGGTTATTTTACTTGCATTGGGGATGATTTTGATCAAAATGTATGTATGGGCTCATTTCTTTTCTTTCAAGTTGTGTGCACTCAAAACTCTTTTACAAAAATCACATAAAATCAAGTCATTTCCAAAGCAAGTGAAACAGTCTATACTTGTGTGCCTCACATAGTAAGTTAGCATAATAAAGTCAAAACAAGAGCATTTATTGTTGATAAAAATTACATCATGATTAGTAGAGGCTGATCTTTGATTCAATTCATAACCTTTCCTTCTCATACCGAAGTTCCCGAACCGAGACAACTTTGGTTACGACAGACAAGCAGCCTTTGGCATGAGTCATGGGTTTCCTAAATTTTTCAAAAGTATTTGGGTGGCGGCTCTGAAATCTGGCAATGCAATCCATTTTTGGCATCTCTGATGATTAATGGATTTTCTAAGATTTGTCGAATTTGGACTCTCATTCGTTTTTCTATTTCACATTGTACTTGTGAAACCAAATTCAGAACCACAGGAGTCCGAACTTTAGGGCTATCGTACCCGAGGAGACTAAACCCCTTCGAGGAGTAGAAAAAACCATCTACAGCAGGCCAAGGAGGAGAGACTTTGAGGTTCGAGGTATAAGGGTCAAGAGACTCGGGGTGACTTTAGACTTAGTAAAAAGCATAGGGGCTTCGCTATATCCCAACCCTAATCTTAGCAGACCAGATCCACTTTCACGTTGCCAAGTATTGTCTTGGAGAGGAATGCTCAGGGCGGCTTCACTTGTTTCAAGTGTGGCCAACAGGGTCACAAGGCTAGTGCCTGCCAGCAGATGTTACCACCACCACCATGACCTAACCGATCTCAGAGTCAGTCTCAAAGTAGGGGACAAAGACCTACATGTTTTCAATGTGGTCAGTCAGGGAATTTGAGGAGAGCTTGCCCATAGTTTGAAGAAGTATCTAGCACATCAAAGTCGAGGCAAACTCAGAGCCATCAGCAAGCTCATTCAGTCTAGACCTCACGAGCTAATTAGGGAGCGACCTCATCGTAATCAGTACAGCAGGTCTATGCTCCGAGAGATGAGTAGGTTGATCAGAGGCCACAGGGGGGCATGTATGCTATTACAGTGCCGGAGCAGTTGCCAGAATCCTCTATTGTGAGAGGTAATTTTGTTGTGTTCAATTCTTTGGCTAGTGTGTTGATTGATAATGGTGCGTCATATTCATTCATATCTTTTGTTTTTGCGTCTACATTGGGGTTAGAGATTGATCAGTTAGAGTCTCCTTTGTAGGTTGAGTCACTGGTTGGGGGTAGAGTGGCATTGGGGCGAGTGTGCCGCTCTTGCGAGATTGAGGTCGCAGATCGCCGACTCTCTTTTGACTTCATCATCTTAGACATACACACTTTTGACATTATTTTGGGTATGTATTGGTTGACACACTTTTGGGCTACTATAGATTGTTAGTGTCACTGAGTGTCCGTATGCACACCCACTGGAGATTGTTTCTATTTTCTATATGATTGGGGTGATAGATCAATTCCACCGTTGTTCGACCTTAAGAGTTGAGGAGGGCTTAGTTTCCTCTTTGCCATTTCCTTAGCCAATGATGGTAGCATGGTTTTGAATGATTTACCAAGGGTAGTTTGTGAATACCCAAATGTTTTCCTTGAAGATCTTACCGGGTTGCCACCTTATTGGGAGATTGAATTCTCCATTGACTTAATGCCTAGCACGACACCAATTTCCATGGCACCATATAGATTTGCACCTGCTGAGTTACATGAGTTGAAGAACCAACTCCAAGAACTTTTAGACTAGGGTTTCATTTTCCCTAGTACATCACCTTGGGGAGCGTCGGTTCTCTTTGCAAAGAAGGATGGGTCATTGTAGTTGTGTATTGATTACCGCAAATTGAATCGAGTTATCGTTAAAAACAAGTATCCTCTACCAGAATGGATGACTTATTTGACCAACTTAGGGGGCCTCGTTGCATTTCGAAGATAATTTTGAGATCATGGTACCATCAGTTGAGAGTTAGGGAGGAGGATATCTAGAAAATGACTTTTCACATGCGTTATGGCCACTATCAATTCCTAGTAATGCCTTTCGGTTTAACTAATGCACCTGCTTCCTTTATGGACTTGATGAATCGAGTATTCTGAGAATTCTTAGACCGTTTCATGGTCATCTTTCTGGACGATATCTTGATTTATTCAACTTCTAAGGAGGAACACTTGGAACACTTACGAATAGTGCTCGACTTGCTTAGGGTGCACCAATTGTATGCTAAATTTGAGAAATGCAAGTTTTGGCTGCCAGAAGTAAAATTTTTAGGGCATGTTATGTCGGGAGAAGGAGTAACTGTAAATTCTTCTAAGATAGATGTCGTGCAAGATTGGAAACAACCTAAGAATGATTTGGAAATCCGGAATTTCCTAGGGTTAGTCGGGTATTATCATCATTTCATAAGGGACTTCTCTAAACTAGCCGCACCATTGACCAGGTTGACAAGGAAGGGTGTCAAATTTGTATGGAATGAGAGTTGTGGGAAGTCATTACAAGAACTTAAGACTAGGTTGACCACCGCACCGGTTTTGATAATTCCAAAAAGCGGCTTAGATTATACCGTTTATTGTGATGCGTCCCGGGATAGACTTGGTTGTGTGTTGATGCAAGAAAGGAATGTTGTGGCTTATGGTTCACGACAATTAAAAACTCATGAGAAGAACTACCCACCCATGATTTAGAGTTAGCGGTGGCAATTTTTGCTTTGAAGGTTTGGAGGCATTATTTGTACGGTGAGAAGTTTGATGTTTTCTTTGATCATAAAAGTTTAAAATACTTGTTTTCCCAAAAGGATTTGAATTTATGTCAATGAAGAAGGATGGAATTTATGAAGGATTATGACTTTGAGTTACACTATCATTTGGGGAAGGTCAATATTGTGGCCAATGCCTTGAGTCGGAAATCTGTGAGTAGTGTGCCAAGTGTGGCCATTCGAGAATGGAATATGCTAGGTGATATCAGCGAGGGTGTTACCTTATTCACTTTAATTGCTTAACCCACCTTGATTAGTAGAGTCATAGAGGCACAACACAGTGACCAAGAGGTGGAGACAATCTGCAACAAGATCTCCAACGGGAAGGAAGAGAAGGGTTTTAACATCCACTCGGATTTGAGTGTGAGGCACCTAGATTGTTTGTTTGTGCTAGAATCTTATAAAGATGAGGTACTCTGAGAATTTCATCACTCACGCCTTGCGGTGCATCCGGGAGGCACTAAGATGTATCATGATCTTAGTCGTCGATTTTGGTGGAGGGGTATGAAACAAGACGACACCTTATTTGTTTTGAAATGCCTTACTTGCTAGCAAGTGAAGGTTGAGCACCAAAAGTCAACAGGTTTGCTACAACCCTTACCTATAGTCGAGTGAAAATGGGAGCATGTTACCATGGACTTTGTAGTTGGGCTTCCGAGAGCACAGCGGGGTAATGATGTCATTTGGGTGATTGTTGATAAGTCTACATACTTCATTCCGATGCGCACCGATGATTCAGTCAATTATTTGGCAGAGTTGTACATTAGAGACATAGTTCTACTTCATGGGGTCCCTGTGACTAGTGTTTCGGGTAGAGATCCTTGTTTCACCGCCCGATTGTGGCAAAGCCTTCAAGAGGCATTGGGAACTAAGTTGATCCTTAGCACTGCTTATCATCCTCAGACCGATGGGCCGTTAGAGCATACTATTCAGATTTTGGAGAACATGCTTAGAGCTTGCGTCCTTGACTTTAAGGGGTCTTAGGAGAGGCACCTACCGTTGATTGAGTTCGCCTATAACAATAATTATCAGACAAGTATTGGTAGCAGAAGCATTGAGTCGAAAGACGATCAGAAGTTTGGCATATACCCTCGTTTCCCGCCAGATCAGTGGATTGCTCGCCAATATAACCATGGAACCTACTTTGATTGAAGAAATTAGAGCACGCCAATGTAAAGATAAACTTTTAAAGAAAAAATACGAGAAGCAAAGGAGTACGCCCAATCCTGACTTCACTATAAACAATGGATACTAAAATTCCGAAATCGAATTTACGTACCCAACCTTCCAGAACTCAAGAAGAAGATATTGGTAGAAGCTCATAGCTCAAGGTTTGCGATCCACCCTGGCAATACAAAGATGTATCATGATTTGAAGGAACACTATTGGTGGACAGGAATGAAAAGAGACATAGTAAGCCACATCTCTAAATGTTTGCATTGTCAGCGTGTTAAAGCAGAACATCAGAGAGCTGTAGGGATACTGTAACCACTCCTTAGTCCTGAATGGAAATGGGAGCACATTACGATGGACTTCGTGGTCGGGCTACCGCAATCAGTCTCGAAGAATGATGCAATATGGGTTATAGTAGATCGATTGACAAAGTCGGCACATTTTCTACCAATCAGAATCACGTACTCTCTTACTAAGTTTGCAACTCTATACATTAAGGAAATTATTCATTTGCCGGTACCCCAGTTTCAATTGTGTCTGACTAGGACCCCCGCTTCGTGTCTCACTTCTGGAACAAATTGCAAGAGGCTTTGGGGACTACATTGAATTTTAGCACTGCTTATCACCCGTAAACTGATGGGCAATCTGAAAGAACAATCCAGACTTTGGAAGATATGTTACGTGTGTGTGTGCTACACCTAAAAGGTAATTAGGACGATCACCTACCTTTGGTGGAGTTCGCCTATAATAATAGTTATCATGCAAGCATCAGAATGGCACCATACAAGGAACAGAGCTAGATAGAGTGTTTCCAAGAGATGTTTATCCTCTCTGCTCTTTCCTATCATGAAGATGATCAAGGGAGAAGTAGATTTGATTCTCAAATCATCAATCATCGCAAATTTGTTGTGTAATGATCTTAGAAACGATAGGACAAGAGTTTAATAAACGCAACAAAAGACAAACATTACCTCCTCCCTATCATGGAGTTACCTCAAGGGAGGAGGTAGACTTGCCTCATGAATCATAGAACATCACTGAAATAGTATGCGATAATTCTAGAAGCAATAGGTTTAGTATAACGTCCGACTGAACCTAACTAATTTTTATTATATTTTTACCTTTTTTTTACTCTGATGTTATTATTCTTTTTACTTTACCTTTCCATTTTCTTATCCTTTCTTCCTTTTTGTCCAAATGTGATGATTATGTCCACTAAGTCTAAAGCAATAAATATTAGCAAGCATGACTTGACCCAAGAAATGAGCTCTTCGAGCCCTTTTCTACGGGGGAAACTACAAAGGAAGAATCAAACCCATTTACAAGTGATAATGAATTCGACGTCAAACCCGAAATGAGCGATAATGACTCCAAATCTAAACCCGATAATGAGCTATAATGAATCTTTCCTTTATGATTTCCAAGGGTCTAAATAGAAAATTAGTCTCTTAGAGGTAATGCATCGGCGATAAAGGGAGGTATCGAACAAGGGATTGCGCTTAGCATAAGAAAGACGTGATGCTTGAACCTCCGAAGAGGTTAAACCATTTAGCACGTGGAACCCCTTTCTTATTCTATAAGCAAAAATCTTTTGGTTGATACAACCCTCAATCAAAAGAATTGGGTATAAACCTTTTTCAAAGGAAAAAAAATTCAAAAATGGTTTTATTTATGCTTCTTCTAGACACTCACATCTCACGTGTCATTTTTGTGGTAAAAAATGTCATATTTCACCATCATGTCCTATTAAAAGAAATCCTTTTGCTAAAATTAAAAAAAAATGTGGGTTCTTAAAGATATTTCAACTCTGTCAAATTCTAACTTTTACGGACCTAAAAAAATATGGTTAGCAATAGAAAAATCAAATTTTTGTAGTTATGTTTCAAGACAAAATCTAGTAACGATAGATGGTATCTCGACAGTACATGCTCAAGGCACATGACCGAAAATAAAGCTATGTTCACCACACTTCAATCAAAGGTTGGCAGATATGTAACCTTCGGCGACAATAGTAAAGGAAAAATCATTGGTGTAGGTCGTATTAGTAAAAATTCTTCTCTATTATAAAAAAATGTTTTACTTGTTAAAGGTTTAAAACATAACTTGCTTAGCATTAGTCAATTATGTGATTAAGGTAATAGAGTTATTTTTGAGAAAACTCAATGTACAATTGAGAACACCAAAGATAATAAAACGTTGTTTGTAGGACATAGATATGAGAATGTATATGTGTTTAATTTGCATAACTTGTCTTCTCATTTTGATGTTAAATGTTTATCTGCAATAAATGAAACTGGTTGGTCATGACATAGAAGATTAGGACATGCTCATTCAGATTTAATTTCAAAACTTTCAGAAAATGAGTTAGTCATTGGTTTTCCTAAAATTAGTTTTGAAAAAGACAAACTTTGTGATGTATGCCAACTTGGAAAACAAACTAGAATTTCTTTTAAATTCAAAAATATCATTTCTACTACTAGATCACTTTAACCCTTGCATATTGATTTGTTCGGACCATCTAGAACATTAAGTTTATAAAGAAAATAGTATGCTCTTGTTTGTGTTAATGATTATACTAGATATACATGGATATTATTTTTAGCACACAAAAATGAAGCTTTTTATAATTTCTCAAAACTTTGCAAAATGAAAAAAATCTTAATATTTGTAGTATTAAAAGTGATCATGGCAGATAATTTGAAAATAATGATTTTATTATGTTTTGTGATGACCTAGGAATAGATCATAATTTCTCGGCTCGTAGGACTCCTCAATAAAACGATGCGGTTGAAAGAAAAAATAGAACTCTTGAAGAAATGGCCCATACTATGCTTTGTGAGAATAATTTACGTAGATATTTTTGGGTTGAAGTCGTTTACACTGCATGTGACGTTGTAAATCGTGCCATGATTAGACCTATTCTTAAGAAACTTCTTATGAACTTTGGAAAGGTAGAAAACCTAATATTAGTCACTTGCGTTCTTTTGATTGTAAATGATTTGTATTAAATAACAATAAAGATAACTTAAGAAAATTTGATGCTAAATCAGATGAAGCTGTATTTCTTGGTTATTCAAATTCTAGTAAAGCTTATAGAGTATTCAATAAAAGAACTTTACTTGTTGAAGAATCTGTACATGTTGCCTTTGATGAATCTAACAACGTTGTTTCCAAAAATCTTGTAAGTAATGATACTACAGAAACAAATCCAAGAATAGAGAGCATTTACACAAAATGAAGAAAATCCATCTCTTGAACAAAAAGAAGAAATCACAATGAAAAATCTTCAAGAGGAATATGCTCGTCCAAAAAAGGAATTAAATTTAGGGTTGGTTTGGCAATTCCATAAAAAGCCAAAAAGTCAAAAAGTTACCAAAAAAGTTAAAAAGTCATCACCATTTACCAAAAAAAATATAAAAAAATTAATATACATAATATTAATTACCAATCAACTTCACGGCAACCTGTGTACAGACTTGAAAGCATATGAGTGAAAGGAAAAAAAAATAAAATATTACATGTGTATTTTCATGGCATTGGATGGTAAAGTTGGTCCTGTGGGGGCCTACCACGGGTCCCGTTTTTCTAATCGGAACCGTTGAATGTGTAGAACTCGTCGAGTACTATATGCTTGTACAAAATCACGTCTATCGAATATCGCTAACTACATGATCAAATCAGTTTTGTATAAAAAAATGGATGGCGTTATAGTTAACATGTGACAAAAAAAACTAACACGATCAAATAGCTATCGATATCCAATGAACGTGATTTTTTACAAAAATACAGTACTCAACAAATTCTACACATTGAACGGTTCCGATTAGAAAAACGGGACCCGTGGTGGGCCCCCACTAGCGGAACAACACCATCTAATCAAAGGCCAAAAAGTAGGCAATCTTTTCCCATATCCTTTTCAACCGAGGCACTGCCCAACTGTACGGATTCATTAATTATCTTCTCTTACACACTTATTTATACAATATTTTAATACACATTTTTTCATAAAAATTCAAAATATTAACCCAAATATCTATATTTTTTTTCTCAACTTTTAAGTTCAAAAAGACAAAAAGTGTACTTATTTAGGACACCCCAAATAACCCCTTACTAAAGGAATGGAAGTATGCTCATGGCCACCCTAAAAACCTTATCATAGGTGTTGCAGCGAAAGGCATAAAAACTTGTTGCTCTATTAGAAACGTTTGTAATAATTTAGCATTTGTTTCACACTTAAACCAAAATCATTTTTAGAAGCTGAAAAAGATGAAAATTGGATATTAGCAATGGAAGAAAAATTAAATCAATTTGGAAGAAATGAAGTTTGGTTTTTGACCCCTCGGCTAAGGATTATCCAGTTATTGGTACAAAATGGGTTTTTTGAAATAAAATGGATGAATCCGGAGTTGTTACTAAACATAAAGCTAAATTGGTAGCCCAAGGTTATAATCAAGAATAGGGCATTGATTTTGATGAAACTTTTGCACCAGTTGCTAGACTTGAAGCTATTAAGATGTTACTTGCTTTTGTATGTTTTAAAGATTTTTAATTATATCAAATGGATGTTAAAAGTGCTTTTTTAAATGGGTACATTCTGGAGGAAGTTTATGTTGAATAATCTCCTGATTTTGAAAATCATAAAACTCGGATCATGTTTTCAAACTCTCAAAAGCCTTATATGGTTTAAAGCAAGCTCCTAGAGCATGGTATGAAAAGATTGAGTAATTTTCTACTTGACAAAGGTTTTTCTCGAGGAAAAATAGATATAACTCTTTTTATAAAAACCAAAAAAGAGAATATGCTAATTGTTCAAATTTATGTTGATGGTATTATTTTCGATACTACTAATGAAAATTTGTGCAAAGAGTTTGCTAAAGATATGTAGGGTGAATTTGAAATGAGTATGATGAGGGAGTTAAATTAGTTCATTGGTCTACAAATTAAACAAACCAATGATGGGATCCATTTAAATCAAACGAAATATATCAAGGATTTACTCAAAAGGTTTGAAATGGAATCATCAAAGCCTGCAGCAACTCCAATGAGCACATCAATAAAAATCGACAAAGATGGGCAAGGTAAACCTATAGATGAAAAGAAATATGGAGGTGTGATTGGTTCCTTACTCTATCTTACTACAAGTAAACCCGATATAATGTTTAGTGTTTGTATGTGTGCACATTTTCAATCTGCACCTAAAGAGTCACATATCACCGCAGTCAAACGTATTTTCAGATATCTTGTTGGCACTCCAAATTTGGGATTATGGTATCCTAAGGGAAGTACCTTTGAACTTTTTGGTTACTCGGATGACGACTTTGCAGGATGTAAAATTGACCGAAAAAGCACTAGTGGTATTTGCCATTTTCTTGGACACTCACTCACTTCTTGGTTTTACAAAAAACAAAACTCAGTGGCTCTATCAACTGCTGAAGCAGAATACATTGTCGTCGCTAGGTGTTGCGCACAATTACTTTGGATGAAATGACAACTTCAAGATTTTGGATTTCACTATGATCATATTCCTATAAAATGTGATAACACAAGTGCCATTAACCTTTCTAAAAATCTTATTCAACACTCACGCACTAAACACATTGAAATAAGATATCATTGTTTTAGAGATCATGTACTCAAAGGTGACATTAAACTTGAATTTGTGCCTACACATCGTCAATTAGCTAACATATTTACCAAGTCTCTTAATAAAGAACAATTTTGTTATATTAGAACTAAACTTGGTATGATCAATACTCCTATATAATAATTATATATATAAATAAAATTATAAAAAAAAATTATAAATCCCATCTCTCTCTTTGCTATCCCACTTTTTGTCTCGTTCTTGCTCTTTGTTTCTCTCTTTGTTTTCCTATCTCTCTCTCTCTCTCTCACCTGCTCTTGCTCCCTCTCATCACCCTACATTGACTCCATCATCACTATCATCTATCATTTTCATCACTACCATCATCCACCTAAATCCCTCACCGATCTACCAAGATCCATCACTACTTTACACAAAACCTTCATCACCGGTCTTCAACATCAGTCCTGATTCATCAAGTTCAATTACCGATCCATTAAGATCAGTTACTAATCCACCAAGATCCATCACCGCTCTACAAAAATTCATCACCGCTTTACAAAAATTCATCATCGATCTACAAACATTCATTCTCGATTTTCCCCATTCTTTCCGATCATCACCATCATCGCTGATCAAAATGTTGAAATTATTTTTGCACTATGTTATTTTTCTTATCTGGTTGTATGTGCTACAAACTCTTCTTTATTTAATAACCATTGCTTCTATCTGGTATGAAGAAATTGTTTTTATTTGTATTTTCTCTTTTTATGCTAGTGCACTCGGTGTTGTTGTTTATGGCCGGATCTTAATGGCCTTTGGTATTATAAATTGGTAAGCTGTTTCTTTCAGTTTGTGTAATTTTTAGTGCATTAATTTAGGGGGAGACTCGTATTATGTAATATTTTGATTAAAACAATCAAAGAAGCACAATCTTAAGGGGCGTTTGTATATTCTATGCATAACTTCAAGGGGAGTATATATAGTTGTTAACTAATTTTATTTACTCCTTATCTGCACCAACAATTCTTTTTATAGCAAAGACAGACAATTTCTTCAAAAAGAAATGCTTGCAATTTTATTTCAGAAGGGGAAAATATTGCTACACTACATGTAAGTTTTGAGAAGATTTCACAGATTTTTTGCGTTTAACTTCTCTCAACAGCTTTTCATGAGCCTCCTTTACATATCTCTCTCTATTTTCGACTTCTGTGAGTCTTGGCATTATAACCGTTGCATAATATTGCACCGCATTCTCCAATTGAGAAATTTTCCTTTCTAGATCTCTCTTCTCTTGATGAGTATTAGCCAGTTGTTGTTTAAAAAGCTCGCATCGTCTTTCAATTGTTGATTCTCTTGTATTCTTGCTTGTAGTCGTCGAGCCATATTGGAAACTACAGTTATCGTTTGTGTACTAAGAGCCATAGTGTTGTTAATAGCATCAATATCACTACGATTACCCAAAACACTAGGACTTTTATTCACTAGAATCGCGTGCGACTGCACTATAGGTAACCTCTTATTTGCCTGAATTACAAGCACCTCAATTATGTCCGAACCATTGATGGCTAAGGTAAGGAATGACATGATTACACAAAAAGTAAACAAATTTTTTCTCTAAAACCACTTGAAGATTTCGTATCTTTGCATACCAATTATGTCACTTTTAGACACTCAAATCTCTTGTTTGTCAACATTTTGGGCACTACTGAACCATTTTTTAGGAGATGGTACAAAATCCTAAAAATGATCACGAGAAGACATAAGAATCATTCTTATATTTTTGGCAAATCAGATTCTTTTCTCAAATGTGTTTGTATGATTTTCGTTTTGGGCACTGAAAATTTTTTTCTTTATAAAAACTCCATATATCAATATTTTATTTTGATGATGTCAAAGGGGAGAAACATATGAATTTGAATTACTATGCATGTGCTTTAATTATCACATATCTTATGTTGCAAGATTATCAAATATTTTCTTGATTTCAATTTTGTGTCAAATCCATACTTATATTGCCATCATCAAACAAGGAGAGATTGTTAATCATGTTGTTTAATTTTGATGATGTCTAAATATTATTTGATAAATTGTGATTTTTTTTAATATATATGGTTTACAATCATTTGACACAAAATACGTTTCGTATATTGCACTGGTTACAAAAATATTTGATTATACTGTACATCTTTTGAATATATTATATAAATATATAATATAAAGCTAGCAAAATTGCATCTTCTATATAAATTAATATTATATAAAGAAAAAGGTGGACTTTGTAGGCACATCATTTCAACCTTATTTCTTTTTGCATTATAATAATATTAGTCAAAACCCACGTGGTAGTAGGTTTGTTTGATTCAAATCTCCAACCACAATTTTTGACAAAAGGAAAGGGTGCCACATGATGCAAATGTTGAAATCAAATAGATGCCTTGAGATTTGTCAGAAGAGCATCTGCCTCTCCAACGGGTATATTTTTGATATATAAAAGTGTTCCGTGGGAGAAATATCAAGAACTTTAAGAAAAAAAAAAATTGTGTGCTTCAAAAATTTGAGTGTATTATGTACTCTGCTTTTTCACTTTCAGATCCAAGTGTTGTCTTTGTTCTTACATTTTCATATCTACTCTTTCTGAGAAAATTATTGTAAAAAAGGGTTAAAGTACTTCTTATTTTTATTCATTATTTTGTGAGAAAATTTTGTAAGGGTGAGACATTTATTGTTGAGTGAGGCTCAATAGATAAAAGTAAGACCTGTGTAAAATTCACAAGCTTGGTGAAGCCTTGGTAGTGTATTAATTCATTTTGATAGTGAAGAAATTCTCAAAGAGGTTCCTTGGGAAGTGGACGTAGGCTTGGTGTGCCGAACCATATAAATCTCAATGTTTGATTTTCTATCCCTATCTCTCATATTTTTGTATTGATAATTATTGTTATATTTTTTATTTGTTAAAATTTGAATATTGTGTTTATTATTTTTTAATATTGCAAAAATTATTTTTAATAACCCAATTCAACCCCCTCTTGGGTTGCCTACTTAGGATAACAAATAAAGAAAGATTTGTGTAATACAATATATTTAAATGACTTATTTATTATTTAAGATAAAATTGTGATCTCAACAATCTAATTATAAATTAATATTTATATTTATAAAAGTTCTCATTTATAATTTAAATTCTTCAGTTAAGAAAGATTTGTGTAATACAATATATTTAAATGACTTATTTATTATTTAAAATAAGATTGTGATCTCAACAATCTAATTATAAATTAATATTTATATTTATAAAAGTTCTCATTTATAATTTAAATTCTTCAGTTGAGTATGTATTTATTTCTTACTTTAGTTGTATTTTGGATACAGATCAATTTACCTATACAAGTCTCCATACTTTGTATACATATCACATATCAATTTAATATAAACATATAATTACAGTACTAATACTTGATAAAAATCATATGCCACGTGTAACGCATGTGCCCAACCACTAATAGAAAATATATATATATATATATATATTGATGGGTATTTAAATCCCTAGTTTTACTCAAGTGTGTGAGTCCTTTGGGTATCCAAATTTTCCGAAAGAAATGAATTATGAATGTTTCAATGATGGGTTTGAGTCAAGACTATGAACCAAGTTAATTATGCAAAAAGAGCCACACGCGTGCGCCACCCGCCTGCCTGCCTCTATTACCTATGATGAATTTATTCCATCAGTTACTGTTTTGTTCGCCGGAGGTTTGCTTTCCTTTTCTATTTTGTTAATTCTAATTCAAGAATTTATTTAATGTATTTTGTTTCAATTTTCTGAATTCAATTTTCTAGAAATTGAGTTTTTTATTTTTTGTATTTTTTTATTTTTACTAAATATTTTTTAAATTTTAAGCAACTTTTTTATTTTTTTTTAGATGCACCTTACTTAGATATATCCAAAATGTAAAAATATTTTAAAAAATCAATAAATACACAAGAATACGAAAAATATACTGAATTCTCATTTTTATTTTTATTTTTGTATTTTTGGTATTTAGTAAATTTTTAAAAATATTTTTTAACAAATATTATACCTTTTAAGTGTATTTATGTTAGGTGTATCTAAAAATTAAAAAAAAAAAGTGCTTAGAATATTAAAAAAATTCAGTGAAAAAAAATATATGAAAAACAAAAAATTTCAATTTTCTGAGAAGTGAATCTTGAAAATAAGAACCAAACAATTTTATTTTTATTCTCTATTCTTCGAGTTGTAATCTTCAATTTTAGTGGTTTGTTTATTTCTACTTTGTAATCCAATTATTAAATTTGAATCCGTTTATTTTTATTTAAACACTCATTTTATACAACTATTACACTAATGATGTGTAGAAAGTAGATTCATAAGTATCATTTGATGTGTCCAAATTTAATTTTTCAATTGGAGTGTTTAAAGTAATGGGATGCCCGTAGTAATCACTTACTAGATCAGGTCAAATTTAATAGAGCAAAGTAAAAATTAGAGTGCTGTTATTAGCACCCCATAAATTATTTTAGACTCTTAATTTTTAATCTTTTTTTATTACAATAATAACCTCAAATAAAATTACTAAAAAGGATATCATTAATTTTGGGACACCTCATCGTACAATTAAACTTACATACCCACTATATCATGAATTAGGTTTTATGAGAACACCCACCTCCATCACCACCTATCCATCTTTCTCAAATCCCACCTTCAAAACCTACCCACCCTCAAAACCTTGAAAACCCATTGGTGGCAATATTCCGGCGGTAACAGTGGCAACAATTTGACTACCTACACTTCTCCGGCAATGACAATGAATGGAAGTTTTTCTAGTAATCACAACTCCATAAGACGAGAGGAGTACAACAATAAAAGCTTAGAGGAGGTTCATAACTTTGATGTTGTTCTTAGCTTAGAGGAGATTGGCCTTATAAGGGTAAGTTTCTTGAAAAAAATGGCAAAAATAATAAAATTTGTTCGTCATTTTTTCGAGACTGAACTCCCGAACATATGACCAAAAATCAGGAACATAGGCCTGAACATTGTTTATTTGTTCGGGAAGGCATTCCCAACCAAATAAGTAATGTTCGGGAATGCATATTCGAACATGAAAATTTCTTAATACATTGAATAGTCAAAATTGTTAACGTTTACAGAAATTTTTATTTTTTCAAGTTCGGAAATACAAGCCCAAACATTACTTATTTGTTCGGAAATACATTCCCAAACAAATAAACAATGTTCGGGAATGCAGGTCCGAATATGAAAAATTTCTTAACATATTGAACGGTCAAAATTGTTAATGCTTGTAGAAATTTTCATTTTTTCAAGTTCGGAAATACAGGCCTGAACGTGGAAATTTCTTAACACATTGAATGATCAAAATTTTTAACACTTGCAGAAGATATCAAAAGTAGCCCAAATCCATTATCAGGTTCCAAAGTTATCGCTGCGTAGTTCTCTGTTGAACTCACAATTTTATAATATCTATCAAGAAAACCAACCAAACCAATTATTATGATTTTTTTCTTGCAAGAGAAGAAATTATTACGAGAAAACTAAGAAATTATGTATATATATATATATAGAGAGAGAGAGCATACTAACTGTGATAATGGTGGATGAGGTAACAGAGACATTAATCACATTGGCTTTTCTTCTTTTTCTTGGTGGGTTTTGTTAGGGTTTTTTGGAAGAGCAATTTTTTTGGAGTGTGGGGGTGTGCATTCAATGGGTGGAATGTTTTCATAAAGATAATTTTGGTATTATTTGGGGAGGGGAAAGAAATTTTGAGGGTTTCAAAATTTATACCTGGGGGCCCAAAGAAATGGTGGATCCAAAATAATTCATAGGGTGCTAATAGTACTGCTAAAAAATTACTCTAAATTTTAGGGAAAATTGTACTAATACTTCCTATATTTTGCCCATTGTGTCATTTGTGTTCTTACACTTTCAATAGTCTTAACTTTTACCATTAATTTGAAAATTTGTGTCAATTTGGTCCAATTAATAATACTATTAGTGTTTTGATGAAAAATTATCTATGAATTGGTTGAGATTAACTCACTAAGTTGAACAAGTTTATAATTTTATCCCTAAAAACATGATATATGACACTTATGTGCTTATTTTTTATTAAAAAAATGCTAACAATTGTAATAAATTTGATTAAATTAAGACATAATCATAAATTAAGGATTAAAATTAGGGAGATTTGATCAAAACCTCTTATAATAAAACTTTAATGTATTAAGCATAAGCATAAAAAGTTTTCCTTAAAAAATCTGACACATACCACTATCACCAAAATATTAAACTTGAATATAATTTTTGATCTAGATATCGATTTTTAATAAAATTAGTATTTTTAGAATTCTCTCATCAAGATCTATCAAATAAGATCCATGTTGACTATGAAATTCTAAAAAAATAAAAAATTACTGTCGAAATTGATGTAAACTGTAACATGTTATTCTGTTTGAGAGTATCATGTTACTCTGGTAATATTGTCAAAAAAAAAGAGAAAATATTTTACTTTATTCTTTTTCAATTATGCACCTCCTTCTTAGAGGGTTTATGAAGTAAAATAAATTGGAAGATTTGGTCAAAACCCCCTTATAATAAAATTTTAATGTATTAAGGACAAGTATAAAAAAAATTTCCTTGAAAAGTCAAACAAATATCACTATTATTAAAATATTAAACTTTAAAATAATATAATTTTTGATGTAAATTTCGGTTGTTAATAAAATTAATATTTTTAAAATTTTCTCATCAAGATCTATCAAATAACATCCATATTGATTATGAAATTCTTTATTAAAAAAAATTATTACTGTTGAAATTGATATAAACAGTAACAGTAGCATGTTACTCTGTTTGACAGTAATTTATTATTCTGTCTCACAGTAATATGTTACTCTATTTGACAATAACATGTTACTTTGTTTTACAGTAACATGTTATTCTCTTTGACAGTAACATGTTATTCTAGTTTACAGTATACTTAATTATGGTTTTCTCCTTTTGGGGTTTATGAAGAAAAATAAATTAGGATGTCCTTTTTACCAAATAAGAGTCCAATGGTGAGGTTTTGAGAAAATTTTCTAAATAAATTGGATTGTCATTTTCATCAAATAAGGATCAAATGAAAGAATTTTGGCTAAATTTTTCTTAAAATTTAAATCAATTAAAATTATAAGCATCAAAATGACATAAAAAATAAAATATAATAAATATCCACCTAGGGCCCGTTTGTTTTCAGAGGTAGAATGGAGGAGATTAGTAGTGAGGGGATTAATAGTGAGGGGATTCGTAGTGAGAGGATTGATAGTGAGGGGAATAAATAAAATTGTGTTTGTTTTGATGATAGTTGTTGGTGTAGAGATTGTTAAATTATTTTTATATAAAATAAATCTAAAATAATAAAACAAATAAAAAATACAAAAACATTAAACATTAATGTTCAAAAACAAATGTCCAACATGTAAAAAATAAAAATAAATAAATAGAAAAAAATAAAACAAATAAAACTATGAATCAAAACTTAACAAAAAATACAAAAAAACATTAATGTTAAAAAAAATATCTAACATGTAAAAAATTAAAATTAAAACTAAATAAATAATCTGACGGACTATTTTTTTAATATCTAGTGTTGGAGGTCCATCTGGATCCTCTCCCCAAAGGGATTTATAATCCGGAGGGATCTAAGGCTTGGTTTGGCAACTCAAAAATAATCCAAAAAGTCAAAAAGTTACACAAAAAACAAAAAAGACATTACTATTCACAAATAAAAAATATTAAAAAAATATTTTACATATTTTGTATAATACAAATGGACTGAGCAGCTGGTGTTGTTCGTACTTGTGATAGAGACAAGCAGTATACACTTTGTTTGGGGGAAAAAAAAAATTCTATATGTAAAGTCACAAAATTCTATAGTAATGTTGGGCCCTTGGAGGCCCACTAAGGACTCCGTTTTAATAATCCGAACCGTTAATATGTAAAACTTATCAATTAATATATGCCTGTAAAAAATCACGTTGATCGGATATCGTTAACTATATGATCAAATCAGTTTTGTATAAACAAAACGGATGGTGTGATAGTTAACTGTTAAAAAAAAACTAATCTGATCATATAGCTATCGATATTCAATAAACGTGATTTTTTTTCAGGCATATAACACTCGACGAGTTGTACATATTAACGGTTCAGATTATTAAAATAGGACCCATGGTGGCCCCCACGGACCGACCATCACTGTCCAACATTTTGCCCCGAAAGAGACAATGATTTTCTTTGCAAGACCTGCTAGGGGCACAGCTTGGCAGCCGTACAACAATCACCTTTCTTCCCCTAAATTTGGAGGCTTTTCCCAAAAAAAGCCAAATTAGCAACTTAATTCCCAAACTAAGCCTAGTTTGGACGGAATTTCCGAACTAGGCTAAAACGTGGTTCATAACCACGCTTTCAACGTTTTTGTGGCTCTCGCGCGGAAATTTCCTGAAATCGTAAAAGCATGTTTCCAAACTACGCTTTTAATTAAGAAAGCGTGGTTACAAACCACGCTTTTAATTAAATTTTTTTTTTATGAAAGCATGGTTATGAACTACGCTTTTATCTGATTTTTTTTTTTTTATTTATGAAAACGTGGTTATGAACCACGCTTTTAACTAAAAAAAAATTTCTTCTGAAAACGTGGTTATAAACCACGCTTTTAACTAAAAAAAATTTTCTTCTGAAAACGTGGTTATGAACCACGCTTTTAAGCAAAAAAAATTCCGTTTTTAAGTAAAAGCGTGGTTCGTAACCACTAGGGGTGGGCACGGGTCGGTTGCGGCCACAAAACCTCCAATCCGCCATCCGTCCGCCAGATTGGCGAATTGGAGAAAATCAATCCACATCCGTCCGCCAATTCGGCGGATGTGGATTGAGCGGATTGGCGGTTTGGCGGATGGATGCGAATCGAGTTGGCGGTTTGAAATTTTATAAATTTTCAACATAGTTCAACTTGTGCACTTCCTCAAAATAAAAATAAAAATAAAAGAAAGTATTACAGTCAAGGATTTAAAAAAGTATTACAATTACTGCATGCATCATCCAAAGAAAGAAAGTTTGAAACTTTAGAATATCACAATCACTGCATGCATCATCCACATATTACAATTACAGCATGCCCCATCCACATAAAAAATTACAATCTGTGGTTCTTAAAATATAAAAATAATTCAAACTACCAAAACCATGAACAGAGCAATAGTAGAGATTGTATGTCTCTGTATTGTTACATTTATATATATTTTTGAAAATAAAACCAACCAGCATATGTTATATTTTCTATTTATCACTTTTAGAGTTAGCTTTAAAAACCAAAAAATATAGATAAATAATACGTTTATTTTTTTCAATTCAAAAAATATATTCAAGTTGAAAACTTTTTTTCAACAGAATATTTGAACTCTTTTTCAATTGAAAACACAAACAAAATATTTAAACAAATTGAAAACACAAAGTCTCATAAATTACTAAGGGTGCTCGCGGTTTGACGGTTCGGTTGCGGCCAAAGGAATCTCAAATCCATCATCCGTCCGCCAAGTTGGCGGATTGGAGAAAATCAATCCGCAACCGTCCGCTTGTCATCATGCATCCGTCCAAAATGCGGCGGATCGGATCGGTTCGGTTTGGTCGGTTTTGGCGGATCGGTATATCCGCTGCTCACTCCTAGTAACCACGCTTTTAAAACTTATATAAAATCTTCCTTAGCCCCGTCATTTGCAACCATGCTTTTCACACTTAGGTTATCTTGACTTCAGGCTCTCTCTCACTCTCTGCTCTCGCTCTCAGTCTCTCTCTACTCTCGCTCCCTCTACTCTCAAACTCTCTCTCTGCTCTCAGTCTCTCTCTCTGCTCTCTTTCCGTCCATGGGTTGCTCTCTGTCGCTGGTATGACGTTTGTCTCTCTCTGTCTCATTTGAATTTTATGTGTTTATTGTGTTTGTGAAAATGTGAATGTGGGTACAATGTGGGTAGAATAGGATTCATGAATATGAAAATGTTGTGAATTGATGGAAATGCTGGTAGAATAGGGTTTGTGACTGTTAAAATGTTGTGAATTGAAATTGATATCAATGTGGGTAGAATAGGTTTTATGAATTGAAATTGTGGTTTTGAATTTGTAAAATGTTGTGGTTTTGAATTGAGAAAATTTTCTAGGGTTTTCAATTGAATGTGAAATCATGAATCAGGGTTAAGGTTTTGAATTGTGAAATCAGAAATGAGGGTTATAGTTTCAGAAATTAGGGTTTTAGAAATTTATGATAAGTAATTTTTTTTTGATAATGTTATATGATTTTTTGTAGGAACGAATTATGTAAAAACGTAGTTCCAAATCGAGCCGAATTGTGTTTAAATGCTTTGGGTCAAATTGGTTCAATAATTTTAATAATTTAATTTGATTACAGTTTTTTTTTAAACCATAGACAATTAAACTTAAAAAATGAAAGGCAATTTTGGACAATTGGACATGATTTTGGCGTTTTGTGTTAAATTCATTATTTTGGCGTTTTGTGTTAAATTCAAGCAGCTTTCATTCTTTTATAGATGTTATAGAAATGATAAAATTGATATAAATTAAAAAATTTAAGAAACAAAATAGAACATATTTTAATGACACATAATTAAGGGATAAAGTATATGATCTTGTATTACATTGATATCCTCTCTAACTTTTTCATAGTAAATGATGCAAGCTCAAACCATCATTTAGGAGGAATTATCATATCTTGCAAAAAATTTAATTAAATTGTGTTTTTTTTAATTTTATTAATTGTTTTATATAATACATAGGAGAAAAACATAAGAAATAATAAATATGTAACCAATAGAATTGCAAGAACATATTATATAAAATATAGAACAGACCTATGTGATAATTTTTTCTCATTTAAGTTGAAGCCCTTTCCATTTTTCTTAAATTTAGGCTATAGTAATTCTTCCCATTGCACCAAAAATAAATAAATAAATAAATAAAATAATTGTGAATTACAAATATATCTTATAGGGTTTTGAATTGTGAAATCATAAATTAGGGTTATGGTTTCAGAAGTTAGGGTTTTGAATTGTGAATCCTGTCTATATTTTTTACATTGTGAATTGTGAATCATGTCTATATTTTTTGAAATTAGGATTTTGAATTTTGAATTATGAATCCTGTCTATATTTTTTGAATTGAAAATTTTATTTTTTGCTTGTTAATCCTGTCGATATGGTTAAATCTTCTTATTCTTTCGCTTATCTCTTAAGCTTCATCATTAGGCCATTATAACTAGTACAAACAATTTTTTTGGGCCACTTCATCAGTAGGCCACTGCAACCCAAAACAAAGACAAAAAGGAAAAAAAAAATTTACATGAAAACGGAGAAATTTTTGAATTACATTATCACCTTCTAATCCAAAACAAAGACAAAAGAAAAAACAAAAAAATTTACATGAAAACGGCTTTAGTAAATCCCAAAAAAATTTCTGAATTACACCATCTAATCCAAAACAAAGACAAAAGAAAAAAAATTTAAAATTAACATGAGAACGGCTTTAGTAAAGCCAAATTTTTTTTTTGGAATTACATCATCACCAAAACAAAGACAAGAGGAAAAAAAAATTACATAAACAGTAAAAGCGTGGTTATCATCCACGTTTTTTTTTGCGAACAGTAAAAACGTGGTTCACAACCACGTTTTAAGAAGAAATTTTTTTTTAGTTAAAAGCGTGGTTCACAACCACGTTTTCAGAAGAAAAAAAAATTTAGTTAAAAGCGTGGTTCATAACTACGTTTTAAAAAAAAAAAATTCAGTTAAAAGCGTGGTTCACAATAACGTTTCATAAAAAAAAATTTAATTAAAAGCGTGGCGTGAGAGCCACAAAAACGTTAAAAGCGTGGTTATGAACCACATTTTAGCTTAGTTTGAAAGCCATGGTTTGGGGTTTTTTGGCTATTTTAGCCACAAAAAACAAAATAGGTTATTTTAGCCATAACAAACAAAACATCACATCCAATCCATAATCATTACATTCTTCTCTCACAAAAAAACTCAAAAAAGTCAAAAAGCTAAAAAGTCCTTCCCAAACCAAGCTTTTAAGCCCATGCTAAAATAGTCAAAAAAAGTCAAAAAGCTAAAAAGCCAACCCACTTCCCAAACGGAGGCTTAATTTAAAAATTAAGTTACTAATTTAATTTAATTTGGGAAAAACCCTCTAAATTTATTTTACATTTTATTTTGAAAAAGCTGAAATAGATGTGACAACTTCTCAAAACTCAACCAATTATTGATTGCCTTTGGTGGCATTGACGTGGCATGCCTCAAATTAATCCAAACCAATCAATGGATTCCACACTGGGTCCCACACAATGGATGGCTTAGATTGATTTGAGACAAAGCCACAGGAGCATTGAATAAGTTTTCCCAAAATTCGGTCCCACCCATCATTCCCCATTTACGAAAAACCTGACCCATGAACCGAGGGTGGGTGGCATCGTGGTTCAAACCAGAGGATTAAGCTCTCGTGCCACGGGTTCATTTTTTTTTGGGCCAATTTTTTGAGTGTAATATAATTGGTTAAGAGGTTAGATTTTAACTTGTCTAATTAATATTTGGTATGAGTTTAATACTCTCTTATTGTGTAAGTCTTGACTTGAGTATAGCTTGTCTTGAAAGATCGGGGTAAATTATCTTGTAGTCTTCTCGCTCGGAACAGTTAACAGAACATCCTGGTGAACTCTGCAAGGGATGCTGCCTTGGACCCACGGGGGAATAGGAATGATTTTCCTGTAACCAAAAAAAAAAAAATTATATATAGATTGCAAAATCTGAATTGGAAGGGATTATTTTGGCTTGTGTAACTTGTTAGTAGTTTTGTTTTAATAATTCAAATAGTTTATTTTATTAAATATTTTATATATATATTATTTATATAAAAAATTAAGTCAATTTAATAATTATAATTTGTTCAATTTATTATTTTTTTAAAATAAAAAATGAAAGACCATTGTATTTTTTAAAAAAGCATTATATTTTTTTTATGACAAAAATAATAAATTGAACAAGTTACAGTTATCGAATTGACTTAATTTTTTTTGTATGAAATACACGAAATACCCAACAACATAAATGATTCGAATTATCAAAACGAGACACACATGGGCCTCACGAACCTAAACAGCCCATCCAATTCAGATTTTAGACGGGAGGAATTGTCCACCATATAGATTATAGAAATGGTAAATTGTCAATAGTCCTAATAGTTAGGCTTAATTCATATTAAATCCTATTAAAAGTTAGTCTTAATAAAATCATTACAAAAAATATTTTTTGTGACAATTTTTTTACACACGTAGCTAAAAATTAATAATTAGTGACTTTTTTTGTCACAATTTTTTTTAATTATAAATTGTCACTGAAATTACATTATCACCAAAACAAAGACAAGAGGAAAAAAAAAATACATGAACAGTAAAAGCGTGGTTATCATCCACGTTTTTTTTTGTGAACAGTAAAAACATGGTTCACAACCACGTTTTAAGAAGATTGGTGAACAGTAAAAACGTGGTTCACAACCACGTTTTAAGAAGAAATTTTTTTTTAGTTAAAAGCGTGGTTCACAATCACGTTTTCAGAAGAAAAAAAAAATTTAGTTAAAAGCGTGGTTCATAATTACGTTTCAAAAAAAAAAAAAATTCAGTTAAAAACGTGGTTCACAATAACGTTTCATAAATTAAAAATTTAATTACAAGCGTGGTGTGAGAGCCACAAAAACGTTAAAAGCGTGGTTATGAACCACATTTTAACTTAGTTTGAAAATTCTGCCCAAACTAAGCTTAATTTAAAAATTAAGTTACTAATTTAACTTAATTTGATAAAAGCCCTCTAAATTTATTTTACATTTTATTTTGAAAAAGCTGAAATAGATGTGACAACTTCTCAAAACTTCAAGCAATTATTGATTGCCTTTGGTGGCATTGACGTGGGATGCCTCAAATTAATCCAAACCAATCAATGGATTCCACAGTGGGTCCCACACAATGGATGGCTTAGATTGATTTGAGACAAAGCCACAGGTGCATTGAATAAGTTTTCCCAAAATTCGGTCCCACCCATCATTCCCCGTTTACGAAAAACCTGACCCATGAACCGAGGGTGGGTGGCATCGTGGTTCAAACCAGAGGATTAAGCTCTCGTGCCACGGGTTCATTTTTTTTTGGGCCAATTTTTTGAGTGTAATATAATTGGTTAAGAGGTTAGATTTTAACTTGTCTAATTAATATTTGGTATGAGTTTAATACTCTCTTATTGTGTAAGTCTTGACTTGAGTATAGCTTGTCTTGAAAGATCGGGGTAAATTATCTTGTAGTCTTCTCGCTCGGAACAGTTAACAGAACATCCTGGTGAACTCTGCAAGGGATGCTGCCTTGGACCCACGGGGGAATAGGAATGATTTTCCTGTAACGGACCAAAAAAAAAAAAAAAATTTATATATAGATTGCAAAATCTGAATTGGAAGGGATTATTTTGGCTTGTGTAACTTGTTAGTAGTTTTGTTTTAATAATTCAAATAGTTTATTTTATTAAATATTTTATATATATATATATTATTTATATAAAAAATTAAGTCAATTTAATAATTATAATTTGTTCAATTTATTATTTTTTTAAAATAAAAAATGAAAGACCATTGTATTTTTTAAAAAAACATTATATTTTTTTTATGACAAAAATAATAAATCGAACAAGTTACGGTTATCGAATTGACTTAATTTTTTTTGTATGAAATACACAAAATACCCAACAACATAAATGATTCGAATTATCAAAACGAGACACACATGGGCCTCACGAACCTAAACAGTCCATCCAATTCAGATTTTAGACGGGAGGAATTGTCCACCATATAGATTAGAGAAATGGTAAATTGTCAATAGTCCTAATAGTTAGGCTTAATTCATATTAAATCCTATTAAAAGTTAGTCTTAATAAAATCATTACAAAAAATATTTTTTGTGACAACTTTTTTTACACACGTCGCTAAAAATTAATAATTAGTGACTTTTTTTGTCACAATTTTTTTTAATTATAAATTGTCACTAAAATTTACATTTAGTGATACTTTTTTTATGATGAATTTTTTAAATTGTCATTAAAAACTGAAAATTAATAATTTTTTTGTGACAATTTTTTTAAATTGTTGCTAAAATTTATAATTAATAACGTTTTTTATGATAATTTTAAAAATAATTGCCAAAAACAATTAATGACATTTTCTAATAATATTTGATAAAAAATATTATTAATTATCATAAAATTTATTAGACAATAAGTCAACTTACTAATCCCTACCCACAAGTCCCTTATAGAAAATGACAATATGTATGTATATATCCCTCTCATTCTCGACTCCCTCTGTTCCAAAATATTAGTCTCATATTTAATTTTTTATTTTTCTAAAATATCAGTATTTTTTCAAAAATTAAGGGCTAAAATAATATGAATTTTCTATTTTGCCTTTCTTTTAAATTCATTAACAATATAAAAAATATAATTATGACAATTAATATTATCAAAAAACATATACTATCAATGATAATTTTGAAAAGTTAATATTTTCAAAATGTAATAAATATATTATAAAAAAAAAAGAGAGTGAACTTTCTAAAAAAAAAAAAAACCATTTAGTGTGTTTGGTTTTAATTTTCTAGATTCAATTTTATAAAAATTGAGTTTTTTATTTTGTTTTTAGTGAATATTTTTAAAATTTTAAACAATTTTTTTTTTTACTTTTTTAGATTTTCCTTATTTAGATATATCTAAAAAGTAAAAGATTTCTAAAAAACAAATATTTTAAAAAATCAATAAATACATAAGAATATAAAAAATGTATTGAATTCTCGTATTTTTTTAAAATAATTTTGGTATTTAGTGAATTTTTTAAAGATTTTTTTCACAAATATTATAATTCTTAAGTGTATTTATGTTAGGTGTATTTAAAAAAATAAAAAAATTACTTAGAATATTAAAAAGATTCAGTGAAAATAAAAAAAACATAAAAAACAAATGTAGGTAGTGTTTGATAGAGTTTAGAATTATAATTTGAGAATAGAGTTGTATTTTGAGTTTGTGAGTTTTGGAATTATAATTTGAAAAGAGAAAATTTGTTTGGTTATGAGTTTTGAATTTTTGATGTCATATATGAAATGAGAAAACTTGTTTGCTTATGAGTTTTGAAAAAGATTTTCAAAATTTAATTGAAAAACTTATAACTCATAACCAAACACACAATTCAAAACTCTATTGAAAATTCTATTCAAAACTCATAACTAAATTTTTTTTAAAATTCAATTCAAAAAATAATTTGTCATTTTGATCTAAAAAAATAATTTTTATATTTAAAAAATATCAAAAACAAATATAATTTTTTCTCTTCAAGTAACAGGTCGCGATTGGCAATTGAAAAAAGAAAAAGAAAAAATAGTACTGTTCCGGTCAACCAGCCAGACCACAGGCTGGACATCCGGCGAACGACCGGGTAGACTAAAAATTCTAAAACTGTCTGATTTACCAAACATATTTTTAAAATATATTTTGAAATTGATTTAAAATTCTGATTTAAAAACTCAAACTAAACATAGCATTAAAATATAAAAATAGAATTAATTTTAGAAAATTCTACCAAACGAAACTTAATTTTCTAAAATGAATCCTATTCAAACCAATCAAATTATTATTTTAACAGAATGATACATCCCTCTAATTTGGGAACTCTAAAAGAGTACTAGTGATATGAAAAAAAAAAAAAATCAAAGCTAAAATATCATATGGGAACTCTAAAAGAGCTCTAGTGATATGAAAAAAAAAAAAAATCAAAGCTAAAATATCATATCACATAAGACCCACATACCAATTAAAACTATTAAAACTTTTAATTTACAATGTTCAATTTTTTTATTAAAACTCTTAATTTAGAACTCCTAATTTTTAATTTTTTTTAATTTGTATTTAATTTTTTTATTTTTATTTTTATTTTTATTTAGGATGGAGGGAATGCGTTTTTTCAGACCCACTTCTAACGCAAAGTCTCTATTCCTATCTCTCTCGGAGTACGTTTTTTTAGACCCACTTCTAACGCAAAGTCACTATTCCTATCTCTCTCGATTTCGAATTTCTCTGTTCGGTTTGCGTCTTTCTCAGTTCACAGTCAACCAGAAGTCAAGGCTTTCTTCAACTCCGATCACCACCGCCGTGATCGCCGCCATGGAAGTCGGCGGCAGTGGTGGTGGAGGCTCTCTACCACTGTCGATTACTGAGCAGTTTTCTACTCTCTCGGTGGGTAGTGATGATGAATCCAGAGGTGGAGTGCATGAGACAGAACAAGACCCCAGGAAAATAGCAAGAAAGTAAAGTCCTTTTTTGTTTTCGTGGTTCATTCATGTAATTGCATTTTGTTTTATGGGTTTACTTTGAAATTTGTTTATGTCCAAGTTAGTTTGCTGAGTGGATGCTGAGAAAATGTAGGAAAATGAAAGAAAATAGAAGCGTCAGTCCCACATCAATTTTTTTTTTTGTTTTTTTTCATGGACCTGTTGAATTTACCCTGTGTTTGACTGGTAGGAAAAAGATGGAAAATAAATGAAAAGAAAATAATTATGTCCTAACTTGATATTGGGCTTATATGTTTTTGCATTTGCATTTTGTTTGCGGGTTTTCTGTGGTTCTTTCTTTTACTATGTTACAGTGCATTGAATTTTATGTTCTTGTTTGGTCACTGAGAAAATTGAGCACAAGAAAAAGGAAACTGAGATTAACAGAAACAGAACATTCAAAGGAAGAATTTTTTTGTTTTTTTTCATGGACCTGTTGAATTTACCCTGTGTTTGACTGGTAGGAAAAAGATGGAAAATAAATGAAAAGAAAATAATTATGTCCTAACTTGATATTGGGCTTAGATGTTTTTGCATTTGCATTTTGTTTGCGGGTTTTCTGTGGTTCTTTGTTTTACTATGTTACAGTGCATTGAATTTTATGTTCTTGTTTGGTCACTGAGAAAATTGAGCACAAGAAAAAGGAAACTGAGATTAACAGAAACAGAACATTCAAAGGAAGAACCTTTTAATATTATTTGTTTGATTTTTAGTTTATGAAAAAAAAAAAAAAAACCTGGATCAAAGTCAATTTATTGCATCAATTAAGCTTATTTCTAGTGTTGTTTCTGTGTCTACCCAAAATCTAACTCTAATTTTTCTTGTTTGTGTTGCGGAAGGAAAAAGGGAAAAAGGGAAAAAGTTGGAAAAGGGAAAAAGTTGGAAAAGGAAAAATTATACTTGAATTGATATAAGTAGTTGAATAATTTTTTGTTGAGTAAACAATCCGTTTTTTTGATCTCAACTGATGATCAATTCACTAATTGCCAGCGGAGAAAGCAAAATGTACTATATTTCTTTTCCTGTTGTTTTTTCTAGGTATCAGATGGATCTATGCAAGAAAGCTTTGGAAGAGAACATTATTGTGTATTTAGAAACAGGTTGTGGAAAGACTCACATTGCTGTGTTGCTTATGTATAAGATGCGCCACTTGATAAAGAAACCCCAGAAGAACATTTGTGTGTTTCTTGCGCCTACAGTGGCACTGGTTCAACAAGGTAATTCTTTTGGGGGTTTTTGTTATTCTTAGTTTGGCATACTTTTAGATTTGAATGGTGTTATACCTCATTCTGTTGACATATACATTTTCAACAATGTGGAACGGTTAGTTAGTCACTTATGCTGTATTTGGTTCATTGGAATGAGATGAAATAGACTGGAATGGTCATTCTTCAGGCTCACTTGTGGAATGACCATTCTCTTGCAATGGTGAATGATAACTCCATTTGCAATGCATTTTTCATTATTTTTTATAGCCAAACAAACATGGGAATGGACATGTTGATGGAATAATTATTTCATTCAAATAAACCAAATGCCACCTTTGGAAACGTGGTGCACACTAGTACTTCTGTAACAACCATATAGTGAACGGATTCTCTTTTTGATTCCAAGGTGGGGTTCATTATTTTAGGTGCATCTTAGGAACATGGTTTGGAAGAAGTCGTAAATCTAGCACCACTACATTTAGTCATTGGGATGATTGATTAATTAATGACATCAATAGGGGGGCAATTGTCGATAATTAAAACTCTGACTACTAACCTTTGGGGTTGTGGGCTTGAACTTGTGGACAGCCACTTTGTGTATATTATGCCAAACATTAGATTTGTATCTAATTTACTTCTCCCAAAGCCCTATCCATGTAAAGTGAAGTCCAACATTGCCTAGCTATGAAGCACAGACATGGACATGGATATGGGACACGACGATTTCCAAAAAATGGGGACACGGACACGGACACGGCAAATTTTATTTTGTTTTATTTTTTTATATATTTTTATGTGTTATGTAGATTCATATTACATTCATCCTAAATCAAAATTAACAAACACTAACATAGTAACATTAATTCAATAAATATAAACACTACATTTAAACAATTAATAGATCATGTTGGAATTAGAAAATAGTGATATTATAATTATGGTAGTGTTGGAATTAGGAAACAGTGATATTGTAATTATGGTAGTGTGTATAAAATTTGTGATTGTGTCAAATCACAGATTTAATACATTTTTATCTTCATTTCCTATTTTGTTTGTTTCCTATTTTGTTCGTTTCTTATTTTGTAATATTGTTTCATTATAAATACAAGGCTCTACCTCATTCATAGGTAAGCCAAATAATTCTTTTCATTCTTTTTGGTATTAGAGCCAAAACACAAAAACTCTAGACCACCCCCTCCTCCTTATTGGCCCCTGTTCTTCACTGCTTAGTAGTTTCTTCATCTTCTTTCTTCTTCCTCCAGTAGCCAACAGACCTCCTCTTCCCTCTAGACCACCTGACAGCCTAACCCACCACTCCTAGACCACTTACCCACCCTTCTATACCCCTCGGCAGGACTGTATTACACCTGCCGAGGGCCTTGCTGCTGTTGCCAACTAGGTCTCTTCCTGTCCTAGAGCACTTCAACTAGGTCTTCCCCTAGCTTAGATCGGTTCGATACCCTCTTTAGGGTGATTTGAACCCTTTTTTCTCCCTTTTATAGGGTGTAGCTCTGATACTTTAAGCACTTTAACCGTTGAGTTTTTTCCGGCTTTTCTGGTTGTTTAGTCGGACTGTGTTGCTGTGTTGCTGTCTATTTCAGCCCTCATTATCTCCCCATGGATAACTTATCTTCTACCATTCTTACTGAGGTATCTACTGCAGTCTCCACCAAACCTGTGCTTGTTCCAAGTACTAATTTTTCTCTTTCCCATCACACTCCTATTCATTGTATTACGAGTGTGTTGTTGAATGGGAAAAATTTTGCTGGTTGGAGCTGTTCCCTTAAACTCTACCTTGGAGGAAAGGGAAAGGCCCATTGGCTTTTATCTACTATTATTCTGCCAGCTGCGACAGACCCTACACGTGCTCAGTGGGATATCGATAACTGCACTATATTGGGATGGATGTTCAATTCCATGGAAGATCGAATTTATCATATATTCCTTTATTGCGATACAGTTCCGAGTTTGTGGCAGGCATTGTCATAGATGTACGCTCATGCTCACAATGATGCACGTATCTTCAAGCTTTACCAAGATATAGCCCGGGCCTCTCAGTCCTCTCTTAGCCTTTTTATAGCAGAATTCTTTGGCTATCTTCAGGCTCGTTAGGAGGAACTTGCTCAATATGAGCCTTTGACTGACCTTCCATCAGAAGCCGCCTTCCTTGTGTCCAAGAGGCTTGCCTGATAGCGCACTTATTAGTTTCTCATGGATTTAAACTCAGAATTTGAATTTCTTCGAATTCAGATTCTTAACACATCACCCATGCCATCTCTTTATGAGGCTTTTGCCACTATTGACAGTGATGAGCGTCGCCGGTGATTGGTTTAGCCTAGTGTTCCTTTAGTACCTCCAGTTTTAATAGATCAGATGGCTCTTGCTGCGAGTTTTGGTTCTCGAAGTTCCACTGGTTTTGTTACTTGTCATCATTGTGGCGCGCCCTGGACATGTCAAAGCTCGTTGTTTCAAACTTCATCCTAAGTTAAGGCAATGCCCTTCCCGACCTCGCGGTCCTGTTACACGTAGTTTTGGCTCTGCTTGCATTGCTGCTTTGGTAGAAGTTACTCCTGCTTCTGAGCCTCCTAATGTTCCTAATCTACAGCAGTTACAAACTCAAATTGGTCAGCTTCAGGCCCAACTTGGGTCTCTCACCATCGGTTCTCTTGGTCCATCATCCTCTACTGCCACCCTTGCTACAGGCAAGGTTGTTAAGATCGGGATCCTACACGGGATCGTTTTAGGGGTCTGTCGGATCGGATCGTAGAATCGGATCGAGGATCGTAAGATCCTACTAAAATGATAAAAAAATACAATAATTTTTATAAGACTAAATAATAATATCAAAATATATATAGAATAAGCCCCAAAAAGAAATATAACAACTCTTAAATGCAACAAATGCTCTGAATCTTTATTTTGGTTACTTGAATCTGATTCAACAATTGCTCTGGGAGCACTGATTCAATTATATGCTCTGTTTCATTCAGTGGTTACTCTTAAATAATTAAATATCCTATTAAAGATTCACTCAGAACCAAAAATAAATAAATAAATAAATAAATTAGAACCAAAAATAAAATAAATAAATCAGAACCAAAAATAAATTAAATAATTAAATATCCTATTAAAGATTCACTCAGAATCAAAAATAAATAAATAAATAAATCAGAACCAAAAATAAAATAAATAAATCAGAACCAAAAATAAATTAAATAATTAAATATCCTATTAAAGATTCACTCAGAACCAAAATAAATAAATAAATAAATCAGAACCAAAAATAAATAAATAAATAAGAGCCCAAAAAAAAAAAATCACCGAAGGAAAGAAGTGATTCATTGAAGAAAGAAGGAGAGATCAGATCAATGAAGAAAGAAAGAAGAGCTGCTGAGCAGCGAAGAAAGAAGAAGAGTCTTCGAATTCGAAGAAAAAAAAAAACAGAGCAGCAGACACCTGGAGTGGAGTCGTAGTGAAGAAGAGAGAGGGAGAAGAAGAAGAAGAAGAAGAAGAAGAGAAAGCAGCGTACCTGGAGTCGTTTGCCCAGGTCAGGCTTCATTTGATGTTGAATGATTGAATCTCTTTCCCCAGGTCAGTCTTCTTTCTTCGTTTGCCCTAATCTGCTTTGCTTCTCTCATTTTAGGTCCCGATTTGGGCTTTAAGTTGCCCAAAAAATGCTTTAAATCTGGATCGCATGGAGTCGCGATCCAGATGCGATCCTACCGATCCTGTCGATCCCAGCACGATCCCATCACGATCCTGCTCTGGGGTCGATCCAATGTATGATCCGGATCGAATAGTATATAATAAGTCGTAGGATCGTACGATCCTACGATCCGGTTCGCGATCTTAACAACCTTGCTCATTTCCCTCTTCCTTTTAATCAAAACCCCCAAAACCTATCACCATTCCTAACCTTAAACCAATCCAACACACCATGCCAATCACCAACTCATCACTGGACCGACACGTTGCCGTCCTCGTCTTCCCATTTTCCTCCCACCCCACCCTAATCCTCGGCCTCGTCCGCCGTCTAGCCACCGCGGCTCCCGACGTGACCTTATCTTTTTATAGCACTGCAAAGTCTATTTAGTATTTACTCTCATCGTCGCCAATCCCTGAGAACATAAAAGCTTGCCATGTTTCGGATGGAGTACCAGATGGGTATGTGTTGGCGGGGAAGCATCAGGAGGACATTAACTTGTTTTTGAAGGTGGCGGAGGAGAACTTTAAGAGAGCTATGGTGGTGGCGGAGGAGGAGACCGGGTGGAGGATTAGCTGCTTGGTGGCGGATGCTTTTCTGTGGTTTTCCGGCGACATGGCGGAGGAGATGCGAGTTCCGTGGGTTCCACTTTGGACGTCGGCTGCATGCTCCCTGTCAACCCATTGCCACACTGATCTCATTAGGGAGACTGTTGGAATCCATGGTATGAAAATTAAAATTATGACAAATTAAACTAATAGTCTCTATATGATTTTGTGTTATTTTGATCCTTATAATTTTAATTGACTTGATTTTGATCATAAATTTATTATTAGTATTATTTATGAAAAATATGTAAATAACTAATATGTACTATATTTCTAGAAGTAAAATTATAAATTTATTTAATTCAGTGAATTGACTTTAATCAATCAATCCCCTTATGCTGTGTTTGGTTGGGGGATTTGTGGAGGAATTTGAAAAGAGAAATGGAAAAGGTAGGTGAAATGTAAATAAAACATGCCTATATTTCACCTACTTTCACACACTTTTTTCCTTTCCCTTTCCAAATCCCTCCCCAAATCCCGTAACCAAACACAGCATAATTAATGATTATTTTTTGTCAAAAATTTCAATGACTTTATCAATTTGATCAAATTGACATAAAATTAAAAATTAAAATTAAGTCCATTGATAATATAAGGATAAAAACTAGGACTACCGTTAACTTGTCCTTAAAATTACTACTAGATGCCAATACTTCAATTCTCTCTCCCGTTATAAGTTTATTTATTTTAATATTTCTAAAAATAATGTCACATAAATAGAACCTCTGTATCTTGTATGTATATAGCTTATTGAAAAATTCGGTTAGGGGTACATTATTTTTTATCCTATATTTTATCGCCTATTCGTATTGGGGGTGGAGTGGATACTATGATGCTGAATGCAAAATTTACTTCAAAGCTTTTGGTTCGGGTCTTTTCTATTTCACTGTCTAGTTTTTCTCTAGTCGAGTTGGATATTGTCAGGTACATCACCTTTCTCGTTTTGATAATTTAAACTATTTATTTTATAAAATTTTATATTTAAATTATTCATACAAAATTATATTAATTTAATAATCATGGCTATATAATTTTACTATATTTGTCTTTTAAAAAATAATATCTATAATTTTGGAAATGGATCATAATATCTATAATTTTATAGATATGGATCATTCATTCACTTTTTTTTTTTGGATGATCTATACATAAAATTTGAAAGAAAATGAACGGATCAAATTGTTGAAACAAACCTATGGTAAGCCCATGAGGCCCAACAGTAACCTTCAATCTAAACCTCTTCTGTTTAAATAGTAGATTGAGAGTGTTTATATGATTTTGGACTAAAATACAAATTATTAAGGTCAAACTATTATTTTGTTTCTTGCTACTCTTATTTACTCTCTCTCTCTCTCTCTCTCCTTCGTTAATACTCTTTCTTTGTTAAATTTTCACCTAATTTCAAATGTAATTAAAATATTAGCTCGATTAAACTTAAATATAAGTCAAATACTAAACTAATTTATAATTTAATTTTTGTAATAATATGTTAACTAAAATATATGTATTACTAAATGGGTATTAATTATATGCAAAATAATGTGTGTATTTAACTAAATTTTTAGTTATGTGTATAATTATAGCTTTAGTCAGGGGTATAGATGAAAAAGATGAAGAAATAAGACATTTTTGTTTGACATCTGACTTTTGACTTTTTTTGTAATGCGCACGTTAAACACTTTTGGGTAACTTAGAAATATTGGAGAATTCTACTATACATATTTTATATAGGACCAAACTTTTTCTTTAATTTTGATATTATTTTGAGGCTTTGGTTATGACCTCTTTTAATTTTTTTTATATTTATTATGAGTCAGAAAATATGAATGCAAACTGTTCACTAGATGCCCTCAAATTACATGGGTAGTAGAGTAGGACATGGATATGAGATAATAGAAAAAAGTGATTGATTTATATATATATATATATATATATATATATATATTTAAGAAAAAAAAAGAAAACAGAAAAGGTGAGATGAGAGAGAAAAAACAAACAATTTTGAAAGATTGTAAGCCAAACAAGTGTTTGGATTTTTCAATCCAAAAGTTAAATTAAAAACTAAACCAAACAATGCTTAACTTTTTAGGTGTTCATATAGAAGTTATAATTTAATTTAATATTAATTGTCTCTCATTATAATATTTAATTTTATTTCAATATTATATTTGTTACAATCATTATGGTGGTTTTTGGTTACAACCAAAGTAGTATTCGTTTATGTTTCAATGATATTAGTTACTGTTGGCTTTTTGACTTTTCGAAGGGTATTTTTGTGAATGTGAGCGTGCCAGCAAGGATCAATCAGTCCTTACAGAAATTGTGATTGCCAACCAATTATCAGACGATTGTGTTTTAGTTCTTTTCAGCCTCAATGAAGAGGACTTTATAAATTTGTTGGAAGCCTTATAAGGTTATGTTAGTTACTTTTTTTTTATTAGCATAAGGTCATGTTACTATGATCCTATTTCCCCTTTTCACTGCCTTTCCTCTTCAGGTCAGACTTCTTTCTTAATCTAGCCTGAGCTTGCTGATATGGGCCCCCCTTCTCGTGATTAACTTGCTGAACTACAGCTTCCTCTACCGCCAGAAACTGTGATTGGGCTATGCAATCACTTAGATTAGAATTAGCTTCCCATCTTGGCCCATTAATTATGGGCTGAACTTGGGCTCCATGTAGCACCACCTCTAGATTTATGTTGGGCCTGCCGCACTCCAACCCAGATGCACTACACATAAAACCTTTGTTGCCTTCCAGATTTTCCACCCGTTGCTTTATCCCATTCTCCACAGCCCTTGAGCAGACCGCCTGCACCATCCTTTGTTTCCCTAGAGCACGCTCAGTTACTTTGTCAGCTACTCCAGACATGCAATGATGGCCTCCATCCTCCACTACTAAAGTTCTGTCGGCTGTGTGTGTTCCATTGTGTGACATGTCATCAGTTTGTGCCACATCATCATCATCATTTTCCTCCTCTGCAACTGAACCGACTTCACCTTCATCCCCACCTTTAACACCTTTAACACCATTAACGGCTGCCTCTGCATGAACATGATCAACTTGACGGCTGCTTTTGGACAAGTGTTCACTCTCATTGTGCATATTGGATTCCAATACTTCATTTTTGTGGCAGCTATAGCCACCATTGCATTGACAGAAACTGACTAATGGCTCTTCGAACACTCGCACTTGATAATCCCTCAAACTTCCTACTAGTGTAATTACCGTATTAATGGGCTCCATCCTTTTTGTAATAATCCTGACTTTACCGAACATAAAGTGTTGGCCTCCTACTGTATCTGCATCATACTGGACCACTTCTCCCCATACCTTGCCAATGGCTTCAAAAGTTTTGATACTCCAGAGATTGAGAGGAACTCCCACACAAGTGATCCAGAGACATCTGTCACATTCCAAGAACTTCCTTTCTTCCCATTCAAATACTTCATCACTCCAGTCATGAATCCACTCCTCCATCTTTGCTCTTTCTTCCTTCATCTGTTGGTTGGAACTGAATGATAAAATTGCAACCCTTCCTCCTACTTGTCTAACTACTACTTCCTTACCAGTCCTCTTATAGATCTCCTTTTGAAAATCATGAAAGGAGAAAAATGGTTTAAGCTTGACGAGAACACTATCGTATAACCACCCATTCCCAGCCTCCACAGCTCGAATTGAGATGTTTTGCTTTCCATATTCTCCACCATTTTTACCTCCAGTTTGAACTACTTCTGCGTAGGACTTGCCTTTGATTCCCATGATAGGTTGGATGGGGATCCCCTGCTTGTTCTGCGCCATGCCGCCCTGTTTAGCATTTGTTAACCTCTGTCTCCTTTGATTGTACTTGCTGTACTCAGCCAACTTTACTCTCAAGGCCTTGTTATGACACCATAATCCATCAGCTTTGCTTACTGCCACCTCTGCGGCCACCGTGCAATCGTACCTAACAAATCCAAATCTTGATCTTGTAGTTTTCCTCCTTTTCAGTGGTATGAATACATCCTTCACCACTCCAAACTTGCTGAACAAATTAAATAAGTCTGAAGGGGTCATAGCCTCTGGTACTTCATCCACGAAAAGAGAGACCAAATCATTCATCCTTGATCGACCAGTTTGCAGACCCATCCTCCGTTTTTTAAGAACCGGCTTCCACCCTCCATCATTCATCTTTAGAACCCGATTTATAGGTAAATGCTTTAATGGTCTTGGAGACCCCAACTTTGGTAGACAAATTTTCTGATTTGTATGGAATTAGCACAACCTGATGATCAAATTCTTTCTAGGGCAGGGGCCTAACAGAGCAATATTATTTGATTTAACTATTTTTTTTATTCATCTTATAAACAACTTAATATTGATTCAATCACAGGCATCGTAGGACGTGAAAATGAAATCTTGAAATTCATCCCAGGATTTCCAGAGCTACGTCTCGGCGACTTGCCTGGTGGAATCCTGTTTGGGAACTTAGAGTCACCTTTCTCAATCATGCTGCATAAAATGGGACATGCATTGCCTGAATCAACAGCTGTTGTAATCAATTCCTTTGAGGAAATAGAGCCCGAAATCAACAAAGATCTTAAAGAGCAATGCTAGGTATCATGAAAAAAAATTTATGAAAATGATCATGAAAGATTTATGACCCTTGAATTATACTTAAAATAAAGCACCACACACTAATCAAGATAATCCAAAGATCACAAATCTTTCATGATCATTTTCATGAAAAAAATTTCATGATCCCTACCTTTTCTCGATCTTAAATCCAAGTTCTCCAAATTCCTCAATGTCGGCCCCTTTAATCCCTCAAACCTAACATCATCGTATTCAGACAAGTATGGCTGCATATCGTGGCTAGACAAGCAAAAACCCGAGTCTGTAGCATACATCGGCTTTGGAACGGTAGCGAAATTGACACCTAATGAGGTGGTGGCGTTGGCTGAAGCATTAGAAGCAACCGGTACTCCATTTCTTTGGTCCTTGGGAGACGACTTGAAAGAGCATTTACCAGAAGGATTCTTGAAACATACAAGCGAGCAAGGGCAAGTCGTGGCGTGGGCACCACAGGTACAAATTTTGGCACATGCTTCAACCGGGGTTTTCATGACTCATTGTGGGTGGACCTCGGTGTTGGAGAGCATTGCAGCTGGTGTACCAATGATATCTAGGCCGTTCTTTGGGGATCAACATATCAACACATTGATGTTGGAAAATGTGTGGAAAATCGGTGTTGGAGTTGAGGGTGGAGTCTTCACAAAAAATGGGACAGTGAATGCCCTCGAGCTAGTTTTGTTGCACGAAAAAGGGAGAAAACTGAAGGCACAAATTGGTCACTTCAAAGAGCTTGCTCTCAAGTCTATTGGACCTAATGGGAGCTCATCTCAAAATTTCAATACTCTGATAGAGGTGATTACAGGCCTCAACCTTTGAAAATGCTTGGAAGAACTTACTTGGGGCATTATTACTATTTTGCTTTTGGGAGAAACTATTGTATTGTATTAGAGGTGTTCATTCTATCATCATCATCATCTTCATATGATTATTAGTTATGGAGTTTGTAATAATAATGGGTCAAAAATGTATAATTAGGTACGAATCTTTATGGTATAAGCTCCAAAAGTTTGTATTACAAACAAAATAGAGCTTTGAGGTTTTATAATTAGACACCAAAATTTGTGGTTTTTTGATTATGGAGATTTGTGATATGATTTGTTACAAGACTTTGTGGCGGCGTTGTTATAACCTTTTGTGGTTTTAGTTACGATATATTCCGATGAAGTTAATAGTTATGTCATAACCTAGTAGTTATGATGTAGTATTATTTTGTGGTGTAAGATTGTGAATTCAATTCCTATGGAGAAGAATTTGATATTTATGATGTTTATTGGATTATTTAAATGAAGACTCCTAAACTGTTGAAAAGTATTATTTTGACCTCTAAATTATGAAAATGTACAAATGAACATTGAAAAATATCACTTTGTCTCATAAATTATAAAAGCATACAATTTGATCTTCTAACGGAAGGGGTTAAAGTGAAACACGCCAATAATACGGGGTCGATTTGTACATTTTTATAGTTTAGGAGGTAAAACGATATTTCTCAATAGTTTAGAGGATGTATTTGTACGTTTTTATAATTTAGAAAGTCTATTACTTTTCAATAGTTTATGGAATTTCCATGTAAATAACCAATTATTTTTTCTTTCATTATGGGTTGTATGTAATTGGTGGTATTTGTTGGGTTTAGACTTGGTGATTGGTTGTTGGGCTAGTTGTTATTGGGATAGTGGTTAGTTTGATATAATATCTTTCATATTTGTAATTACAAAAAAAAAAAAAAGTTTTGTCCTACAAATGAAATGAAATTTTATTTTATTTTTATTATAAATTTGTTGGAAGCCTTATAAGGTTATGTTAGTTACTTTTTTTTTTATTAGCATAAGGTCATGTTACTATGATCCTATTTTCAGCTGATTTTGTGCCAAAACAGAGCAATATTATTTGATTTAACTATTTTTTTTATTCATCTTATAAACAACTTAATATTGATTCAATCACATGGCATCGTAGGACGTGAAAATGAAATCTTGAAATTCATCCCAGGATTTCCAGAGCTACGTCTCGGCGACTTGCCCAGTGGAATCCTGTTTGGGAACTTAGAGTCACCTTTCTCAATCATGCTGCATAAAATGGGACATGCATTGCCTGAATCAACAGCTGTTGTAATCAATTCCTTTGAGGAAATAGAGCCCGAAATCAACAAAGATCTTAAAGAGCAATGCTAGGTATCATGAAAAAAAATTTATGAAAATGATCATGAAAGATTTATGACCCTTGAATTATACTTAAAATAAAGCACCACACACTAATCAAGATAATCCAAAGATCACAAATCTTTCATGATCATTTTCATAAAAAAAAAAAAAATTCATAATCCCTAGCTTTTCTCTATCCTTATAGGTATCACATATTCTCCTCAAAACCTTATATCTAATCCGGACAATAAAGGACCCTATATGGTTTTTGAATAAATTTTTAATGACTTAGTTCAAATGGCTTAATAATCGTAAACACTATTTTAATCCGGTAACACCTACACTAAGGAAGGAAAATCAATTTTAACTTATCTAACTTTTCTATCATTGCAATATTTTGTGTTTACAAGTTTCATGCAAATTTTATTTGTTCAACTTGGTTTATGCATTAAAATTTGTATATCATAGGAGTTTCAAACAGAACCTGGATTAATCAAACAAGCACCCAACAGCCTCATTCCCGCCAAATCATCCGGCTCCACTGCCGCTTGCACCGCCATGTTATGTGCAATGTTACCTCCGGCGCTGTCTCCGGCGACAAAAACCCGCCGAAGATCGGTGCAGTCATTGAACCAGGGCTCAGGATTGGTGGCAGGTGGTGGCTAGTGTTGGGTGGTAAAAAAAATTTTGAAAACTCAAAATGGAAACACATTTTTTGAGTTTATATTTTTTGACTAAATTTATAAACTGAGACCACTGATTTATAAATCAAAAATTTATCAAACAAGTTTTTATTTAAATTTTTTAAATTTTTATACTCCCTCCGTCCCAAAATAATGGTCCCTTTTGGGGAATCCAACTTTTTTTGGTAGTACAATTATTGCATTTGAAAAAAGTTAATTTTCCAAATTTATCCTTTTGATAGTACATGTTTTGAGAATATCAATGTCATTATTGTACTTTTTATATTGTTTATTAATTTAAAAGAAGGGCAAAATAGGAAATTTATATTATTTTTGTACTTGATTTTTGAAGAGGGACTAATATTTTGGGACAATGAAAAATGGAATAAGGGACTAATATTTTGGGACGGAGGGAGTAAATATAAATAGAAAACTGAAAACGTAAGTATTACCAAACGGCACTTAAACAATATTTAATCATTTTACACAAGAGAATTGTTTAGATGATTGTTTAGAAATCTACAACTTGCATTTAATAAAAAATAAAAAAATAAAAAAAATTAAATATTATAGGAAAGTTATAATTTTTTTTGATTAAATTTGTAAATGTTTTGAGGAATGATTTTTTAAAAGTTATGTTATGAAATTTTGTGGTTCGAGTAATTTTGTATGCGGATAAGGTATATGTCATGTGATACCCTCTACTATTGTGATTGACTTTGACAGTAGAATCCATTACATTTACATTGATTATTTGAAAAATAATAAAAGATATACATTTATAAATAGTGAAAAATAATGCTACGTAATACCCTATTAACATACAAAAACTTCTCATCCTATAAATAAACAATCACCAATGTCCATAAAATTAGAGAATTTTCTTTTTTAAGTAGATGAAATTTAATTTAGTCAGAGAACATTAATCACTCTGTATGGGCAGTACACAGTGGTCCATTTTTTAATACGCAGACAAAAGCTGTAAATTGGATAGTCTACAATTATCATATCTATTTATTTATATGAATGATATATACAAGATATTCGATAAAATAAATATTTTAAATTATTAAAATAGGACTTGTGATGAGTCTAATAGGCCCAAGCAACGTTGTTTAATTCAAATTATGGACTGAAGGGAATCTACCACCAACTAATGTAACAGTAGTACACTTATGCTGTGTTTGGTTGAGAGATTTGAGGAGAAATTTAGAAAGGAAAAGAGAAAAATTAAGTAAAATGTGAATAAAATTTACCTACATTTTATCTAGTTTCACATACCTTTTCTCTTTTCATTTCCAAATTCCTCCCTAAATCTCCAAATCAAACACGGCTTTATATAATGTTTGGTTCATTAGAATTAAACGTAGTAGTATGAATATTTCACACAAATATCTATTTTCATGTTTAGTTTATTAAAAAATAATAAATAATGTATTACAAATTTAATAATTATTTACTATTATAAGTGAATAATCATGTAATAAAAAAATTAAATAAGTTATTGTTACATTTTATTTAAGAAATTGATTGGCTTTTTTTTGATAGTTGATTTGATGAGTGTAAGAAAAAAAAAAATTATAATTTAAATATAATATTTAATCTTATTAACTATTAAAAAACAAAAAAAATTCTCAGTGTTGGCTGGGTTTTGGTTGCCCAGGCTTGGCCTTCAACGCATGGGAGAATGGTGGTTGGGTGTTGGCTGGGTTTTGGTTGCCTAGGCTTGGCCTTCAACGCATGGGAGAATGGTGATTGGGTTTGGAAGTGGCGTGGTGGTAGCTGAAGCACGTGCATCTATATTATATATATCTTATACTATAAGAATTGCTTTGGGTTAATGCCGATTGTTTTTTTGCCCATTTCTGTCGGAAATGCCCTCTGTTTTCAAGTCCAAAAATGTTTTTGAAATAATAAGGTTAGGTTTGACATCTTTTAAAAAAATTAAAAAATTATTATTTTATTTAAGTCGTATCATCTTATTTAAGTTATATCATTTTTTTATCACATCACTTCAAACCCAACTTATATTTCATAAAAAGTTAAAAAGTACACTTATTTAGAACATTTCAAACAACCCATAAATATGATGTTTTAGAGAGCGTTTTAATAAGCTAGCCCACTATGATGTGAAAGTTGTATTTGTGTTTTTTTTTCTTTTTTTCTTCACATTTTCAATTCATTAGAGTTGGTTAGTCCTCTTTTTTTTTTTTAAAAAAAAAAAAAAACTCTGAATCAGCTCTCTTTTCAAGTCTGACTTTATTGTTCTGAAAAATGATTAAGACCTCTAAAAAGAATTAATTTTTTTTTTCTTTCTCTATGTTTTATCTTTATCTTTCCTTTTTTTTTTTAATATACATAATGGCAACTCACTTGTTTGGAAACTGAGGGAAGAAAAGAAAAGAAATAATTACTTAAGTTATAATAGAAAAGAAATGAAATGAAATGATTGTGATTTCTCTCCTTCTTGTTTAGTTAGATTTCATTAAGAGAAAAGAAAAGAAATTATTTATGTTATATGTACGGGGAGGAAATAATTCTCCTCGTATAATCCTGTTGACCAAGTCCACGCTCCTCCGTACGACGTCGCTTTATCACCTGAAAACACAAACGTGAGCTAGCCGGCGGGTGTGTGCCGGAAACCTCTCCGATGCCTAAGTCAGAAAACTTGACAAATAGACAAAGCTTCAATGTTCTCAGAAAGCAAAATTCTCTCCGATGCCTAAGTCAGAAAACTTGACAAATAGACAAAGCTCTAAGTTCTCAGAAAGATTGTGTTCAATTACCTCCTCCAAGGTGATGCTTGTGAGCTTTTATAAGTTTCCCGTGGCACAATCCTAGTAGGACTTGTACTTCTCCATGCAGAGTCCTCCTAGGATTCATTCTCCTAAGGATAATGCTTATCCTTTTACACCCTCCCCACTGCTTAAACCAAGTGGGATGGTTTTCTTCATGGCCGAATTACAACATGACCGAAATAACACTGGCTATGCTGAGCCACATAGAAGGCCGAACTATCCTTAGCTCGGTCTTCTCCTCTAACTCATTACTTCGGCTGCCCTTGTCCAACCTTGGTGTGCTTAGGTCAACCTTCCCAGTAACAAGTTCTGACCGACCTAACCATAGTATGTGACGACCGGACTAATCCCGAAACTGGCCTTCCCTGTACATATCGCGACCGGACTAATTCTGAGACCGGCCTAACTCCAAGTTGCCTCCGACCGGAGTAGCTTTATTCTTCCTGAGGCCGAAGTAACTTTTTCTTCTTTGAGCCGGAGTAATCTCACCTCTTTGGGCCGAAGTAACACTACGGCTTTTTATCGATTCCTTCACACTTTGGGCCGCAGGGCCCAACTCACAGCTCGGCCCAATTCTTTCCCAAAAATTACCCTCTCAATTGCCCCTTAATTCCATCTGCATAGCATGATTGGGATTACCAGTCCACTGGCCGAGCTAGTGTCGTTTTAAGCTTTTCCAGCCGAGCTAAAAAATACTTTAGCCTCTCCAGCCGAGCTAAAAACTCTCGAGTTTTAAGCCGAGCTAATTTTACTCCTGGCCATGTTTTGTCCGGTCAAAAACGTCTCTTCAATCATAATGTCTGTAACGCTTCCCATTCTTATGACACGTGGCATGTTTTGGTTGGCTAAGGACGGCTGTCACGCCGTCTTTCGTACTTCGTGAAATTTGAACAGTCCCGCCCAAATTTTGGGCTTTCTAACAAAATCAATCCCTGAGGCTAGGGTCCCCTCACTTTTGCCATTTCTCCATCTTCTCTCTCTGTGTTCTTGCTGCTCGTGCTCTTCTTGAATTACTTCACCTTCTATTCTTCACTTTCTCTTCTCCCTTGCTTCCTGAGTCTTTGAGTTTGCTGTGTTCGTGCCTCCATTGCTGTCACCGCCTCCATCTCTAGCTTCTCTCTTATACAGGTAAGCAAGCCTATCCTTCTTGCTTTCTTTGTTTTCGTACATTGCTTTCCATGCTCTGTATGTTTTTTGCAAACAGTTTGTCCATTTCTGATTCGCTTTTGTACTTTTATGGAGAAACCATTAGAACTCTATGTATATGTCATATACCCTAGAGAAAAAATTTCGATTTTGATCCAGAATCACGTCCCGACCGAACTTGGATACTGTTTGTGTCATGTATGTGAATAGATTCAGAACATAACCGAACTAGAACTTGTAGGAATATCAGTAGTTTCTTCTGACCCACTCCAGCCAAGATAAGATCACCGAACAAGCTTGCTCATACCGAACTAGGTACTTCGGTCTATAACCGAGCTAAGATTTTGGGGCCAAGCCGGCTTTCTTAGTTCTCAAACCGAACTCAGAAAGCCGCCCCTAAGAGCTCAACCGAAGTAATTATACTGTAACCGTTTTAGGCCTTGGGACTAAACCAGCTTTCTTAGTTTCTTAGACCGAACTCAGGAAAAGCTGCCCCTAGACGTTAAACCGGTCTAAACTGCTCAAAAACCGAGCTAAGAAACCTTCTGATGAGCCAAGGTAGAACCAGCCAACTAAGCCGAAGTAGGATTTGTATATCTTGCTTATAATTTACTTAACAACTATTGATTTATATCTTGAAATTATTATTCAATTTCACTGTAATTTCAATGATTGTTAATTTTTTAAGGCAAAAGAACATAAAAATTTGGATATAAACTGATCCTTAGCCGTCAAGCACATCCCTTAATAGGACTGTTATAAATCACTTTTTTTTTTTCGTTCCCTCTTTTATGTCAACTGAATTACATGGTAAAATATCGTTTGTTTTCATTAATTTAATAATAATTTTCTCTAAACTAAAAAACTTAATTATATATATTCTGTTGATAAAATCAGTAAAAAATAAGGTTTCTCCTCTTGTAATTATGATGTGATGTGATATTTATTGCAACGACAACTGTGTATTGTAATTTTGAATTATTAACTTATTAAAATTATGACACAATATAATTAAATATTAACATTTTGCCAGAATTAGAATGGGTAGTGACCACCGTCCAGTTTACATTCGGTAATCAAAATCATTTATTATATAGAACTCTTTGAAAATAATATTTGTATGTTAATTTTTATTTATTTTTGCATAATTTTATAATTTGATCATGTGAATATTGATATCTTATCAACTTAATTTTTTTGTGTATATATTCTTGTCAATAAACCATTTATGATGAACTATTCAAATTATTGATTGGGATATAAAATCAGTCCAGAAAATATAAATTTAATTTGTCGAGTCCATCACTACTAAAGAAAGGGTCTTTTGAGTCGGTTTTTTGAGTCGGCAAATTTTACCGTCGCAAAAGGTAGCCTTTTTGAGACGGCACAGAGTTACCGACTCAAATACCAAACCTTTAGTGTCGGCACCGTTTGTCGACACAAAAAATTAATATTTGATAGTATTATTTGAGTCGGTTGAATTTACCGACGCAAAAGATAGATCTTTTGAGTCGGCATAGACCTTTTGCGTCGGTAAATTTGTGCCGACGCAAAAAATTAGACCTTTTGAGTCGGCATAGACCTTTTGCGTCGGCAAATTTGTGCCGACGCAAAAAATTAAACCTTTTTGTGTCGGCAACTGATGCCGTAGCAAAAAAAAAAATTTATAATCAAGATATATATTTATTTACTTGATTATATTTAATAAATATATTTATTTATACATATACTTTTATATTAATATTGAGTGTATATACTATAAATAATATATATCTCGTTTAATATCTAAAAGAGGTGTGGTGGTGAAGTGGGTGTAGTGCGTTGACCTTAGGTCAACTTGTCCAAATGGGTGTGTGTTCGAACCTTGGGAGCCTCAGTGAGAAAATTATGAGTTAAATTTTTTAAAACATTTAACCACTTTTTGAGTCGGCAATCTACCGTCTCAAAAAATTAAAACTTTTTGCGTCGGCAGATTGCCGACTCAAAAAATTTTTGCGACCCCACCATTTTCGTCCCTTGAGTTGCCGTCGAAACGCCGTCGCAAAATGTTTTTGTGTCGGCAAATCCGCTATTTGCGACGGCAAGCTGCCGACTCAAAAGCCCTGCTTTTTAGTAGTGCATGATTATGAATAGGAGAAAATCCATGCTCAAACTAACGAAATTAGTCCAATTGATCAGAACTCTTGCACTTCATTAGGAGGTTAGTAGTTCATATCTCCTCACCTGCGTGTGGGTCTTATTCCCGTATATTAATTGAGGTTTTCTCTCTCATTTTCAAAGTTTTTTTGTAAAAAAATTTGTATTATATTTGTTTTTCATTACTATGATTGTAATTTATGGAGTTTTATTGTAATATCTTATATATTGAAGGCAATGTTTTTATGCAACTAGGATTACAGGTGGATCTTAATCCAAAAAAAAATTACATGTGGACTGAAATTTTTATGAAAAAATTGATAAAAAGTCTAATTTAAAGAAAGTATTAAGTATTACGTTTAAGGAAAAATCTTATTTAGTTATAAGAATATGTTGGAAAAGTTGCCGCAAAAGTTGACGAAAAAGTCATCAATGACAATAAGTGATATTGGTGAGGTGGAGAATATTCAACGGATACCAGGGGTGATGCTAGCTAACCCACTAAAAGATTTGAAAAAAAAAAGAGACTACTATATAAATTTTGGAATTTTAGAAAAATATTAATACTATTAACACTACTCAAAAGATAGTTATTGACACTATTTAAAAGATAGCTTTGAACCCATAGCTTTCAACGTCATTGTCTGACCACCACTACTTTAACATTACTTTTTGATCATTTATTTGTTTTTCTATTTTAATAAGGTCCCGTTTGGGGACTTATCTTTTTAGCCAAAAAATTATTTTTTTAGTCAAAAAGTTAATAACTCATACCAAAAAGTTAAAGATTCTCTTTCTCTCTACTTTTTGCACATCTTTTCGTAATTAGCCAAAAAGTCATCCCAAACTTATAAATTTTTTTTACTTACTTTTTTAGTCAAATAGCCAAAAAGTTACTAAATTAATATGTTCCCAAACGAGGCCTAAGTTTAGAAATATAGAACTTATCCACCAAAAAAGAAATATAGAGCTAATTAAAATATCAACTACAAAGAAAAAAAATAATTTCATTCAAATTGTTGTATTTATATTTTTTAATAATGATAGAGACTATTAATTTTGGAATTCTAAAAAGACCACTAATGACATATCACTCAATAAAAAAAGAAAAAAAATATAACACAAAGACCAAAATATCAAATTATTCATGTTAAGACTTATTATCACATCATTAATAGTAGCACTAATTAGTGCCCCCACTCTTTTTCCTTATATTTTTTTGTGGTTGATTATCTATAAGTTGGCATACCTTTTTTGCTCAAGTGTCCGACGCATTTTTATCACGTGTTTATTTGACCAACAATCTCGTGAATGCATAAAATTCTATGAGAGAATTTAAAAAAAAAATTATTATTATTATTATTAATAATAAAATAAATTTGATTAAATTTATCAATTTTAATTTGAAATTATTCTTAAATTTTTGTTAAATAAAATTAATAAAAAGAAGATTTTAACCATTAAATTGAATATAAGTGTACATAAAATGTTTAAAATATTATTTTTATTGAGTTTAATGATTAAAATATTATTATTTTTCTTCAATTTCACTTAATAAAAAATAAAAAATAGTTTAGATTGAAAACAAATGAAAATATTATAGTTCAAAGGGTTTTTTTTTTATTGATAAATTCTATTTGGAGGCGTTCTAACCCAATAAATCTACTAAGGAAAATTATAATCTTCCATGGTGCCCTTTTTTCCTGATTTATATTGTTTGTTAGACTATTATACCCTTATGTCTATTATTGATATGTATTACGTAGAAAAATGATATATACATTTTCTTTTTGTTACCACCTCTATTTTGATAGTTATCATTATTCACGTTTTTCTTTTTGATCAAAGTCATTCATATTTGTGGTATTGTTTCATTGTGCTTGGTTTTGAAACTCTCAATTTGGTAGGGTTTAGAAAATCTAGTTTACACATGGTGATAAAATAATATTATATTCCTCCATTGTTGTGGTGAAGCTTTGTGTTCCTCCATTATCACTTTGTGTTCAAAGTTCCGTGTTCATCCATTGTTGCTCTATGTTTGAAACTCTATATTTCTCCATTGTTATAAGTCGAAGTTCTGTTTATGTCCAGTCAATTTTGACACAAATATATATTCTTCAAAGGTGGGTTTGGTTTGATTTGGATTGGTAGAATGGTAAAATTGCATAGATTGTTAATGATAGTGATAGTGATAGTGATAATGATAAAGATGATGATGAAGATGAGGATATGGGTGATATTTTTTTGTTTTTAGAGTGATTAAGTGTTTTTTGAATTTATAATTCTATTATTGCTATTGTTTCTATTTTTTTGTCAATCAGGGTAAATGTTTACATTTCACATTATTTGAAAATCTGTGAAATAAGTGTTGGAATATAGATATGAACATAATTATATATTTTGCAAGATGTGAAAGTTCACATATTATTGATTATTCGTTAATATACTTATTGTTTGAACAATCATTTTTTATTACCATTAAACAATCGAATGATCGTTTTTTTATTCTTTCAATTTTGTTTCATGTTGCAATGTGAATGTTCACATTTGTATGAATTTAGTTTTTTTAAAGTTTAGTTGTATGTTAATTGTAAATTGTGTGTGTTTGGTAACGTTTACGTTTTCCGTTTATATTTACAAAAATTTTATAAACTGGTTTTTGTTTATTTTTTGTTTATATTTAAAAAAACATAAACTACAAACGCGTTTGGTAATTGACAAAATATTCAAAAAAATTTAAAAATATAAAAAAGAGTGAGAAATAGCAAGTGGTGGCAAGTGGCGGCGGAAGACGATGGTGGAAAGTGGTGACGGTGGGTGGGTGGGTAGTGGTGGTAGGTGGGTGGGTGACGGTGGCGGGTGGTGGGTAGTAGCGAGTTGGTGGTGGTGGTAATTGTGGCGGGTGGTGGCAGGTGGGTGGTGGATGGTGGTTGGTTGTGGGTGGGTGATGGTAGCGAGTGGTGGTGGTGGGTAGGTAGGTGACGGTGGCGGGTGATGGATGGTAGCGAGTGGGTGGTGGTGGCGGGTGGGTGGCAGGTGGTTAGTGGTTGGTGGTGGTGGGTGGAGCGTAGTGGATGGTGGGGGTAGGGGAGGGGG
>NW_021025869.1:1276333-1328223 GCF_004153795.1 Camellia sinensis
AAAAAAAAGAGAGAAGGAATGTCAGCCATACTGGAGGAAATGATGCTGGAGCTTGTTTCGTCCTGAGGTACACTGACTGTGTCTAGACATATAGCCCCTCATCAATAGCCAAATAGTTCTGCCTTTACGACCCGGCCTCTGGCTAGGGTAAATCCTTGACAGGACACATCCTCCGTCAGACATGCCCTCGAATTTCCAAAATATGGTGTAGACACCTCCTGGTCGGCGGATGTATTGAGAACTGCAAAAATCTCCAAACTATAGCCACTCAACATATTTTTCGTGGAGTATTAAATACAATAATTTGGTAGCAAGGTGGAATGATGACCGTCTTCACCTGGTGCAACCACGGCAGGCCCTAAGGAGTATTAAAGGTTGCGGGAATGTCAGACATGAAAGTCAATATCTGCTGTTTCCTGCGACCCACCAACCTGAGTTCGAAATCCTTCACCGGTTCCCCATCACAACACTAAATTACAACCCAGACTGGCTGGTATTTCCAGTCATAGGCCTTCATCACCAGTGGCGCAACTTGCGGCTACAAGTTCTGAATGGAGTTTCAAACCCTTGTTGCATATGCCGTGTCCTCTGAGCAGATCACACATTAATGGCGGATCCTATGTCCAACAAGAATCTACAGTATCACATTGTCTCTACACTCCACAGAGATGTTAGAGAGGTTTCGTTATGGTTTTGTGTCCTCAGGCGGCAGCTCCCTGTCAGAAAAGGTTCAACGTTCGGCGGAAGCTCCTCCTGGCAAAAACATTTCAATCCTATACCCAAGCTACTCAGTTACGTGGAAATTCTATGTGAACTAGTTCTCGGCCTTGATCTATTAGGTAGAAAGGGACAACTTGTCTCATAGTAACTCTTGAGAAGCCCATAATGAAGCAGAGTCCCCAGATGGAGATGTCTGCTTGTCATCTTGCTTAAGCTGTATCCTTCAGTAACAGCCTCCTCCTCGAGCAGTTTTATCTTTCCCTGCCTCTTCTGCGCCTCCCCTTTTGGGGTTCCCTTTCGAGTCCTTCTGGTTAATCTAAAAAAGTTGCATTAGGGCTTGAAATATCGCCCACATTTCAACAAAATACACGTATATCTGTCCCCCCGATGGTTCAATAGCGTCCAGATGTGCCACCAATCAACAAACTGATCAGTCAAATACAACTATACCCACGCAAATCATTTCATCTCGCCCTTGGACTCTTTGCACCCAGTCCTTCATGCTGTGTGGGTAGACACCTCAGTCGAACTTCATTCTTTCACCCCACCACTGTCATCCGGCAGCCCCGACCACAGACCACCTGTCTGAACTACGTTACATACTATCCTCCTGTGCATCTCTCCGCAGCTACACCACTATCCCGTTCTCTTACAACCTAAATAAAGTGCTCTCATTGCAGCACCGTCTGTCTTCTTTGTGCACGCAACCGTTTTTGTCCCGGCAGGGGCTTTAACCTTTCCTGACCCTCTCAAATCTTCGATCATTCCGCTCAAACTCTTCAGAAGCAGCTTGCTGTTCAATCATCTCCATATCAATTGCCAGGGTCCTGAGCGAAATTTCTAACCATTTACCGCTGCGCTCTCCCGAGCGATGCATTCTGATTTCTCGCCCTTCCGGTTCCACAGCTGTGTCCCCATCTCTAACGGATCCCTATTCTGGCTCGTTAGGTTGCTCATAATATCTGGTTAGTCGTCAAGCGCTTCACCTGGTAGTTCGCTGACGTCCAATCCCAATCCAAATCCAGTTGACGTCACAGTCCCCTGAGTCCTGGATCTTCAAAGAACTGCTAGACTCTCACATACTGTCCTCTCTCCAAGATCTCTGCTAAGGCTCAGTATCCTAGCCCCTAATTAGGTCCATCCTCCCCGTATACACAAATTTCTGCCCCACTGGGAATTCCACATTTCGTCCTAGCCTGCCTGCTGATGTAATGTAACCGTTTCGGGTTTTGTATATGAGCTCGCAGACCCCTCAGCTTCTGACTGATCATTCCCATTCTGTTCCTAATCAATCGACTTCCAATTCTATCTTCGAATAGCCACACACTCACACATTTTTCAGGTTGGGTTTGGGAGATGTCCAAACATGCACAAATTAGTGCTTTTTAGGAATGAACACCTCCGGCTTGGGTAGGTAAGAAGGTGGTGGATATATATGCTAGGTCGTCGTCCTGTATCCACCCCAGTTTGTTGAATCGGATATTGATTAACGTATTGGGAGGTGGAGCTTGGGTTATGTGGTGGACCAAGAGGGTTGTTGTGACATTCGGTTTCTTCGGAGGCACGATCACCCTGTTAACGTAACAGAAGAGATCCACCTGAATCTCGTGACGTAAGTCTATAAAGCACTATCTCGGTGGTCCATGACATGCTGTTTGGTCCGAAAGGCGCAGTACCTTTGCCGCGGTTACCTGGATTTGGTGGGCAGATTGCTTGGTACAGAAGAGCTGCGGCTCTAGGGGTTCAATATGCCTTTTCCTGATCAAAACCTCCAAAGCCTTGGACAAAGACATGCTATAAAGCTGTGGGGTTGAAGGTTCTTTTAGGCCATACTAAGGTGTAGAAAACTATGGTTGCTTGCGAGCTAACTTCCCGGATGCACCAGTGAATGGTGTGCTGTAAAAGGGTTTTTGGGGTGGTGGTGGTGACCATACTACATCTGACAGACAAATTATGGGGCAGGCTGCACAGCACTATGTGCACCCTGCAATCCATCGATACTGCGGTTTGAACTGCCCCTAATTGGGCTACTCTCTTTCATGAATCAACTGAGAGAGCCCTGTTTTATCAATGGAGCGTTTTTACGAATTTGCACCCCAATCGTCATGTAGATCTACAAAAGGTGGAAGAAGGGGACCGGATGATCATTTTTCTATATCATGCTTGGGCCTGGAGGTTGGTGCATAACCATCCAAATCTGATATTTGTTCAACAGGCCTGTATGGTCAATCAAATCGAGCGCTTGGCCCTTCCGAACGGGTCACAAAAATCGACAGAAAATCCCTTTCGGATCAAAAGATACCTACTCACTGCTGGACTTGACCTAGTATGATACTCGAGATCACGCGGTATGTGATACTAACGATTTTGTGGTCAATTAATATGAAGATATTGAGCTTACAAAGGCCTCAGCCAATCTTCTCACTAATTCCTCTATAATAGAGTCCTTTAGGTTTTACATAACAAATGACCCATTAACACTGACAAGGGCCGTCCGGCCAAACAAAGTGGAAAGCTTACTAAATCTAGAAAAGGCATCAGGACCTGTAAAGTAATGAATCCAAGAACAGCACAAGCAAATGCACACCTATATAAGGACATCTCCAAGAACCCTGTTCAAACGGTCTATTGTGCGCATTTTTAAACGCCTCCCGACAGAGTCATAGCCGAGTCAGTGCACCCCCATTCCCTCAACTATCTGGAACTGGACGTTCACAACTTCCTGAGATACTTCTTGAACATTGCTTTTCAAGCTGTGCTCACTTTTAGTCCATCGGATCCACTTCGACTCAAAACGGTGTATTCATCCAGGTTGGTCCTGTGCATTGGATAGCTGAGGTAAGCCCATTAATCGGCCCGGTGCAGAGCCAGCCCTGTTGGAACGTCCGTAATTGTCCACTGGACGTGTGTTGTCTCCCCAAGTATTGGATTCTTGGTGGGAGAACCCAAGATAGAAAGAAACACCAAGAAAATATTGAGCTCGGGTGGCCGTATAGTTAGATGCTCCGTTCTTGCTGTGGTGGTTATTGTTGCTAAGTAGGTCTAAGCCAATCAACTCTACTCTGTTTGGGAACCATAAAACTCAGGCCTGGCGTACGGCAATTCTGTTTGACCCGGGACAGCGATCCCTGCTACATGGCCTGCCTACTTTCCGTGTAGTCAACAGATCGCAGCTCAAATACTCCTCATATATCCTTGCCATATTATGCTGATTTAAGGCTGAATGACCGGAATATAAATCTTGTCCCTAGTAGTAGAAAAAAACTAGAGAACCATCAGCCTCGACTGTTCACATGGTAAAGAGACGTAGATTCTTCATTGGATCGACGACTTCACTGTAAGGCCCACACGATTACACTCACACCTTTTTGCCTCCGTCTGGTAACCGGGGGTAAAAGAAAGGAACACTACTTTTGTTTCGTCTATCAGACTCCCTGGATCGATTAAAAGACTTTCGACCTCTAACCCAAAGAGTGCTCGAGGAATATTTCCTGCCTCCGGACGGAATGCAATAAGTAAACTAAAACTACCTTGCAATTAAAGCATAAATAAAAAACATAATAAGCAGACAAATAACCCATGAACATAAAACTGAACACATAACAACTTATAAGACAACACACAGTTAGCAAACACAACCAGCGAAAAAACTCTGTTCTCAACCCTGATTCACTGTTCCGAATCCTGCCCACCAGAGATCTGAATCTGATACGCAGAAGTAAACCTGACTTCCCAATCTGATGCTTACCGCAGGCCTGATACCCAGCACTTACAAACTGATACATGCATTCCTGTGAGGCCAAACTCTAAAAGCACAATAATACGCAAGTAACGCAGCCCAAAACACCCACACCTATGTTGCCACGGATAATGGGTTTTTCCCCTGTCCTTTTTGTCAGGAGCTAGGGTTTCACTACGCACATCCTCTTTTGTCCTAGGTTCGTCAGGCATCCAATAACACCCCGACAGTGGTTTCAAAGCAACCCTATTAAGCGGTTATAAGCATACCTGTCCTAGCTTGGAATGGTCACTACAGTTTTCGATATGCTTCACTAGGACGAATGGTCAAAAAGGGCGTCTGCGGTAAAAATATCAGGTCTTGAATGTGTCCACGTCGTTATTGGCAGATGCCCGCAACCGATCAGCCTTATGGTACGCTTCCTCAAAAGCAAGCTCGGTGCTGAATGGCACGTAAATCATTTTGTTCATCTACTAACTACAAAGATTTCGTGACTCCATGTCACGGTTCTGAAATCCTAATCTCAACAAAGTACAATGTGAGACCGCATAAATCACCAAGAGTCCAAAATCTCGGCAATCATTTTGGAAACACTTGATTTTCTATAAAGAGTGCCTTAAACAATCCGTGACTGCTTTGCCAGATTACAGCGTCGCCTACCCTATAAATATTCATTATTTTGGGAGAATTAAGGAACCCACTGACTGCGTGGCCTAAGGCTACGTGCTCTATCATCCCCCACTTAAGTTGTCTTCGTTGCTCAGGAACTTGGGTACATTTAGATGGGAAATCCTCATGGCAATGAGCAACCCCCGCTTCACCTCGATCAAAGAGTCGGCCTTGTGAACTAACATGATGATTTATATTTTTTAACAAAACAATAGTGTTCTTTAATCCGGTGTCATTAATCTTATCATATACTTAGCGTGATGCGCACAACATTTACAAGTACTAGACTAAATCAGCACTAAAGTAAGGAGACACAAAACATCTCATGTTTTTTTTTTCAAAATGGTTTGAAGGTACTAAACTGCGCAAGTAGGACTACAGCGTGATTATGCCACCACACTCAATGGGAACTTAGAAAAAATGATTTTTACCAATAATATCGCAAAGTTGGGCTTAAAACTCGCAATTCAAAGTGAATTGAGAGTTACAATTTCAAAGCAAATCCAAACCATTCAGCCTACAGCATAATCAGATGACCAATATAATCACTTAGTTTAGTTAGCCTCATAGCAACGACTCCTATCATAGGCAACGACTACAACGATACATGGCTGCACACGCATTGTTAAAGCACAAAAGCTCACGCTATGTACTACCGAGAGCCAAAACAATAGCTAGTTAAAGTAATATCAATGCATGATCTAGCATATAGAATTAGATGGCTAGATGCCTAACGCATGCAAAGATGTACTAGAAATAGGCTCGGCTATTCTAAGTATGGTTGTAATGAGATCGCAATTTGATAATCATGTATCATCAAGTAGAAAATAAATACAATGCAGTTTTAGTCATGATCAGCGCACGAGCCTAGGTGCATTGCAATACGATGAATGGATGCAAACATTGCGAGCATAGGAATGCTAATTGAAACATGATTTAGAACTAACCATCGTAAGCGGTTATGTAAAAAGGAGAAAGACGTGGGGTTGGAAGGACATTCTTACCAAACTCACTCACAGCACAATTATTACAAAATTTGCCCTCTTGACGAAGGGTCTAAATAAATATGCAACCAACTAATTACAATAACTATCTAACTAATTAATTATTACAAACTCTTAACTAATTAAATAAATTTAATCTAAGTTACAAAACAACTAACCACGTAAACAGGAAGTTGAAAGAACGCTGAATTGAGCATGGACCAAAAGCTACAGCCTCGGAAATGATGAATGATGCCATACTCGGTGCTGGTTCCCCTCTCGAAAATCCGTTGCCATGCCTCATGTTGCTCTCTGTTTGCCACTGTTTTACCACCTCTGAAAATACTGTACAAATCTCTGTGATGCTTTTCTTGAACACTCTCATGGACATGCTGAGAGCCAATCGGCCTAAAACTTATATGGCCCATTCGGCCAAAGGAAAAGGGACCATCGACCACTTTTGAGTCCATCGGCCATACTTGTTAGCCGATCGGTTCTCCCCACTCGAAGATAGCCAATTCGGCCATCTCTTCTACAGACTTGCTCCGTTTTACTAGGCAAAGCAAAGCAAGGTAACAAACAAAGAGGCATGGTCAAACTCGTATACATTTGCAAGAAACATGTTATGCAAACTACACCCCTTTTTCATGTAGTTGAGACTCAAATGAATGTAGTGCTCGAATCTCTCGAGCCATCAAATCACTCATTTCGAATGCACCATGATGGCTTAAGAGGCCGAGTTACACAAATCAATTATGGACCTAATGCACCAAACACACATAATGCCTATAATCTCTATCTTATGCATATTTCAGAGTGGTCGGACGACCGAGAATCTGAGCCGCACGTTTTATCACTTCAAGTATGATAACGTTTCCTCGTTCCTACACGTCGTTTGGCTTTAACACCCCAAACCCAAACAACAATGCAATGACATAGACGACATGCGACCACTCGCAACGATACAATGCAAATAAAGCATGCCGAATGCAAATATGACTCAAGCATACACACAGAGGCCTAAAGCGTATACAAAGCATGCCAACTGCAAATGCAAACCTAAAACATCGCATTTAAACTTTGTGCAAATAGTAATTATAGCATGAGGCAATCCAACAATCGCCCATAGCACAAGCATCTGCGAATCAACAATACAATCTAACAAATATGCAACATATACAAGATGGATAAGCAATGTGAACAACATGCAAACGGTGACTCTTAAACCTTAACATGGGCAGACCTCAAGCCATTGCAAAACAGTGGCCAAAGGATAAATTGATGACATGAAATGACACGCACACGCACTCGCACTCGCTCAATTGGCCTAAGAATTAAGGCATGAAGACACCAACTCTTAAGAGCCTTAAGAAAGTGAAAAGTGTGGACAAGTGACAGGATACTTATAGGCCCTGCAATTAACCATCGGACATGATGCCAAATCACCAAACAATGCAGTATGGCATGTTAAGGCCCAAAAGGCTCGAAGCTCAAGGTTAGCAAAGGGATCTTTACACTAAGGCTATGCAAACATGAAAGCAAACGGCCTAAAAGCAAACAAAACAGTCCTAAAAAACAATACCAAAGTTTAACGTCTAAAACATGCATGGATCCAAGCCAAACAAGTCACCACATGAAAATGGCAACAAGGCATTAATGCATAGTAACTTGCACACCACAAAGGGGAGGTTGCACTACACCTAGATCAAAACCAAAACATGACATACTTAACCTAATGAAAATTAGCAGTTATGGCATGCTCAAAATTTAAGCCCAAAAATCCACCTGGCTATGGCATCCTAAAGGCTAACACAGCATAGAGGCATGCAAATGGTTAATTCTTAAGGCAGTAAAACATCCTATAACCTTCAAAAAGCATTGAAAAGGATGACCAAGGCCAATGAATAGTGATTATGTGCTTAGTACTACATGGACTAAATCACATATGAAATCGCAATGTCAATCAATGAAATTGGTCTAAGTAATGCAACTTGCTATTGGACTCTCGCATCACACAAAGTATAACAAGCTAGATTGAAACCATGGCTATACAAAACAACAGCTTGATCGTTAACTAGACTCAGGAAGACAGCGCCATTACTGTCACCAACTGTGACCATCCTCTACAAAACACAAATCAGAACCCTCCAAGCATGGTAAACACAGGCTAAAAAGCTTCTTTGAGTTGAGCCAAATCATGCAAGAATGATGTTATCCCCCAAAGCAGATGCATGTTAGGCATAGAGAGGATTACACTTTACAAGTGCATGATGCAATGTAAGTATGCTATCAACCAACCTTAGACAGAAGGATATAGCCATGCTAAAATATACACCAAAAAGTTGCTGAGAAACTATGGAACCAAAACATGCTACTATTTATGCAGCCCTTTATAACTAGTATGGCAGACACAAAGAGTTGGAGGGGTGTCCTCTCCTATTATAAGACTCCAAAACACATCTCCACACACTGAAAAATCCTTTGGATTTTAGTGGTGAAAGAAGGCCTCAAAAATAAGATGGTTCCAAGCTTCAAAATAGGAAAGCACCAAAATAAGGGCCGAAACAAGGCCATAGAGAGGATGACCCTACTCAACCCAACACACATAAGTGACCTTAAACAAATCCAATCAGAAAGCATGAAAAATAGAACTTTTGTAGTTTAGAGTTATCCAGTTTAAAACAATATGTAAGTATTAGGTTCTAAAGCATTAACGCCTAAATATAGGGGATCAAAAAACTAAAATCTCACCTTGAAGAAACACCTTCAAGAACACAACACAGCAGCTTTTCTGAAACTTAAACCAGCCCAAAAACTCTAAACCAACTCCTCAGTACCTCACTCAGCAACCAACAAGACATGGTAATTCTTACTAGGTTTTGTGGTGTTCAACCCCTAGTATGAAAGCAATCTCTACACTTTTGGCGGAAACAAGGGCAAAAAGGAGAGAAGAGAAGGTAAATATATACCGAGAGAGATATGATACCCTATACACTTCTATATCAGACTTTTCAGAACCTCTGGAATATGAAGAGCAGGGGCCTCCCTTTCTCTTATAGCAATTTCACATTTTCTCACAGCTTGTTGAACAAGCTTGAGTCTTTTAAAGCGTATCTCTCCATACAAGTTGTTATGTGACGAATGAGAATTACACTGCCCACCAACTGTCACATTGCTGGCTCCACAAAAAAATAATCTGCAACCCACACGCGAAGATAGAGGAATAAGGTCTCGGTCGAATATGGCTGATCGATTCCAAAACGAGTGATGATTTTGACCAAAAACAGGTTTTGATCGGACTATAAGAAAGAATCCAAACCACCTCTATGGCCCGATAAGCAAGACAAAGAGGACCGATGGCACCACATGCTTACCGATGGGTTATATACGCAATGGCCAAGCAAGGCCACCCGCTCTCCCCTCAAGAACAAAAACCCACAAGTCCTTGGTCCACAACCAAGCACAAAACTAGACAAGATTGCAGAGATCCTAAGTGCAAGTGCGCAGCCGACCTGACCTTCTTTGGGAGGAACTCTAAAATGAACACAGCATTGGTTTGATCAATCGAGGGGTTCACTTACGATTGACAAATCGCAAGTCGTTGAGGACGGTCAAAAATGGGGTTGTCTACAGTAAGAGCATGATTGGAGACATTCATCATTAATTATTTAACTGGCCCATCTTCTAAGTGCCTTAGCCATGAATATAAATTACAGTCTAATTAGCAATATATTTAGTTTGTATAACAATGACTCTTTTAAAAGGTGAGCAGATCAGTGTTGTTCGATGTTAGGGCCAAAGGAAGCTTGATGCTATGCACGTGCAGGTGATGACAGGTATTTGGTTGGCCAATCAGCCTGGTTGTAAAGATGAGATGCTTGTTTCAAAGGCATTCTTACTATTTGGCAACATTCATAAATGGATTGCATAGAAGCTTTCACAAAAGGTAATATCCAGGCATGCTAGAAGACAGTGGCCATGATAAGACATGTGGCCAATAGCTAATTTGTATGCCAGTAGTGAACCTAGCCATGGTTAGAGGGATGGCAATGGATCATCGATAGGGAAAATATATATCATCCTTCTATGTTGAAGCAGCATTGGTTTCATTCTATGGCCACAGATTACTTTACTGAAATGGGTCGAAGCTAAGCTTTATAAGATGTGGATCAGGTGAAGTTATTAAGGAGTATGCAGGAAATTAATCTATAGGTTTTGGCATTCCACAGACCATAACTGAGATAATGGGACTATTATTTAATTGAAAAGATGATAAAATCTTTCACACCGAGTTTTTGGAATTAGCCTTTGTTATTCACCCCTTAATTATGCACAAAACAATGGTCAGGCTGAGTCATCTAACATCCTTGAAAAAAGGAATACAAAGGTTGTGGAAGACAATCCTAGGTAATGGCATACTGTTGTTTAGATGTATTTGTGGGGACCTTATAGAACTTCTCCAGGTCAAGTACAGAAATCAATTCTTTATGCCTTAGAATATGGACATGGATACAGTGTTGCTGTTGAAAATAATATTAATCCTTGAGGGGTTTAAAATGCTAGGACCAAAGTTAACTTACTGAGTAAGATACTCATCAAGCATGTTTCTGGAATTAGAATAATATGGATGAAATAGAATTCTGGTATTAAATAGTATTTCTTTTCCTAAGAAAGAGGCATCAAAAACTGTTGTGGACCAAGGACTTGTGGTTTTGTTTCTGAGGGAAGAGGGTGGCTTGTTGGCCATCCCTGCAACCCATCGGCTAAGGCTTTGTGCCATCAGCCATGTTTTCTTGCCATCGGCCATAAGTGTTGGCCGATCAGCACTATTTTTGGTCGATCGGCCATATTTTTGAGCTGAGGCCTTTCTATCTGCTTTTTGCAGATATTTTGTGCCAGCTGTGACAGCTGGTGAGCACAATTCTCATCCTCCATACACGTGTATGGAGGGATTTGCTTCAAGACTCAAGCTTGTTGAACAAGCTTGAGAATTGAAATTCTATAAGAAGGGAGGCCCCTCTTCCTTTCCAGAGGTTCTGAAATTGGATATCTCTCTCTATATTTTACCTCTCTCTCTCTCTCTCTCCATTTGCTCTTGTTTGTACTCAAAAGTGTGATTTCGTCTTACTATTGCACACAAACACCTACTAGAACACCATCTTTTTGTTACTGAGGTACTGAGGAGTTGATTTTAGTGTTTTTGGGTTGGTTTGAACTCAAAAAAGTTGCTGGAGTTGTGTTGTTGAAGGTGTTCTTCAAGGGTGAGTTAACTACCTTTTAATCCCTTGTTTTGGCTTAAGCTTTTAGACCTACTTGCATATTGTTTTAAGCTTAACTCTAAACTACAAAAATTTCTAATTTTTCATGCTTGTGATGTTTGTTTAATGTCACTTTTGTGTTGGGGGTTGTCTACCCCCTCTTAGGCCTTGTTTGGCCTTGTTTTGTGCCTTCCCTTTTCAGCTTTGGAACCATCTTGTTTTGACCTTCTCACCACTGAAATCCAGAGGATTTTCAATGGTGGAAAGGTGGTTTTAGAGTCTTAAATAGGAGTGGGACACCCCCCTCTCCTTGTGTCTCATATGCTAATATAAATGGCTCATAATGGTAGCATGCTTGCTTAGCTTGTTTTGTCTCCATTTCAGTAAGTATTTGGTGTTATTTTTCCCTGCTATACCTCTGTCTAAAATTGTCTTGATGACCTCTTGCATGCACCATACACTTATAGAGCAATTTCGCATGCTAACATAACATGCATCTTGTGTTTGGACTATCATTCTTGCATGTTTTGGCTCAACTCAAAGATGCTTTTCGTCATGTTTTACCATGCTTGAGCTCTGTTTCATGTTGTTTTAGTCATGCATGCACTGTTTTGTATAGCCTTGGTTCAATCTAGCTTGTTAGCTTTGAGTGTCCAAGTCATTAGCATGCATTGCTTGGACCATTTTCATGATTTGGCATCATTTCATATGAGATTTCAGTCCATGTAGTGTAGCCATACACTTGCATTTGCCACCCTTTTGATGTTTTGAAGAGTTGGTGTTTTGTGCTTCAAGAATGGATCATTGTGCATGCCATCATACTTAGGCTTTTGGGATGCCATTTCAGTGCATGTTTGGGCTTATTTTGACATGCCATAACTCTGATTTTTATTGGTTAAATCATGCCATGTTTGGTTGTCATAGGTGTAGTGTAATCCCCCTTTGTTAGCCTTGCATGCCTCATGCTTTTTGGACTTTTGTTTTAGCTTGTGTTGGCTAGGTTCAAACTTGTTTTTGGTCTTGTCTTGACCTGTCTTGGGACTATTTTGGGTGCCCTTGACCCTTTAGGGCTTGCTTTGCATGGCCGTGGTTTAAGTCCCTTTGCTAAGTTTCAAGCTTTGAGGTTTTTTGCATGCTATCCTTGTGTTATGTGGTTGATTTGGCATCATTCCATGCTTAATTTCAGGGCCTATAGTATTGTCACTTATCCAGACCTTTCACTCTTTAAGTGCTCTTAAGAGTTGGTGTCTTCATGCCTTAATTCTTGGGCCAATTGGCATACATGTTTGTATGTGCATTTCATGTCATCAATTCATCACTTTGGCCACTGTTTTTGGCGTGGCTAAGGACTGTCCATCTGCAGTTTAAGTCCATTATGTATGTGTCTTGCATGTTGTTGCATGCTTGTTCCATTTTGTGGTTGTTGCATGCTTGTCGCATTGCATGATTTTTGCATGTTGTTGCATGCTTGGTACATTGCATGTTTTCATGCTTAGGTTGCATTTCATTTTGCATGCTTGTTACATTTGCATTTGGCATGCTTATGTTGCATTGCATAGCTTCTCCATGTCGCATACATTGCATTGTGTTTGGTTTGGGGTGTTAAGCCAAACACGAGGAACGAGGGGCATTTCATACTTGAAGTGATGAAACGTGCCTCAATTCTCAGTCGCTGACACTCTTGATCCAACATGATAGACTTTAAGGCATTTGTGTGTTTTCATGCATGTCATTCACATTAAATTGTGCAACTCAGCCTCTTTGGCCATCGTGCATCAAAATGCGTGATTGATGGCTCGAGAGTCGAGCACTACACTCTTTTGAGTTCCAAACTTGATAAGGGGTGTAGTTGCACAACATTTTCTTGCAAATGTATTTCCATGCCCTTGTTTGTCCTCTGCTGCAGCAAAAAGGAGCAGTCTACCGGAAGGATGGCCGATCGGCTATCTGCAGTGCCGATCGGCTAACAATGCTTGGCCGATAGCCTCATAAGTGGTCGATGGCCCTTATCCTTTGGCCGATGGCCTTAACTCTTGGCCGATGACCTCTCAGAGTGTCCATGTGGTGGTTCAGAAGCATCACAGAGATTTGTACAGTTTTCAGAGGTGTAAAACAGTGCAAACAGAGGCAACATGAGGCATGGCAACGGATTTTCGAGAGGACGCGACCGAGTATGCATCATTCATCATTCCGAGGCTGAGCTTTGGCAGCTCAATTCAGCTTCTTTCCTTCTTTACTTTGATTGATTTTGTAACTTAATTAATTTATTTAATTAGTTAAGAGTTTTGTAATAATTAATTAGTTAGGATAGTTATTTAATTAGTTGGTTTGCATTATTTATTTAGACCCTTCGTCGAGAGGGCAAATTTTGTAATAAGTGTGCGTGAGTGTGTAAATGTCCTCCAACCCCACGTCTTTCTCCTTTTTACATAACCGCTTACGATGGTTAGTTCTAAGTCATGTTTCAATTAGCATTCCTATGCTCGCATGTTTGCATCCATTCATCTGTATTGCATGCACCGGGCTCGGCGCATCATACTAACTGCATTGTATTTTGATTTCTACTTGAATACATGATTATCAAATTGCATCTCATACACCATCTTAGAATAGCCGAGCCTATTTCTAGTTACATTTTGCATGCGTTGCATTAGCCATCTTAACATAGCTAGGATCATGCATTGATTACTAACTAGCTATTGTTTTGGCTCGGAGTACTAGGTGAGCTTTTGTGCTTTAACATCTTGCATGTATGTGAGTGTTGCCATGATAGAGTGTTGCCATGAGGCTAACTACTTAAGTGATTAATTGCATGAATGCCTGTAGGTGAAGGTTGGATTGCTTGAATTGGAACAATTCATTGAAATGCGAGTTTTAAGCCCACTTTGCGAAGTGGTAAAATCATGTTTTCTAAGCCCACTTGAGGGTGGCAAATCCACGTCTTAGCCTACTTGCGAGTAGTACCTTCAAACCATTTTGAAACAAACAAACATGAGATGTTTTGTTTCAACTTAGGCGATTTAGTCTATACTTGTATGTTGTGCGCATCACGTAGTAATGATAGATTAATAACCGGAATAAGAACACATGTGTGTTAAAAAATAAAATATCATGTTAGTAAAGGCCGATCTTTGATCGGGTGAGCGGGGGTGCTCATTGCATGAATTTCCCATCTTGTACCCAAGTTCCTGAGCCGAGACAACTTTAGTGATGATAGACACGTAGCCTTAGGCACGAGTCAGGGTTTCCTTAATTCTCCCAAAATAAAATATTTAGGTGGCGACTCTGTATCTGGCAAAGCAGTCCATGTTTGGCACTTCTTTATAAAAATCAGTTTTCCAAAATGATTTGCCGGATTTGGACTCTTTGGTGATTTATCGGTCTCACATTGTACTTTGTGAGATTAGATTCAGAACCGTGACATGGAGTCCGAACTGTAGTAGCTAATGAACAAAATGATTTCGTGCCATTCATGCACCGAGGCTTGCTTTGAGAAGCGTACCATAAGGCTGATCGGTTGCGGGCTCTGCCACGACGGGAACACAAACCCTGATTTTTACCGAGACGCCCTTTTTGACCATTCGTCCTAGTGCATATCGAAAACTGTAGTGACCATTCCAAGCTAGGACAGGTTGCTTATCCGATTATAGGTTGTTTGAAACCACTGTGTGCGTAGTGAAACCCTAGCTCCTGACAATAGGACAGGGAAACCCCCCTATCCCTCCATAGGGGTGTTTTGGCTCTTACTTGCTTGATTATGTGCTTTTAGAGTTGGCCTCTACAGGAATGCATGTATCAGTTTGTAAGTCTGGGTATCAGGCCTGCGGGCATCAGTATTTGGGAATCAGTTTTACTTGCGGGTATCAGATTCAGATTTGGGGCAGTGATTCGGGAACAGTGATCAGTGGTTGAGAACAGTTTTTTCAGCTTGTGTTTGCTAACTGTGTGTTGTCTTTATTTAAGTTGTTATGCTGTTCATTTTTATGTTCATTATTTTCTTATTATGCTTTATTTATCTTTTTGCAAGGTAGTTTAGCACTATTGCATCCGACCAGGCAGATATTCCTCGAGCACTCTGGGTTAGAGGTCGTAGTCTTAATCGATCCAGGGATCTGATAGACGAACAAGTAGTGTTCCTTTCTTTACCCCCGGTTACCAGACGGAGGTCAAAAAGGTGTAGTGTATCGGTACAGTGGTCGTCAGATCAATGGTCTACCCTACCAGTGAACAGTCAGGCTGAGGTCTCAGTTTCTACTACAGGGACAGATATACCGGTCATTCAGCTAAATCAGCATAATATGGCAGGTATAGAGGAGATGATGCATCAGCACCAGGAAAGTATGCAGGCCATGTAGCAGGACGCTGCCCGTCAAACAGAATTTGCCGTACGCCAGGCTGAGGTTATGGCCCAACAAGTAGAGTTGATTGCTAGACTGCAGCAACAATAACCACCACAGCAAGCCGGAGCATCTACTTCGCACCCAGCTCCTCCCCCACCAAGAATCCCAATACTTGGGGAGACAACACACGTCCAGGACAATACGGACGTTCCAACAGGGCTGGCTCTGCCCCCGATCTTACCTCAGCTATCCAATGCACAGACCAACCTGGATGATACACCGTTTGAGTTCGAAGTGGATCCGATGGCACTAAAAGTGAGCAAGCTTGAAAAGCTGTTCAAGAAGTCTCAAGGTGTGAAATCCATTCCAGATATTGAGGATGGGTGCACTGACTCGGCTATGACTCTGTCGGACCGGTTTAAAATGCCGCACATAGACCGTTTTGACGGGTCTGGAGATCCTATGGTGCATTTGCGGCTGTTCTTGGACATACTAAGGCCGATGGGCCTTTCTAGATTGTAGAAGCTTTCCCTGTTTGGCCGGACCCTGTCAGGTGTAATGGCTATTTGGTATGTAAAACTAAAGGACTCTATTAAGAGGAATTAGGAGGAGATGGCTGAGGCCTTTGTAGCTCAATACTCATACAATACACAAATCGAGATCACAACCCGTGATCTCGAGATAACTAGGCAAGAGCCGAAGGAGAGTTTCTTCGATTTTGTGACCCGTTGGAGGGCCAAGGCCTCGATGATGACCATCAGGCCTGTTGACAAATATCAGATTTGGATGGTTATGCACAACCTCCAGCCCAAGCTGATATAGAAAATGATCATCCTCCCCTTCTCCACCTTTGTAGATCTACATGAGATTGGGGTGCAAATCGAAAACGCCATGAAACAGGGCCTCATTGATCATGAAAGAGAGTAGCCCAATAGGGCAGTCAACCGCAGTACGAATGCAGGCACAAGTAGTGCTGCAGCTGCCAAATCTTCAGATGTGGGTATGGTCACCACCACCACCCCAAAAACCCTTACAGCTACACCATTCACTGGTGCATCCGGGAGTAGCTCGCAAGCAACCAAGTTTTCACCCAGAGGCCAAAGAACCTTCACCCCACTATACATGTCTTTGTCCAAGGCTTTGGGGGTTTTGATCAGGAAAGGGCATTTGAAGCCCCTAGAGCCGCAGCCCTTACCAAGCAATCTCCCACCAATCCATAACCCGGCAAAGTACTGCGCCTTTCACCAACAGCATGGTCATGACACCGAATAGTGCTATAGATTACGTCACGAGATTCAGGATCTCGTTGACAACAGGGTGATCGTGCCTCCGAAGAAACCGAATGTCACAACCAACCCTCTCCCACCACATAACCAAGCTCCACCTCCCAAACGTATCAATATGATCCAAACTGGGGTTGTGTCATACGACCCTAGCATATATATCACCCCTTCTTACCTACCCAAGCCGGAGGTGTTCATTCCTAAAAGCACTAATTTGTGCATGTTGGACATCTCCCAAACCCAACCTGAAATGGTGGTGGTGGCTATCGAAGATAGAATTGGGTCGATTGTAGGAACAGATGGGAATGATCAGTCAGAGCCTGAGGGGTCTGCGAGCTTCATATACAACCCGAACGGTTACATTACATCAGCAGGCCAGGCTGGGCCGAATGTGGAATTGCCAGTGGGGGCAGAAATTTGTGTAGTACGGGAGGATGGACCTAATTAGGGGCTAGATGACCTAGCGGATCTGGAGGAGGACATTGTGAATCTGCAGTTCTTTGAAGATCAGGACTCAGGGGACGTGACTGTCAACTGGTTTGATTTGGATGGGTCAGCGAAAACTACCAGGTGGCTTGACGACTAACCAGATATTATTGAGCAACCTCAGCCAGAATAGGGTCCGTTAGAGATGGGGACATCAGCTGTGGCCGGAAGGGCCGAGAATCAGAATGCATCGCCGGAGAGCGCCGGTGTTAAGAATTTCGCTCAGGACCCGGGCAATTTGAATATGGGAGATGTTGAACAGCAAGCTGCTCTGAAGTAGTTTGAGCGGGAAATGATCGAAGATTTTGAGAGGGTCAGAAAGGTTAAAGCCCCTGCCGGGACAAAACGTGTTGCGTGCACAAGAACAGAACGTGCTGCGAGCACAAGAACGGAAGGTTCTGCGAGCACAGGAATAGTTGTAACGTAGTCAGACAGGTGTCTGTCGGCTGCCGATGACATGTGGTGGGAAGATGACGACTGATGTCTTACCCACACAGATGAAGACTGGGGGCAAAGCCAACCGGATGATACCTGGTATATTGACGAGGTTGACCACATGACTAGAAGTGGGCGGTATTTCAAGCCCTTGCACTTAGATCAACTAGAGGCCTCCGGAAAGGACAAGGAGGTAGAGAGGCAGAAAGATAAACTGCTCGAGAGGAGGCTGTACTGAAACAGCTTAAGAAGATACAAGCAGACATCTCCATCTGGGGACTGCTTATGGCCTCAAGAGTACATAGACAAGTTGTCCTTTCTACAATAGACAAGGCCAAACTTTCAATAGATACCACGTCTGAGTAGCTGGTAGGATTGGTTTTTCCAGGAGGAGCTTCCCCGACGTTGACCTTTTCTGACAAGGAGCTGCCGCCTGAGGACACAAACCATAACAAACCTCTCTACATCTCTGTGGAGTGTAGAGACAAATGGATACTAGTAGTTCTTGTTGACATAGGATCCGCCATTAATGTGTGCCTGTCGAGGACGGCATATGCAATCGGGTTGAAACCCACAGACTTTGTACCAATTGCCCAGGTGATAAGGGCCTATGACAATACCAGCAGAGTGGTGATGGGAACCGTGAAGATTCGAACTCAGGTTGGTCCAGGACAGCATGATATTGACTTTCATGTCTTGGACATTCCCGCAACCTTTAATCTACTCCTAGGGCGGCCGTGGTTGCACCAGGTGAAGACGGTCTCTTCCACCTTGCACCAAATATTGAAATACCTCCACGAAAAAGGGGTGGCTATAGTTTTTGGAAATTCGTCAATCCATCCGCCACCAGAGGTGTCTACACCAATTTTGGAAATCGAGCATGGCACGGAGGATGTGTTCCTGTCAGGATTTACCCTAGCCGAGGCCCGGGTCGTACAGAACATTTTGGCTATTGATGAGGGGCTATATGTCAGCACACAGTCAGTGTACCTCACGAACAAGCTCCAGCATATTCCTAGGATGGGACTAGGAAAAAGTGGCCGGAAGGGCATTGCTGTATTGGCCGAAGTGTCGCATAACCCGTATACCTTTGGCTTAGGCTATTTGCCTACCAAAGAAGACTGGGTGAGGAAAGGCAAAGAGATGGCTGGGAGAGCCAGAGCCAAGCAGACCGGGAAGCATTATGAGTTGATGCATCGGCCTATCCAGGGTACCCTAAACGGACGCTTTGTCCGGGAGGGAAAAGACTTTTCATACTGCGGTTTCCCAGAGCCATGGCTAAACGTAGAGAAAAGACGTCTGTCGGGGTTTGAGATTTTCTTCGACTTGCAGTTGTCCGGGGATGATATTGCCGAAGAGCAGACAGACCCACCAGCTGAGGTTGAGCAATGTAAAGAAGAGGATTTCGAGAGCATTGAGATTGAAATGGGGGTAGCACTGGCTTGTCTACTTTCAGATCCTCCGATCGTACAAGAGTGCTTGGGGGATAACTCAGTGTCCATGATTGGGAATGAGGCGGCTACGAGCCCATCTTCGAACATTCTGGATGCGTCCATCGCATTCTCCCTCGTCTGGCAGTACGATGAAAGATTCTTATCGAGCAGCACCGGGTCAGGTAGTGAGCCAGAATCTGATTCCACCGAGTCTGTGGAGTCGAAATTAGGTGCCAGCTCGTTTAAGTCTGAGTTCGGTATTCCTGGGGGTGACAACCCGGATGCCACAGTCCTGTCTAGGTCGTCTTTTTCTTTTTCCTTTGAGTCTGTTGTAACAGAGGCATCAGGTGACTTGGAAGTGATTAATGAGAATGAAATAGCTGTGGCCTTTGAGTATTTTTTTGTGCCCTTGATTTATTGTATTAATTCAGACTTTCAAAACTTCGATGAAAATGACAAGGAAGAAATTCATCCGGTTTTCAAAAATAGATCAGGAGCATGAGAGGTTTGTAAAATCGCTGGTTGATGAAATCGCCCAAATTAATGTTGGTACCGAGAAGGACCCGTGGTTAGTCCAGATCGGATCCACGTTGTCTTCGGAGGAGCGCGAGCACTTAGTTGCTTTATTAAAAGATTTCAAAGATATTTTCGCGTGGTCCTACGAAAACATGCCTGGAATCGATCCTGAGATTGTACAGCACCAGATCCCTCTTGACCCAAAGGCCCGACCCGTTAAGCAGAAGCTCAGAAGGATCCGCCCGGACTGGGCCTTCAAGATCACAAAAGAGGTCACCAAGCAAATTGACGCAGGGTTCCTGCTGGTATCTGAATACCCAACTTGGTTGGCCAATATAGTTCTGGTGCCGAAGAAGGACGATAGAATTCGGGTATGTGTGGACTTCAGGGATTTGAACAAAGCCAGTTCGAAGGACGACTTTTCTCTGCCGCATATCGACGAATTAGTGGACTTCACTGCGGGGCATGCGTTGCTCTCATTCATGGATGGCTTTTCAGGCTACAATCAAATTCTGATGGCACCCGAAGATCAGGAGAAGACTGCTTTCATCACCCCGTGGAGGATCTATTGTTATAGGGTGATGCCGTTTGGGCTGAAGAATGCTGGGGCTACATATCAATGGGCTGCGGCCACGATATTGCATGACATTATCCACAAAGAGGTTGAGGTGTACGTGGACGACATGATTGTCAAGTCCAAGGAAAGAGAGGGCCACTACACCGCCTTGCAGAAATTCTTTTAACGAATCAGAGAATATCGGTTGCGGCTGAATCCTCAAAAGTGTACGTTTGGTGTTACAGCAGGGAAAATACTGGGGTTCTTGATTACATAGAGAGGTCGACCCTTCTAAAATCAAGGCCATCTTAGAAATGCCACCACCAAGGACTGAAAAGGAGGTGTGAGGCTTTCTGGGTAAAGTGCAATCCATAAGACGGTTTATTGCAAAATTAACCTTGACTTATGAACCACTCTTTGGTCTCCTGAAGAAAGGAAAAAAGTTCCAATGGGACGGCCGATGCCAAGCTGCTTTTGAACAGATCAAGCAATATTTACAAAACCCACCTATGTTGTCACCGCATGAGCTGGGGAAACCGTTGATTCTGTATCTTTCAGTGACTGAAACTACAATGGGCTGCATGCTTGCCCAGGAGTCTGAGGACAAGGTCGAGAGAGCTATCTACTACCTGAGCAAGAAGATGTTGGATTACGAGACTCGCTACACTCCGCTGGAGAATTTTTCTTTTGGCCTTGGTATGGGCTACCAGGAAGCTGCGACATTACCTGTTAGCTCACTCTGTAATACTGGTTTCGAGATTAGATCCCATCAAATATCTCTTCGAGAAACCGGCACTTACAGGTAGGCTAGCCCGTTGGTTGCTTCTACATTCCGAATTCGATTTGAAGTATATGACGCGCAAGCCAGTGAAAGGGAGAGTGGTAGCGGAGTTCCTAGCCGATCACCCAGTGGAAGGGGATGAAGCAGTTGAGTACTTGTTCCCAGATGAGGCCATTCTGCATGTCGAAGAAGAGTTTTGGACAATGTACTTTGACGGAGCGTCAAACCAATACGGGTATGGGATAGGAGTGTTGCTAATAGCACTCGACAGTTCCCGTATACCTCTAGCATTCAAACTCCGGTTCAAAGTCTCGAACAATGAAGCAGAGTACGAGGCGTGTATTGCTGGACTAGAAGCAGCTCTGGAACTAGGGGCAAAACGGTTGGACGTCATCGGGGACTCGAACCTTTGTATCTCAAGCTAAAGGAGATTGGAAAGTTAAAGAAGAAAAGATAAGAATTTACCACTAGACCTTGGACTTGCTGATTCCTCGGTTTGAGAAACTGAATTTCGCCCATCTGTTAAGGGAGAACAACAAGTTCGCTGATTCATTAGCAACTCTATCTTCTATGATAGACATCCCTTTCGGAGTCCGAATGCGTCCAATCATTATTGAATAGAAATTCATGCCGGCCTATGAGCTGATTGCTGCCATAGATGAGGTACAAGATGAAAACCCCTAGTATTACGGCGTCTGGAACTTCTTGGACAATGAGGTGTATCCACCAAGGGAAAATACCAAAGATAAGAGGGCAATTCGAAGAATGATTGCTCAGTTCATCGTCTGCGGGAAAAAACTGTACAAGAGAGGTCATCTCGGGATGCATAAGCTGTGTGTTGATATTGAAGAGTCCAAACGCCTGATGGAAGCCATCCATGGAAGAGAGTGCAGAGCACACATGAGCGGGGTAATGCTAGCCCGAAAGATCCTTAGACAGGGTTATTACTGGTCCACCATGGAAGAGGATTGTATTGGCTTTGTCCGGCGATGCCATAAATGTCAGATCCATGCAAACTGCATGAACATTCCGCTGTTGAAACTGTATAACATGACTTCGCCATGGCCATTTTCAGTCTAGGGGATTGATGTGATCGGGGCTGTCACTCCGAAGGGGTCCAATGGGCATTAGTTCATTCTGGTCGCGATAGACTACTTTACGAAATGGGTTGAGGCCCAATCTTATGCGGTGTTGAAGCCATCGCATGTTGCAAAGTTTATCAGGAACAACATCATTTGTCGCTATGGGGTCCCGAACAAGATTATTTCAGATAATGATTCCCACTTCAAGAAGGAAGTGATCGACTTGTTGGAGAAGTACAACGTGGCTTTTCAAAAGTCATCTACATATCGGCCGCAAACCAATGAAGCAGTTGAGGCCGCCAACAAGAACATCAAGCGCATTCTGCAAAAGATGGTGGAAACCTACTGGGACTGGCCAGATAAGCTGCTGTTTGCTCTATGGGGCTACCGGACTTCAATTCGAACTTCTACTGGGACGACTCCGTATTTCTTGGTTTATGGAATGGAGGTCGTTTTGTCTATCGAAATTGAGGTTCCATCATTACGAGTACTAGCTGAGCGTCAGATAGCCGAGGCAGATTGGCAGCAAAGCAGGTTCGAAGAAGTCATGCTCTTTGATGAAAGAAGGCTGAAAGCACTGTACCATGTTCAGGGTTATCAACGAAGAATCGCTAGGGCTTTCAACAAGAAGGTTAAGTCCAGGAATTTGAAAGAAGGAGATTTGGTGCTCAAAGACAACCGAGCTCCCATCCATGACCCTAGGGGCAAGTTCAGACCTAATCGGACTAGTCCTTGCATTATCAAGTCTATCTGGTCGAGTGGAGCTGTCGTTCTGATGGACCTAGATGGCCTAGAGTTCTCCCAACCGATCAACATGGACAAGTTGAAAAAATATTTTCCTTGGGTGGCTCCCTGGGCCGAAAACCCGAAAGGGCGACCTAGGCAAAAGTTAGAGTACAAAAAATTTGAAATGACAAAAATTGAGCTCGCAAGGTTGAAAACCCAGAAAGGGCGGCCCTGGTAAAAGTTAGAGCGCAAAAGGAGAGAGTTAATACACGAGTGAACCTAGGCCGAACTACGTAAGGCTTGATTCCCATCTTTGGGATACGTAGGCAACTTCATTCTGAAGTCCAGTCATAAACACTTCCCCAATCGACTTTGTTCATGTGATCATGTTTGGTCATCTTCGTCTATTCTGCATTCAGGAGCTCGGTTGTGATCTCCGGTACAGTGCTATTTAGACTAGGGTCAACTTTCCAGTTGCTGGGATTCGGGGTTGTACATCTCAGTGATAGATCTCAGGCGTGTCCAGTTCTGATCCATATCGAGAATGATTTTTGAAAAGTTTTAATAAAAGTTGATTTTGCTCAAATTAATCTTTTTACAACTTAGACCATTTTTGGACTAAACGGAAAATTTTCAGTACCTGCAACCTTCAATTACATTGATTTCACTATAGAGTTCTCCTACTCTTGAATACAAATTGAAGTTGCTTTTATTACATTCATAAAGAAAACTTGCAAGAACTGATTAAAGCAAATAAATTCGGGCATAGTCAGGTGTTCCTGCGACTCCTCCCAGAGCTTGTGGAAGCCTCTGATGCCAAAGTAGGCCCAACCTGCGCCTCATCATTAAGCCAAGTTATGCACTCATTAGAGAGGGTGCAACCGAAAATGGGAGCGAGGGCTAGAAGCTCTCTCGTCCTCCATGCTGCGACATACTGAGCTAGCTGTGTGCCTCGGACCAGGCCTCAGACCAGAAATGTAGCAGGGTACTCTATCCCCTCTTCCGGGCGAGTCTGATCATGTCCGAATTGGCGTCGGAATCGGAATGGGAAGTAAAAGACATAGTGTGTCAAGCCAATCAACTGAATCCCAGGCTGGCGAGTCATGTTGTAGCTCATCACCGGCAGATTGAGCCAAGGGCAGCGCCAAGCAATGTGGTCCGCGGACAAACTGCACATCCAGTTGTACCACTATCTCTCATCTAGGGCATCGACTAGACGTTGCCAGAAGAAATAGCTGCGACCTGAATATGCTGGGCATGAGTCCACAACCTTTAATTTATCCATCAACCATACCTGGGGAGGGATAAAAAAAATGAGAGATTAAAGAATAGAGAGGTATATGTTGAGAGAAAAAGTGAGAAAAAGGTTTTGAGAGAAAAACCGAGCCAAAGGGCCGAGTGATGTGAGCAATATACGTGAGATGGGGTGGGAAACATTACCTGCAGTAGTAGTGGACTCCCCGCGAATCTAGTCATCTCCCGGCGATGAAAAACGTCCAAACCCATCAATGTCTCAGCTATCGTCATGGCAATACAGCTCTTGCCCTCTTTTAAGCCCCCGGCGACCTCAATCAAACGAGTGTAAAACCCACCAGAGCTTGGGGCAAGCAAGAAATGAGACAGCATGCATAAGCAAAGCGCATGTCGCCGATAACCCTGCCAATGATGATTGCCGCGGTCACCGGGATCAGAAAATCGACAAATCAAGCTCGGGATGTCCAGCTCTCTGTCGTGAATTAATGACCTAGCGTCATGCAAAGTGAGCCCGCACATCCGTCCTAAGGCTTGGATATAGCCGAAGCGAAATTGAGGCAAGATTTCTTCATCGTGCTCAGATTTCATTAAAGCTTGGAAATTCTCGAAAGTGGGACACATCTCTTGTCCGCCAAAGCTAAAGACGTGTGTCATCAGATTCCAAAACCTTGCCGCGGCATGGAGGAACGGAAAACACAGTGGGGTGCGACTCAGCGTGAATAGACATTTATGCCAAAGCCCCGGAAATTCAGCTTTTCCGAGCCATCCAAGTTGGCAATCCGATTCGTGAGATTTTGGACAAGAAATGCTTCCATTTGATGCAAAAATTGAGCTGAAATGGAGAAAACTACAAAGCTGAGATTTTTGTAGAAGATAAGGTGTTGAGTGGAAGACAAGTGTCAGCATTCTGGAGGTGCTTGCCATTGTTGGCCGATCGGCCAAAAAGAGTGCTGACCGACCATCTTTTTTGGCCGATCGGCTAGTGATATTGGCCGATGGCCATTTCTTGTGGCCAATGGCCTCTCACTTTGGCCGATGGCCTCTCCCTTTGTTCTCTAAGCTGTATATGTGTAAAAGATGTTGAGAATTTGTGACTGGTTCCACTTCAAATGCCTTTCGGTGATGATTTTGCGAAGTCGCGCCTATGTTACTGCAATTTGTTTATCGAGTTGTTGTACTTTTGCTTATCGAGTTGTATTTTGTGTTCTTTAGTCCTTGTCTTGCTTATCGAGTTGTATTTACATTTGGTTAGCTTGTCAAGTTCTTTGTTTTGCTTATTGACTTGTTTTGTTGTTAGTTGGTTCACTACCTGATTAATGCAAGTCGAGCGTTTAGTTTTCAAAACAAGTTCAATCTCATTTACATTATTATGTGATGCGATGCGATGCGATGCTTAGAATGTACAAATGCAACACTTTTTTAACAAAAACAGTTGTTTCATTTCATCATGTTTTCTTTTGCAAAAGTACATAGTTTTGAAGAAAATAAAACCTGTCTGAGGCAGTACAATGTACAAAACTACCAGTAAAAAGAAAAATAAAGCAAAAAAGAAAAGCAGCAAAATGTCTGGATTGGCGCCGGTAGCCTCAAGTACGGGAGTCCGTCCTGGTCTTCTTCCTGGATGAAGGTCCAGGATCTCCACCGTCAGAGTCTGAATCTGAGCCATCCTCAGCCTTATCCTCAGACGACTCTGCCTCTGCATCAGACTCGTCATCGTTTGGAATAAGCCCTCGTGAGTTGCTCCCAGAGTGAGTATGTCCGGCTCTGTTGCGGTGGCGTATTGAGATCCCTCGCCCTGCTCTCCTTGCTCCTCAGACAGGTACTGAAGATCCTGCTGGAGCAACCCCTGCGGCCGGTATCTGGAATCGGGCCTGAAAAGAACAGTTGGCAAACGCATCAGTTATGCTATGCAAAGTCGAGTATGAATACCGAATACAGTGTATGAATGTTGTGAGCAGTGTATGAATGCAGTGAACAGTGTATGGATGCCGTGAGCAATGTATGATATACAATGTATCAATACCATGAGTGGTATGCGAGTGCAGTATATCAAGTGCTGTATTGACAATGTAATGTATTAGATCAGTATAGAACAGACTATGCAAGGTTTTGAGACTGCGGTTGAAAGAACTTACCGGGATACTATAAATGCTGAGCAAGTCCATGCTCCTTTGCAACATCCCCATCACCGAGGCTGTCAGCTCCAGTGCCTGCCCAGTGTACTCGATCGAAGCCTGCAAAAGTGTTGAAGTAATTAGTATTCTGCGGGATATCAAATGAAATAAAATGACTGTATAGAATGCAAAGTAAAGTACATACCGGGGTCGAGCCGCGAACTCCGACGAGCTCATGATCAGCCAGAGGAGGAGCGATGGGTATTTGATAGGTCTCCCTACCCTGCCCTCGGCATGTCATGGTGGTGGGCAGCTCTGGTCACTCCACTCCGCGTCCCCTTCGGGACACATTCCTGTCACGGGCCTGAGTCGCCCTTGATGCTCCCACTCCTCTCACTGGGGCTGCAAGCCTCTCCCTCTAAACTCGGTGAGCACTGGCCAAAGGTCGCATCAGATAAGTCCCGATGAAGACGGTGTAGTCGCCCTCATCTCTAAAGAAGTCAGAGTCCCAGCCGATGGTGAAGTCGATCATCTCCTCTGGGGTGTACCCCTCCATATGCCTCATGTGTGTGGGAGGTGGCCTCGGAACTATCTGCTCAGGTAGGTCGAGGGTCTGCCGCAAGAAGCGCTCATCCAAGTACCAAACCCGGCACATTGGACCCTCCAGCAAAACTCTGAATCGGGCAGTCTCTCGAGCACCCACATACTACTCTCTCACTGCCTCCGGTAACGCAGCCCAGGGCTGCCAGGTGATCTGCAAATGACAGGGTACATAGTTTATTATCTGCTATTGAAAGTACAATGCAAAGCGAAGCTTAAATAAACTGTAATGTCTGAAATACCTCTGCGGCGGTAATGGTGTCGAAGTATCTGCGGAAGAACAAGAAAGACTCCTGCGGCCTCCGCTCGCACCTCACATCAAACCAATGAGAAAATAAGACAGCAAGAGGCATCTCCACCTCTGGCTCTAGAGCAAGCCTAGGAAAGTAGGCATACACCTATAACTACAGAATGTAAAAGGGCAACAATGAGTATGCTTATCAGTAAGGCAGTATGCAGATAAAGTAGAAATTAGAATGGTGTGCAGTGTATTGTGAAGTGTGTGAAGCGTGTTGTGCAGTGTACAGCCAGTGTAAAGCAGATTGCATGTGTGCGGTGTGTGTGGTGTACAGATAGTGTAAAGCAGAACTGTAAAATAGAAAGAGAAGGTGTACCTCCCAAGCTCGCCAGTAGCCTCCAAGCAGATGTCTGCTGCGACGAGAGGATGAACTCATATATCCGTAAAGTGTGGCCAAGCCTGCGCCACCCCAGTCATAGCGCCGAATCCTGGTCACGTCCACCAGTGCGCTCAGCAGATAAAGGGCAACAGTGTTTGTCCGGTCGGTGAAGAGGGTGGTCCCCAACAAGAACATAATGAAACCTCGAGCATACTGCTCCACCTCCTCACGGGTCGTGGGTGCCTGAATCCGAAACTGGTCCTCGAACCAAGAATACCTCACGAACCCTGGCCGAGAGAGAAATGGCCAAGCGCTGAGCAAGTAGATCTGGGCAGCATCCCACTCCCCCATGTCGGTGTCAAAGGGAATCGGATCACCCCCTACTCCGATGCTGGTGAGCATGGAGAAGTTGAAGGAAGTCATCGTTATCTCCCCTGTAGCAGAAAGGTGGAAGGAATCGGTGGTGTCCCACCACCTCTCCACCAGTGCACCTAGAAGGGGTCTACTCACAGTGAGGCGCGAGAGTCCCATGCAGAAAGTGCCGAAGTCGGCCTGATCGACGACATGGCGAACCGCGTCCGGTAACTCCATGTACCAACCTCGGGCAATGGTGTTCCCATACCCCCGGGAGGCATGGGAATCTCCCTGCGTTAAAAAACAAACAGATGTGAAGTAGTGTCAGAAATATAGTGTTTGAATGCGTTCAGAATTGATAAAATGCAGTATGTGTGTATGTGTTCGAGTTTACACAGATATCGTATATGGTTGTGCTCAGGGTAAACTAAGCATGTGATGTATCAGTTTGTTTGGGCTATTCAGTTAAAGAACAATATTAACTATTGAAGTTATCCGATCTACATTGCAGAAAATAAAAGAGAGGAGGAGTTATATCCAAAAATTCAAAATGTAATACCGTAGGAAAGGTGTGACTCAGGCTCGTGTAGCAGGAGCTCCAATGGCGCACTTCGCGCGTAGCTCCTGAACTGGCGGATGCTATCAAGAGGCAGTATGTGTATCGCGGGCCTGTAGGTCGCCGGATCGAACGGTCGAACACTCAACGGCAAGAGCTCGACCTCAGGGTCCGTATCCATCTCTGGGGAAGTCCCACCCCGTGGAATGTCGTCTGCTATCTCGAGAAGAGTGCAAAAGTGGTCAAAAGTGTGAAAAATGGGTAGACATGCAAAAAAGTCAACCAAAAGTTAACCCCGAGGGGTGAAAAATAGGAGAAAAGGTTGGAGTGTGGGAAAAGGCACGAAGATCGAGGTAAACTTGGGGGAAACAAACCCCAAGTGGTGGAAATCGAGAATGTGGCACCGGAAATGTGTTTCGTTCGATTCAAAGTGTGTAAAACAACGAGGGTTTCGCGAATCAGAAGTTGCGGAAGGCTCGAAAACAAGGGAAAAGCTCGGATCTAAGGGAAGAAAATGACCTAGAGAGAGAGAGCAAGGATTTTCGGCAAGGGAGAAGTGAGGAAATAGGGTTTGAGGCCCTATATTTAAAGACCCGAGGTGAATGGACAAAATTGTCCCGAAATTTCCATTTTTGGCTGATCGGCCAAATTGTTAGCCGATCGGCTAAATTTTTGGCCGATGATCTACTTTTGTGGCCGATGGCCTCCTCTTGTGGTTGACGCACCTCCAATGCCCTTGTTTGGGTCATTTTTGTTGATCGGTACCCCCATATTTCAAGAGAGTGTAAGAAAGTACACTTTTGAAGCTTAAGTGGCCTTCGTGTTGACCTCGAACCATGTCTTCCATGTGAGGCACTCGATGCACGCAAGGTGTATCCTTTTTCATATCCTTTTGTATATTGTGAAACTTGAGAATTGCTTTTGAGTATGTTGCATTACAATGTTTGTCATGTTTGTAATAAGCGCGCTTGTTATACGTCTTTTTGCTCTTGCATTGAACATGCCTCGTCTTGCTTTGAAGTTGCATCTCAACATCGCGAATAACATGCCTTTACCATGCTTCCGTTGAATATATGTCTCTCTTTGTTGTCGCATTGTTATACACATTGCTTGCGTTGTCGCGCATGCTTTACTTACATGTGTTATTATGCACACTACAACAAAAAACACTTTTAGCGACCTGTTTTTTAGTCACCAAAAGTGTAATTTTGGTTGCTGAAAGTATCCGCAACATGAACAAAATTGGTCGCTGAAGCCCTGTCACTAAGTGCTTCGGCGACCAAATCAATTTTGGTTGCCTTTATAAATAAATTGGCGACCAAATATTTCCGTCGCCAAAAGACTAAAATTTCGTCGCCATAAATTAACATTTAGTCACTAAAATTAGCCTTTAGCTTGTGACATGTTAAGTTTCAGCGACATGTAAATGTGTCGCTAAAAATATCTTTCAGTGACTAAAAGAATTGGTTGTTGAATGTTAAAACTTTTGGCGACCAATCAAGTTTTGGGTCGCTAAAAAATTTATGGACACATACTTTCAGCAACATAAATAAAATGTCACCAAAAGTAAATTTACAACTAAAAAATCCTGTCACCAAAAATTCATTATTTATAATTTTTTTTAACAATTTCCCTGTTCAATACATAATTCATAAACCTATAAACATAAGCAAAATATAATTCAAATTAACACACTTGTGCCAAGCATTCAAAATATAAACTTAATTCAAAAGTAGTACCATATTAAATATAAACAACATATCAAATCCAAAACATCCAATTTAAGTACAAATCTCTTACAATCCCAAACTTGAAACATGTAATGCCCAAAAACCTTCTAAGCTTGCAAATTCATAACAAAAATCTATGACAAAATATATCCAAAAATTCAAAATGTAATCCTTTGATGCTCCCCGAACTATATTCCATCCATTGCCAATCTGTCAAACATATGAAGAAAAAATTTATAATGTTAAAATGTTAATAATAAAGGTCCTGGTCTAAAAACATTGGTTTCACATTATAGATGAACAAATTGAGAGCAAATTTTCCTACGGTGAATTACAAAATTTCAAAATACCAAAATCAAAATGTAACACATGATTCACTAGTTAAACTTGGCATATATGAACTAATTACAAGCAATATCTCTATAAATTTGTACATATTCCTAGTTCTTTTTTTCAACCTAAAGATCAATACTCGTGCTCTACCATAGTGCATGCAGCACACCTCAGCCTACATAAAGTTATTGAGGGAAACACACTAAGTATTGGCTGACGCATTTTGTATAATTAACTGTTGATGCATATTTCTTGAATCAAACTATTCATAAAGTTAGTTTTAATCTATCACATGCATCTACAATCACTCCCCAAAAGGAGATTTCAGAATTGTGTTTGAATGCTTTGCACTCATTCAAAGTTTTGGCACCCAAATCCACTGAATGCAACATAAGTTAACTGACACTGCAACAACAACAACAAAAAAAACTACTACTGCAATGGAAATTCATGAAAATTCAGCCTCACCAGTTTGGCCATTTTGTTGCTTTAGGCAATTCTCAATTTACTATACACGTTATATAGAAAAGAACAAAAACAACTAGTAGCTCATTGGCAAAGCTAACAATGCAACAAGATGAAAGTCAAAAACCAGCAAAGATGGATACCAATAAATGGGTCTCTCTGTCCGTGTCTTAGACTTGCACAAGAAAACACATTCAAGCAAGATATTAATCATTTGAATCAACAGATGAATAGGTTTATGAACAATAGCAATACACATGAAAAAAGGGAACACAATTATCTTATAGGCGAAGTCAAGCAAGGTACTTGCTAATGTCAACTCATGAATCGCATTGGCCGTTTCTTCAAACTCTCATTCCTAAACTCTAGTTCCTTCCTAAACTCTACTAGTCTTCTTCTTGAACTCTTATTTTCTTTTCTCTAGTTCCTTTCTAAACCCACACATCCTCCCCGAACTATATTTCATCCACACATCTCATTTTCTTTATTTAGCATAGGCCTCTCAATAGATTGAATTCAGACTGGTTTTAGCATAATCCAAATCTAAATTTGGTTTACTTGGCCTCTCAACATATTTTAAAATGCTACTTGTTATGGGATTTGACAATAGGTAGGTAGCTGAGAAAGGAGGAAGTTGGTTAGAACTTAGAAGAAGAAAAATTAGAATTTAGTGTCAACCCACATACTAGTGTAGTGTGTCATAATAGGTGAATAATACTTGGATTCATCTAACTCACAATTTTCAATTTCTAAAAATATAATCAACTAGCAACATTCAAGAAGAGGGATCAACCAATATATTAAGTGAAGTGTTTTTAGTGATATGAAAATGAAATTCTGAAAAGTATACTTACAGAGCAAGCTATCAATAAAATTCCTCTGATGAACAATCCTCTTGACCAACTTGCATGTTTGCCCGATCCTTGTACATCCTCATAAAATTTTCAATCTCTTCAAACCTTTTGTTTTGCATTTCAATCTTTCTAGCTTGCTCTTGTGTTACCAGGTTCTGGGCTACAATTTGTTTTTGCTGGACCTCAGCCAAATTCTTCAATGACTCTATTCGTTTTTCCAGGCTCGAAACCACCTCAACATGTGCTTGTGTACTAACAGAAGATTTGGATGAGGATGGGTTTCGACCAACTCCAAAGCCCTTTATGTATCCCGATTTACTCATTCCAAGAACCTCAATTGACAGTTGCTCCTGAGTTAAAGGTACTGCCCCAGGCTCCAAAGACTCTTCATGTCGCTTTTTCAAAGGTTCCTATCAATTTGTAAACAACTTTAACAAATAGAACCAATTACAGAAATATGTAACTATATTAATTGGCATACTTACATGTAATTCACCACATATTGGGGCTATCCAATCTGCCTTTCTCTTGCTCCAATGGGAATCTTTGTAAAAATCTACAATGTCAACCTTTGCGGTACCCTAATTCCGTCAATTTAAAAGTAAGTATACATAATTAAATTTAACTCAATCACACTTTTAAATATATTAATTTAAAAGTAAGTATACATAATTAAATTTAACTCAATCACACTTTTAAATATATTAATGCATCACCTCTCTATACATTGCAGCTTGAAATGACTTAGAGCCTATTGTATGATTATGTGGTAACTTCGATCGACTATTCCTCCTTTTTCAGCCAATTCCTACAAAAGTAATTGATTAGTAAAATTAAATTGAAATTGAAACATGATTCTTTAACTTATGAAGTTTTACCTGATGATCACTATTAAGCCACACATGATTAATCATGTGTACCCAAGCCTCATGGTCGACCCCTTCGTAAGGCTTAGTGTAAGGGTCAACACTAGCTTCTACCAACTTCGAGTAATGTGTTTTCATCTTGTTACGCCAACTTTTGTAAAGGGTTTTACACTTCTTGTTGATAGCTTTCCGAACCTCTTCATCCTCATCATAATCAACAATCTCAAATTTATCCTGCAAATATATGAATACTTTTATTAATATTAAACTGCAAGTAATGGTGATAATCTAACTATTTACAAATCAACAAATACAAGTACCCGAACTGCCTGAATGATTGGGGCTTTATGAATCTCGTCAATTTTATCCCACTTACTTACGCCAATGATAGGTGCAGCCATCCTTATTTGTAACCCAACTTCATTTGCAAATGGAGTGGCATAAGGCCCTACTGGCACCTTGGCATCTGCAGGGACCCAAACAGGAAGTTTTTTGCCACCATTTTTTGCTATAAGACGCGCTATGTTCTTCCCTCAAGTTTAACCCTTTACCTGTGTAGAACGGGTACGCGAACTAATTGTAGATAGTGCAACTTGGGTAGTAGCTTCATTTGTAGATGGTGTAGCCTGTGTAGTAGTTGCATTTGTAGATGGTACAGCCTGAGTAGTAGTTGCATTTGTAGATGGTGCAACCTGGATACATAGAGCATTTGTAGATGGTACACTATGAGCAGGTGGGGTTAAGTTAGATGGTGCATGTTGAGTAGGGACAACAACTCTAGCTGGAGCTCGCTGGGTAAGTAGAGCAACTTTAGATGATGCTGCACTTCTAACTTTACCAGGCCTTGCCATCTATACAACAACTCAATTATTACATGTGTGAAGCATATATAAAATAAGCAATTACATTAATATCAATGGACGTATGATAAAATCAATACATAAGTGATAACTAAACAATAACATGACATAAGAGACAAAAAAAAATTGAGAAAGAGAAAGAGAAAGAGAGAGGGCCACACACAAACACAGATGCATTGAAACATATTCTTGGATAATCATTACGCTCAAACTGAAACAAGAAAGGCACTTAAACAATAGTGTCACACAAAACATAAAAATTTAAAGTTCCATGTCAAAATCCATATTACAATCAAAATGACTATATAGCTCATCTTCTCGGATAGTGACAATGCTCTTAGTAATCATCTTCATTATCGCATGTCTCTTCATCATCAACATCATCGTCGTGTGCTCGACTGACTGTTTCTAAAACCATCTCACTTGGGATAATCTGAGGATCAATGCCATTCCTATGAAGTGAGATTATGACGGGGTCTTCAACACTGATTAGGACAACATTAGTTGTTTCATTCTGTTGGAATACATCATCAGGTTCAACGTCATCCTGTTCTGGTACATCCCATATTCCTCGATGTTGTAGTCCTTGTACGACTTTCCAATGTCCACCTAAATTTGTATCATCAACGTAGAAAACTTGTTTCACATGACTTGGTAAGACAAATGGATCATCTTTATACCATCGACTTTTGACATCAATACTTGTGAAATGTGCATCAATGTGTAATGTTCTGTTGCTACCGGTGTTGAACCATTCGCATTGGAATAAAACAACTCGATGTCCAAGTATATAATGCATCTCCCACACTCTATTCAAGTACCCATAAAAGTCAATTGTTTGTCCCTCATGCTCCCCTTCCACAACCAACCCACTATTTTGGCATTTACGACGATTGTCATGATCGTTACTATGAAATCGAACACCATTGGAAATGCAAGCTGAATACAAATTAACTATGCTACTAGGACCATTTGCTAATGACCACAATTCATCAGTTGCTTCTGGTAATCCTTGAGCTCGTAAGTGGTTCATCTACATAAGGACATAATCAATTTCAATCATTATATTAGTATTCATGTAAGTATAAGTCAATAAAGTTTACGCTTATATCTTACATGTTCTTTGAACCACTTGGGGAATTCCTCTTTTTGTCTCTTTGTGATGTCACGTGCACCTTGATTTTCTAAAAGATTTTTGTGTTGCCTATTTACAAACATATAGTTGATAAGTAACATATTATATTGAAAACATAATTTCACATAAAAAAATAAAAATAAATAAAAAAAACAAGATAAAAACTTACTCTAGATAATGGTCCAACTCAAGGCTATTATTCAAGACAAACCAATGAGCCATTTCACGTTCTTTCTGAGACACATCAGAAGCCCTTGTCATTAGCCCAAAAGGACGAACATCTTGCGTAAAGACCTCTAACCCCGACTCATACACACCAACATCGACATTTCGTTCCTCTCGATTAAATACAGTTTCGACCCCACCCAGATACATGGAGCAAAATGTGAGACACTCCTTGACAATATAAGCTTCTGCGATCGAACCTTCTGGATGAGCTCGATTTGCAACATACCCTTTTAGAATTCCAAGTAGCCTATGAAACAAACAATAGAATACTTTTATTACACATACTCACATTTTTATAAATATATATATATATATGTATATAGTTTGTGCTACAATTTAACTATTCTAGTGTATTAAGAAGTTAGTAAGTACCTTTCAATGGGATACATCCACCGATATTACACAGGCCCACCAAGAATGGCTTCGCGAGGCAAATGAATAGCCAAATGGACCATCACATCAAAGAACGCTGGTGGGAAAATTTTCTCCAGCTTGCATAATATGAGTACTATGCAATCCTCTAAGTTTTCCAAATCCTTCACCTTCAATGTCTTTGAGCAAAGCTCTTGAAAGAAATTTCCCAACTCAAATAATGTGACACATATATCATTGTGAAGATATCCACGCATTCCAATGGAAAGAAGTCGTTGTAGAAGGATATGACAATCATGACTTTTTAGGCCTGTTAACTTTTCACCTTTTGTGCTTACACACTTTGAGATGTTTGCCGCATAACCATCAGGATACTTAATTGACTTCAAAAACTCACAGAAACCATGTCTTTCATCTGAGGACAAACTGTACAATGCTTGGGGCTTTTCAAATGATCCATCGGCACGCCTCTTCAGGTGCAACTCCTTCCTTATTTTCATATCTTCCAAATCCATGCGTGCTTTTTCTGTGTCTTTGTTCTTTCCATCTATACTCAATAATGTTCCAAGCAAACTATCACATATATTCTTTTCTATGTGCATAACATCTAGGTTATGTCTGAGTTGAAGTGTTTTCCAATATGGTAACTCAAAGAAGATGCTTTTTTTGGTCCAATTTAATACTGGATTTCCCCTTTTTCTTTTCTTATTGGCTGGATGCTTTCCAAATGGTCTGTATGTCCCTGAATCCAATTGTTCTAAGATTTGTTCCCCTGATAACCCCAAAGGTCTTGACACAAACTCAGCCTTACCGTTATAAAGTCGACTCCTACGCCAAGGGTGGTCATCATGCAAGTAACGGCGAGCTGTGAAAAAGTATTGATTAGTTGAATGGATTAGATGGGAAAAAATTGAATAGAAATCACATCTAGTTTTTTATTTTTTTTATAAAGCATGTTAAAAAAAAAACAAAACTAATCAAATTCATTCAATTTCTTTAATAGATGTGATTTTAGCAATTTGACTTATTTATTTGAGTTAGACATGGACTTGAGATTTTTAAGCAAAACACAACCACCCCCTAATTAGCATATTTGGTCTTATCTTATTTACATATCAAATAATTCCTTGGGTCATCTAATTGTTTGTCACATCATGAATGCTCAAAACATTACGATTCTATTACCTGGTGCTTGTGGTCCAGGGATAAGCAATGACAACATACTAAATGGTTGTTTCATACATTTCCAAGGAGGCAAGTTGTAAGGCACAACAATCACAGGCCACATACTATATGAGTTGCTCATGTTTCCAAAAGGATTAAAACCATCAGTGGCCAACCCTAACCTCACATTTCGAGCCTCTTGGGAAAACACAGGATGTTTCCTATCAAAATCCTTCCATGCCTCACCGTCAGCCGGGTGTCTCAATATCCCATCATCTACTCCCTTTTCTTTGTGCCATCTCATATCTATAGCTGTTTTTCTCGACATATATAATCTCTGCAACTTCGGTGTCAACGGGAAGTATCTTAAGATCTTATGAGGAATTTTCTTACCTTTTCCATCATTCAACTTGTATCTGGACTCCTGACAAATTGGACAATTTTCCAAATTTGCATTCTCCTTCCAGAAAAGTGGACAATCATACTTACATGCATGAATCGTCACATATCCTAAGCCTAAGTCACGCAAGAATTTTTTGGCTTCATAAAGGGTCCATGGAATCACTTGATCACTTACCGGTAAAAGGTCCTTTAATATCCCCAACAACATGTTGAATGATTTATTGCTCCACTTGTTCAACACCTTCACATGAAGCATCTTAACAACAAATGATAAAACAGAAAACTTACGACACCCAGGGTACAACTCTCTTTGAGCATCATTCAACAATTTATCAAAGTTGCGCACATCCTCTTCTTCAACATTATTATCCACATCATCGTCATCGTCATCGTCCTCTTCATTCCCGTCATTTTCATTATCATTCATGATAGTCCCCATGTAAACATCTTCTAACAAATTTAGGAATTCATCTTGATCTGCATCTGTATCTTCTTCCATTCTATCCCCAATACTTCCGTAGTCATTGTGGTTGTCATCATTCAATACATGAGATTGATTAATGGGAACAGATTCCCCGTGATGCACCCAAGTCTTATAAGAAGAGGACATACCTTTCGCGACCAAATGATACTCCACAATTTTACTGGTGTGTTGTTCACAATTCAAACAGTCCATACAAGGACAACGAATCTTATCATTTGGCCTTACATTTGACATTGCGAAGTGAACAAAAGCCTTCACCCCATCTCGATACTGGGAACTCATCCTATTCTTAAGTAACATCCAACTCTTGTCCATATTTGGTCACCTACAAAGCCAACTATTTCGTTTCACAATTAAAAAATAGAAAGAAGAAATCCTCCACTGTGAAAAAGTATTGATTAGTTGAATGGATTAGACGGGAAAAAATTGAATAGAAATCACATCTAGTTTTTTATTTTTTTTATAAAGCATGTTAAAAAAAAAAAAAACTAAACTAATCAAATTCATTCAATTTCTTTAATAGATGTGATTTTAGCAATTTGACTTATTTATTTGAGTTAGACATGGACTTGAGATTTTTAAGCAAAACACAACCACCCCCTAATTAGTATATTTGGTCTTATCTTATTTATATATCACATAGTTTCTTGGATCATCTAATTGTTTGTCATATCATGAATGCTCAAAACATTAGAATTCCATATTTTTATGTACGTATGTGTTATGATACGTTCACAGTAGTAAAAAGAAACTAATAATACAATAAGTGAATCCTCTAATAGCTATAAATTTAATATAAAAAAAAGTGTCAAAATTCTCCAAATAAATTTAAAAAGCCTTAACAAATAGTCAAATATTACCTGATGTAGTAATTGCCCCCAACGAACAAGTGCAGCTTTTTTATCTCTATGCATTAACCGATAACCTATAAATCAAAGTTTAAATTAAAATCGCGCTATACACGAAATTAATGGAGAGTTATGGGCATGAAATGAATGTCAAATAACATATAAGGATACTCATGTCTTGTCTTCAATTTTCTTTTTTTAATTTTCTACCTTATTTGTCCTACTAAATTTCTTCAATTTAATATTCTGTAATTCATAGAATCAAAGAGTCAATGCAGGCACGGACCACATAAATTAGCAGCACAGATCCAAAATTTAGCATGATTGTCTCTCAGATGAGAAATAACAGAAGAGGATGTACCAGATACTTCCTACCTGGTGTTCATTCATTTATTTATTTTTCATAGGAGAGGGATACAACGATGTGTTGTCCCTGAAAATGATGGCCATTTAAGAATTTCTCAAGCTCTATCATGGGCCTAAAAGCTTGCAAACAATTGGTAAATTTCCCTTGAGATGGTGATTTTGTCAAACATGTCTCAATAATTTAATATAAGAAGGCATGTGTGTCATACTAAAGCACATTAAACATCACGACAAGCCAGCAACAGAAAAGGATCCACTTAAGGAAGAAATTTAACTAATTTATAAGTTACATTCCATAAGTTTAGTGAAGTAGTTTGTTGCTGATAGCAAAAGAATATCCCAAGAACGAAGAATCAGACCACCTTTTCCTTTATCTTCCCAATTGAGTATGTCTTTCAGAAAATTGCAGATAGCAAGTTATCAATTAAGCGAAAGTGTTACTTGGTTCCACCTTCACTGTCATGGTTGGTTGGCTTGTCTACTGGGCTTCATCACATGGTAGATCAATTGTACAATTAAAAGCCTCAGACAGATTCATCCAGATAGAATTAACTTTGTGATCAATCCAAATCAATCTTTTAAATCCTCTAAGTTCAACAGGTAAATCAAATCAGTAAGGAACTCCAAAGAGCAAGGTGGATGAACAGAAATAACAAAAAATAGTGGCTGCATAGTAAAAAGCAGTGTGGTGCAAATTTAAGGTTTTGAAAGGACAAGCTAATTACATCGGACAAGGTAAAGAAAACACTAGATGACGTACTTAAAAGCATATTAAAATTTGATTGGGTCGAAGACATACGATGGCAGTAAAAATTTTAGAACAAATTTAGTGCAAATACAAATCCCTGGTTACACAAATTTGTAATTTAAATAATACAATTTTTGGTATCTCTCCACTGTTTTCAATGACCATTAGTTCTCGTATTGCACCATATATACAAAGCAAAACACTGGAAATTATTTTTAACTTACTGCAGCTTCTCCACCCATTACACCTCATATGACAACTCTTTTTTTTAGTAACCCCTCATATTATTCCTACTGGACCAAAGAAAAAGCAGAAGGGGTAAAGAAAAATTAAAACCAATTTAAATAAATTTTATTTCTCTTGAATTTATCTATCCAATTGTTATATATGGGAGAACATAAATATTTTTCGTCATATGGCAAAAAACAAAAAAAATAATAAAATAATATATATTTTCTGACAAACTACAATCAATATATGGGAGAACATAAATATGGGAGAACATATATATGGGAGAACATAAATATTTTTCGTCATATGGCAAAAAACAAAAAAAATAATAAAATAATATATATTTTCTGACAAACTACAATCAATATATGGGAGAACATAAATATGTCATGCCCTGTTTGAAAACAATGGCGTATTACTTGTTAGTCATAATATCAAATGGGCAATCTGTGGTAGTTGAACAAAAAAGAAAAAAAAATTGCAAATATCAAATAAATAAATGCAAATTAATTTCAAAGAACAATTTATTATACAGCAGTGGGTTAGATTTCAGTCCAATCCCTGAAGACACGCCAGATATATAGTTTATCTAGGTCACACAACAGATATCATACATATCAAAAATAAAATAAAAATTAGTTTATTTCACCTCTGTAACTTAAAAAATTGGTTTAAGAAAATACATTCAGAATATCATTTGGCCCAGAGAAGAGAACATCGATCTGCCGAACAGAGCTGCTGCTACTGCTGTCTAGCGCGGTGTTGTGCCATTGGCATTCGACGGCTCGAGAAAACAAGAGGGAAAGGGACTACATTCAACATATCAGAGATAGAGAAGAGAAGAGGGGATCGACCCAAAAAGAGGGTGCGATCTGCCGCCGTGCAGCGCTGCTGTCAACAGTTTCGGTGCCTTTCAGATTCGGCGATGCAGCAGAGCAAGAGGGAGAGAGAGAGGGAGAGAGAGAGAGAAGAAGAAGAAGAAGAAGAGAAGAAGAAGAAAAAGAAGAAGAAGAAGAAGACATTACCTGGAGCAACTTGTGTGTGCCGTTTCAGATGGAGTGAGACCTATGTGTGCCGTTTCAGATGGAGTGAGAAAGTGAGAGCAAAAGTGATGGTCACTCAGTCAATTACTTTTGGCAATAAAAAATTACGGTAAAGGCAAATAAATTATTGGCAACCAAATAAATTTGGTTGCCATAAATATTATTCAAATTTTCGGTGACCAAGTCATGCTTGTCACCAAAGACATATAATTGGTGACAAAAATTTCCGTCGCTAAAAATTAATTTGGTCGCCAAATTGTTTTTAGCTTTCCCGCGCAAAAAAATCACTTGGCGCCAAACTCAATAGTGACCAAAATTTTAAATTCGTCGCCAAAAGTTTAGTTTTTAGTGACCAAAACCATTCAGTCGCCAATGATGTATCTTTGGCAACTAAATTTTTGTTTGGTTGCTAAAAAGCGTTGCCAAAAATGTTTTTTGTTGTAGTGGCACTTGGCTTGCATTGTCACGCATGCCTTTTTCGCATTGTTATGCGTACACTTAGCTTGCATTGTCATGCACATCTATTTCACATTGTTATACACATTGCTTGCGTTGTCACGTATGCTTTACTTACATGTGCTTACGCACTTGGCTTGCGTTGTCGCGCATGCCTTACTTGCATTGTCGCACATGCTCTCTCTTGCATTGTTATGCACGGGTTTTACTTGTGTTGGTATGCTCGTTCTAGTTGCATTGTCGTGCATCTTCTCACTTGCATTGTATATACATGCGTTTATCTCACATTGAAATGATATCTTGATCTAACGTTGGACATGTGTTGCTACTATGTTGCACCTGTTGAGTTTCTTTCTTATGCAGGCATGATATTGTATGTACGGTTCATTTGAGGCTGGTGTAACCAGACGGTATTGTGTATACGTTTCATTCAGAGGAATTCTAGGTAAGACCTTTCCTGTCCTTTGAGTTCATTTTGTTTCGGCTAGGAACACCCGGGTGCGCTTGGTGTTTACGCTATATGTCACGACCCCATTCCGCTCCTAGTAGAATGGTGCCATGATGGCCAGTAATTCGTGATTACCAAAGGCTAACTTTCAAAATTCACACACAATCAGAGTATACATATGGGGCTTACAAATGTGGAAGCAATAAATTTTAAGCTAAGTAGTCCACAAGAGCAGTGCATAAGTTTAAATGGAATGGCATACATCTTTACATAGCTTTAATACAACAAATGAAGTACAAAAATACATCTTGACCAAAAGGCTTCTCAGCCATGAAATACAAAATACAATGGAATACAACTAAGAAGCATAATCTTCAAGATGCTGCAAAAGTGCAAAATCCAAAACAAGTGGCAAGTACATCTAGGCGTCACCGCCGTCCTACTCGTCACCTACATATATATATAGAGAGGGGTGAGCTTGGATACTCAGTGAATGGTACAAATAATAAAGGGGTTTACATGAATGATATCCGAAATCCTTATCAAATCAAAGCATAACACATCTTGTACAAAATCCAAGGGCAAATCAAGTTGATCTAACAAATCTTTCAAGTCTCAACAATTAAAGTCTTTCCAGGCTTTCAAATTCCAAGGGATGACATTAACAAAAGTTATGCTACAAATGCTTATAGTCCCCTAGCACGTACGGACTTTCAAAGGTTGTGCTACAAATGCTTATAGTCCCCTAGCACGTACGGACTTTCAAAGATTGTGCTACAAATGCTTATAGTCCCCTAGCACGCACGGACTCTCAAAGATTGTGCTACAAATGCTTACAGTCCCCTAGTACGTACGGACTTTCAAGATTGTGCTACAAATGCTTATAGTCCCCTAGCACGTACGGACTTTCAAAGATTATACTACAAATGCTTATAGTCCCCTAGCACATACGGACTTTCAAAGATTATACTACAAATTCTTATAATCCCCTAGCACGTACGGACTTTCAAAGATTGTGCTACAAATGCTTATAGTCCCCTAGCACGTACGGACTTTCAAAGATTATGCTACAAATGCTTATAGTCCCCTAGCACGTATGGACTTTCAAAGATTGTGATTCAAAACAAGGCTAATACTTGGTATATAAAATAGGGATCATCATTCATGCTTCACAAAATACTTTTCCAAAACAAGCAAGGCAAAACTTTATCAAAACTTAATAACATAACTGGTAATTACACATGAAACCCTGAGCCTTAGTTTAATAGCATTTTAGCTCCTAGTTTCGTAAAAGTCTACAAAATGGCCCAATAAAAAATAATTTTTCCGTATATTATCATAATTAAATCCTAGAACACCATTTTATAATTGGAAATACCCTAAAACTTGGTTTTTATTTATTTACCTCCTAGTTTCTAAATTAATTCATACCAGGTCTAGGCCGAGGTCCCACACCTCCTTGCCGAGGTGTTGCCTCGATGGCCACATCCAAGGAAATGAAGTCGGGAAAACTGGGTTCCCTTTTCTTGAAGAATATGAACATGAGGAAGATGAATGCAAAGATCAAAACTTGTTATTACAAAAGCTGAGATTTCATGCTATGAATTAAAAAACATGGACCTGGGTGCCCATACTCAAGGATCTTATCAAAACAAACACAAAAACATGAATCTTAAGGCAAACTCTCGGATCAAACAAGACTTTTTCTTCAAAACACATGAACACTATCTTCTCTTTTCTAAAACCAACTTTAAACCAATGCATGACATGCAGGACAGGTTTGATCGTGCAATGCAGCTAGATAAACATTAAGAACAACAAGAGTAAACCAAGAATCTAACCTCAATACACGAATCTAACGGTTTGATCTCTAGAAATCAAGCTCGAAGGTCTACTCTCTCACTCTAAGACTTCTTCTTCTTCCTAGAACCTTTCTCTCTACAAGGCAAAGATGTAATACAAAAATGTATATTTCTAGGTCTGTCGGCTAACTTAACCCTCTGTAGGGGCACGTGGCAGCGGCTGATTGGTTCTACTCAAAAAGTGACTGAGCGAAAAGACAAGACTATGACAAGGTGTGTTCAACAAGCAAGATGGCATAGGCACTCCGGCAGGTAATGACATCGGCTAAGAACAAGACATCGACAAGTAGGGGGAACAATGATCTCGGCTAGGAAGGACAACACTTAACTAAGCTGTGCCACACCTTGGCCTAGATGTGCCATACCTCGGTCTAGGTCATACCACTTCCAAGACAAGATCACTTAGGTGCAAAGGTAACATCTCGGCCTAGATAATACACATCTCGGCCAATATGTCAGGGCGAAGGTGGAGGTCAAACAAAGTGGTTCCAAGATAATTCTAGACTGAAAATGACCTCGGCTAAACTCACACCAAGCAAGGTACAAAACATGCGAGAAACACTTAAGCAAGACAAATCAAGGTTTGCAAAGATGAAACATATCAAGACAAGATCATGTAATACATGCAAGCATGACTAGGGTAGAGTGAGGGTCGTTACACTATACCCTTGTTAGAAGCATCAAGACTTATTCAGATGTTTGCGCAACTCCTCAGTGCTTGCGTTGCTTTCTTTCTCTCTTGCGTGTGATACGCTGAGAGATGCTCCTTCCCTTCTCTTGTGTGTGATACGCTGAGAAGTGTTGCTTCTTCCTCTCTTGGGTGTGATACGCTGAGAGATGCTCCTTCCCTTCTCTTGCGTGTGATACGTTGAGAAGTGTTGATTCTTCCTCTCTTGCGTGTGATACGCTGAGAGATGCTCCTTCCCTTCTCTTGCGTGTGATACGCTGAGAAGTGTTGCTTCTTTCTCTCTTGCGTGTGATACGTTGAGAGATGCTCCTTCCCTTCTCTTGGGTGTGATACGCCGAGAGATGCTCATTCCCTTCTCTTGCGTGTGATACGCTGAGAAGTGTTGTTTCTTTCTCTCTTGCGTGTGATACGCTGAGAGATGCTCTTTTTCTTCTCTTGCGTGTGATGCGTTGAGAAGTGTTGCTTCTTCCTCTCTTGCATGTGATACGCTGAGAGATGCTCATTCCCTTCTCTTGCGTGTGATGCGTTGAGAAGTGTCGATTCTTCCTCTCTTGCATGTGATACGCTGAGAGATGCTCATTCCCTTCTCTGTGTGATATGCTGAGAAGTGTTTCTCTTTCCTTTCATGCATGTGCCACGCTGAGAGATGCTTTCTCTCCTCTCTTGCGTGTGCCACGCTGAGAGATGCTCTCTTTCCTCTCATGCGTGTGCCACGCTGAGAGATGCTTTCTTTCCTCTCTTGCGTGTGCAACGCTGAGAGATGTTGTGTTTGAGACCCCTGGTGTCCTCGGTAGTTGCTTTTAGCCTTCTCCGCATGAGGCGCAGTCAGAATTGCATAATTTTCTTACATCCTTTCTGCATGAGATTTAGTTTGGTTCGTGTTTACTGGCTTGCATAGCATTCGCTCAAAATGTTGCATTTATTTTGCATATTTGCTTCATTACAGCTCTCTTTGCATGATCATAAGTTATATTCGGTATCGTGCATGTCATTTACATCTTGCCCCTGCCTGCGGGCGTATATTTTCATTATCTTGTATGCTTGTCTAAGTCTTCGGCCTTGTTGAAAATGGGTCGTCTCTGGGCCTTGACATTCACTTCCGTCATTTTATGACTTTCAAGTTCTGTCAAAGAGGGGCAACTGTAGACACCCCATTTTTGACCGTCCTCAAGACTTGGATGTCATCGTTTAAACACTCGATGATCATCCATGCTCATGTTTGTTTTGAGTTCCCGAAGGTCTCAGCTGCGCACCTTGCCTTAGGATCTCTCAACTTGTCTGTTTTGTGCTTGGTTGTGGACCAAGGACTTGTGTTTTTGCTTCTGAGGGGAGAGGGTGGCTTGTTGGCCATCCCACAACCCATCGGCTGAGGCATTGTGCCATCGGCCTTCTTTTCTTGCTATCGGCCATAAGTGTTGGCCGATCGGCACTTTTTTTGGTCGATTGGCACTCTTTTTGGTCGATCGGCCATATTTTCTGGCCAAGACCTTTCTATTTGTTTTTTGCAGATATTTTGTGCCAGCTGTGACAGCTGGTGGGCACAATTCTCATCCTCCATACGCGTGTATGGAAGGATTGCTTTCAAGACTCAAGCTTTGTTCAACAAGCTTGAGAATTGAAATTCTATAAGAAGGGAGGCCCCTCTCCCTTTCCAGAGGTTCTGAAAAGTTGATATAGAAGTTATACATCTATCTCTCTTTATATTTTACCTCTCTCTCCTTTTGGCCTTGTTTGTGCTCAAAAGTGTAGAATCTTCATACTATTGGACACAAACACCTATTAGAACACCATCCTTTTGTTGCTGAGGTACTAAGGAGTTTGTTTTAGAGTTTTTGGGCTGGTTTAAGCTCAGAAAAGCTACTGGAGTTGTATTCTTGAAGGTGTTCTTCAAGCGTGAGATTCTAGCTTTTAATCCCCTATTTTGGCTTAAGCTTTTAGACCTACTTGCATATTATTTTAAGCTTAACTCTAAACTACAAAAAGTTCTGATTTTTCATGCTTGTGATGTTTGTTTAAGGTCACTTTTGTGTTGGGGGTAGTCTACTCCCTCTTAGGCCTTATTTGGCCTTATTTTGTGCCTTCCTTTTTGAGCTTTGGAACCATCTTGTTTTGACCTTCTCACCACTGAAATCCAGAGGATTTTCAGTGATGGAGAGGTGGTTTTGGAGTCTTGAATAGGAGAGGGACACCCCCCTCTCCTTTGTGTCTTGCATACTAGTATAAAGGGCTCATAATAGTAGCATGTTTGTTTAGCATGTCTTGGTTCCATTTCAGCAACATTTTGGTGTTATTTTAGCATGCTATACCTCTGTCTGAGGTTGGTTTGATAGCATCTTACATGCATCATGCACTTGTAGTGTAATCCTCTCTATTGCCTTAACATGCATCTTGCATTTGGATCATCATTCTTGCATGATTTGGCTCAACTCAAAGAAGCTTTTAGTATTGTTTTACCATGCTTGAGCTCTGATTTATGTTGTCTTGGTCATGCATGCGTTGTTTTGTATAGCCATGGTTCAATCTAGCTTGTTAGCTTTGTGTATCAAGTCCATTAGCATGCATTGCTTAGACCATTTTCATGATTTGACATCATTTCATATGTGATTTCAGTCCATGTAGTGTAGCCATACACTTGCCTTTGTCATCCTTTCAATGCTTTGAAGGTTTGGTGTTTTATGCCTTAAGAATAGACCATTGTGCATGCCTTTATGCCTAGGCCTTTAGGATGCCATCTCAGTGCATTTTTGGGCTTATTTTGACATGTCATAACTCTAATTTTCATTGGTTAAGTCATGCCATGTTTGATTTTGATAGGTGTAGTGCAATCCCCTTTGTTGGCGTTACTTGCATTATGCCTTGTGCCTTTCATGTTGACTTGTTTTGACTTTGGTCCATGCATGTTTTAGACTTACTTTGGTATGCTTTAGGACTGTTTTGGTTTGCTTAGGCCATTTGCTTCATGTTTTGCATAGCCTTAGTGCAAGTCCCTTTGCTAACCTTGAGCTTCGAGCCTCTTAACATGCCATACTTGCATTGTTTGGTTGATTTGGCATCATTCTATGCTTAATTGCAGGGCATATAGTATTGTTACTTGTCCACACTTTTCACTCTTTAAATGATCTTAAGAGTTGGTGTCTTCATGCCTTAATTCTTGGGCCAATTGGCATGCATGCTTGTCTTGCATTTCATGTCATCAATTCATCACTTTGGCCACTGTTTTTGGCATGGCTGAGGTCTGCCCATTTTGGTTTAAGTCCACCTTTGCATGTTGTTACATGCTTATCCATCTTGCATGTTGTTGCATATTTGTTAGATTGTATGTTGTCGCATGCTTGTTGTTGGCATTGTTGTTGCATGCTTATTACATTGCACGTTTGCATGTTTAGGTTGCATTACATTTGGCATGCTTGTTACCTTAGCCTTGTGTGCATGCTTGAGTCATATTGCATTTGGCATGCGTATGTTGCATTGTATCGCATCTCCATGTCGCATGCATTGCATTGTGTTTGGTTTGGGGTGCCAAACACGAGGAACGAGGGACGTTCATACTTGAAGTGATGAAACGTGCCTCAATTCTCGGTCGCCGACCCTCTTGATCATGCATGATAGAGATTAAGGCATTTATGTGTTTTTGTGCATTTCATCTATATTGATTTGTGTAACTTGGTCTCTTTGGCCATCATGCATCGAAATACGTGATTGATGGCTCGAGAGTCAAGCACTACACTCCTTTGAGTCTCAAACATGATAAGGGGTGTAGTTGCATAACATTTTCTTGCAAATGTATTGCCATGCCTTTGTTTGTACTCTGCTACAGCAAAAGGAGTAGTTTGCAGGAAGAGATGGCCGATCGGCTAATAATTTTTGGCCAATGGACTCATAAGTGGTGGATGACCCTTTTCCCTTGGCCGATGGCCATATATTTTGGCCGATGGCCTCTCAGCATGTCCATGAGGTGGTTCAGAAGCATCACAGAGATTTGTACAGTTTTCAGAGGTGCAAAACAGTGCAAACAGAGGCAACATGAGGCATGGCAACGGATTTTCGGGAGGACGTTACCGAGCATGCATCATTCATCATTCCGAGGCTGAGCTTTGGCAGCTCAATTCAGCTTCTTTCCTTCCTTACTTTTATTGATTTTGTAACTTAATTAATTCGTTTAATTAGTTAAGAGTTTTGTAATAATTAATTAGCTAGGATAGTTATTTAATTAGTTGGTTTGTATTATTTATTCGGACCCCCCGTCGATAGGGCAAATTTTGTAATAAATGTGCGTGAGTGTGTGAATGTCTTCCAACCCCACGTCTTTCTCCCTTTTACATAACCGCTTACGATGGTTAGTTCTAGGTCATGTTTCAATTAGCATTCCTATGCTCGCATGTTTGCCTCCATTCATCTGTATTGCATGCACCGGGCTCGGCGCATTATACTAACTGCATTGTATTTCGATTCCTACTTGAATACATGATTATCAAATTGCATCTCATACGCCATCTTAGAATAGCCGAGCCTATTTCTAGTTGCATTTTGCATGCGTTGCATTAGCCATCTTAACATAGCTAGGATCATGCATTGATTACTAACTAGCTATTGTTTTGGTTCGGAGTACTAGGTGAGCTTTTGTGCTTTAGCATCTTGCATGTATGTGAGTGTTACCATGATAACATACTTGCCATGAGGCTAACTGCTTAAGTGATTAATTGCATGAATGCCTATGGGTGAAGGTTGGATTGCTTGAATTGAAACAATTCATTGAAATGCGAGTTTTAAGCACACTTTGCGAAGTGGCAAAATCATGTTTTCTAAGCCCACTTGAGGGTGGCAAATCCACTTCTTAGCCTACTTGCGAGTAGCACCTTCAAACCATTTTCAAACAAACAAACATGAGATGTTTTGTTCCAACTTAGGCGATTTAGTCTATACTTGTATATTGTGCGCATCACATAGTAATGATAGATTAATAACCGGAATAAGAACACATGTGTTTTCAAAAACAAAATATCATGCTAGTAAAGGCCGATCTTTGATCGGGCGAGCGGGGGTGCTCATTGCATGACCTTCCCTTTTCGTACCCAAGTTCCCGAGCCGAGGCAACTTTGGTGATGACGGACACGTGGCCTTAGGCATGAGTCAGGGTTTCCTAAATTTTTCCAAAATAAAATATTTAGGTGGCGACTCTGTATCTAGCAAAGCAGTCTATGTTTGGCACTTCTTTATAAAAATCAGTTTTCCAAAACGATTTGCTGGATTTGGACTCTTTGGTGGTTTATCGGTCTCACATTGTACTTTGTGAGATTAGATTCAGAACCATGACATTGAGTCCGAACTATAGTAGCTAATGACCAAAACGATTTCGCGCCATTCGCGCGCGGGACCGGGACGTTCGGGCACGTCTACATCTACTAAGTTATTCTGGTTAACTTCTACCATGATACCCCTTTTAGCCAAATGTGGTATTAACTTCTGATATGTTGCTTGACTTATGTCCACTTGGGTATTCCGCTTTATTCTGAAATTCGAGGCCCTTTGAGCTACATCATTGGCGTTATGGTTCATAAATCTTGGGATATAAGTCACATTGGCTATCCGAAACTCAGAAAGCAAATGCAGTGCAACAACATAACATGGTAACATGCTTGCACTTTAACATTTGAAGATTCCTTTTACTTGGTTGATTACCAATTAGAAATCTCCAAATATATAAACTGCATGAGCTTGTAATCCAATAAGTATCTCAAGTCCCATTATTAAAGCTTCATATTCAACTTGATTATTGGAACAAATAGTTTTATCCACTCTGAAACCATGTGTGGTTTCTACCCTTTATGGTGATTTAATTATAACACCAATTCCAACCAAACCACTAGCTTTTGATCCATCGAACCACATTTTCCATGGCTCAACATTAACCATACCAAGGTCCATTTTCTTTTGGCTTTCTGTTTGACATGGATGATCTATGAGAAGTTAGCCAAAACTTGTCATTTTACTGCCTTTTGGGGAACATATTCTAGATGAAATTCTAATAGAGCTAATATCCATTTGCCAATTCTTCTCTCAACATAGGTCTAGATAACATATATTTAACCAAGTCTATGGTTACAATTACCAAGACAACAGTAGGCAAAAGATAATATCTTGATTTCATTGCTGCAAAGTACAATGCAAGGCATAGCTTTTCTACAGCTGAGTATTTATACTCACAAGAATTTAAAAACCTACTAAAGTAATAAACTGCTTGCTCTTTGCCTTTTTCATTGTCCTGAGCTAGGAAAACTTCCAATGAATCTTCTGCTGCAGCAATGTATAACTTCAAGGGCTTGTCTCTCCTTGATGGCATCAACATTGGAGGCTTGGCCAAGTAGGCTTTAATTCCTTCGAAAACAGTTTGATGCTCTGCTGTCCACACAAACTCCTTTTCATTTTTCAAATTTAATAAAGAAGAAAATACTTTAGTTTTCCCTACTGTATAATCTTCGCAAGAAATTAACCTGACCAAAGAACTTTTGTGATTCTTTCTTACTTGATGGAGGTTTGGCCTCAATGATGGCTTTGGCTTTGGCTTTGGCTTTATTCTGATAAATCTATATTCCCTTCTTGTGCACTACATACCCCAATAAGTTTCCAGCTGATACACCAAAAGCACATTTGAGAGGATTAAGCTTCAACTTGAACTTTCTCATTCTTTCGAAAGCTGCTACCAAGTAAACTAAGTGTTCCTCCATAGACTGGGACTTTACAATAATATCATCAATGTAACACTCTAGGTATCCTCCAATAAGATCATGAAAGATAGTGTTTATTTCTCTCTAATATGTTGCTCTAGCATTTTTTAGACCAAATGGCATTTTCACCCATTTGAAGGTGTCAATATTCCCAAGACACCTAAATATTGTCTTGTGGACATCCTCTTTTGCAATGCAAGCCTGGTTGTAACTAGAATGTCCATCCATCATATACAAAATCTTGTGCTCTACTGAACTATCCACCAATAGATCAATTATAGGCATGGGGTATTCATCTTTTGGAATTGCCAAATTTAGATTTCTAAAATCAATGCATACCCTTATCTTACCATTCTTTTTAACCATCCGCACAATGTTAGACAACCATTCAACATATCTAGTTGTTCTAATAAAGCCTGCTTTAAGGAGCCTAAGAATCTCCTCCTTCACTTTCAGAACCACTTTAGGGCTCATCTATCTTGGTTTATACTTGTGTGGCTTGAAGTTAGGCTTCATAGGGAGCCTATGTTCCACTAATGACCTATCCAATCCAAGTAGTTCATTATAAGACCACACAAAACAATCCTTCTTTTGTTCATATACCTTCTGGACTATTGACTTTATGTCCAATGCTGAAAACTTGACTAAGGCCAAGGGTTTGGCTTCTTGGTTCTTATCTTCTTGCCTATAACCAGGCATCATTGTCATCTTTGGTGACGAACTATTCATCAGCCCTCTCCTACACTAAGTGCTTCAGGTGTGCTACTTTCTCATCAGCCATCACTTTGGTTATTCCATCAGACTTCCTCTGTACACTGAGTGGTGTCACTCATTTAGTGTATAACTTGGCCTCTACAAAATCAGCACAAATGATAAAGGGTTGGGGGTCTGTGTTAATCTCCTCTGTCTCTCCATTGCATAGTGCTATCATCATTTTTTGATGTAGAGAGGAAGGCACACATTTGTTGGTGTGGATCCAATCTCTGCCAAGCAAAGCATTATACTTAGCATTACTGTCTATAACAAAGAATATTGTCATACAATCTCTGGTTCCCACACTCAGTTTGATGGGCAGAATGC